>CAJQZJ010003694.1:15317396-15359219 GCA_907164525.1 Lophiomys imhausi
GAGAGAGAGAGAGAGAGAGAGAGAGAGAGAGAGAGAGAGAGAGAGAGAGAGAGAGAGAGAAGAGAGAGTTTGTAACAGCAGAATAGTGAACTGAAAAATTCAGAAAACATCTTATTATAAATCTCTACAGAGGTACCATTTCAGCAGTGCCTTCAAAAAAGTGAAAGAAGGAATTTTCTGAAGAATGAATTTCAGACAAAGGGAGAAGCATATTAAAGACTTCATGGCAGAAGTGATCTGGTTTAGGCAGAGGCAAGTGTGACTATGCTATGCGGTGAAATTTATAGATGGAGAGGGGACAGCAGTCCCAATCGTGTCAGGTCTGGGCACTGTCTCTTAAGAAGAGATGTGCCTAACACATGGATTTGGGGAAAAGGATGAGTAGGTTCAAATTGCTGTTATGTTTTGTCATACATTGAATTTATTAATTCAGTGATGTTAACTAAAATAAATAGTTGCCCTCTCATTTTACTGGAACTAAAGAAATGAGCATTTAAGCAGACCAACAGCACAGAGCATCAGAACTTTGAATCTAATCAGTTTGTAGCTGAGGACTGGTTTTCTGTAAAATGTGCAGGCTGAAAACACAGGGACTGAACTACTGGACCCTGCTGTCTAGAATACCCTAGGCTACATTGTGTGCCACTGGACAGTTCAGGGTCCTCCATACTGTATGCCATCCTCAGAATCTGTTTCTTGAAAACACTAAAGCTGAAGATTGCCAGGTGACTGACACTATCAAAAAATCTTTCTCACCTAGAAAAGTAGCTTCCAGGGTTCACTGAGGGGAATAAAAATGGCTTCCCAGTTGTGTATTTTTTATCTGTGAATCAAGCCTTCCACCTCCTCATGGCTTGCGTTTCCTGACTCTGTGCTGTTCCTCTGGATCTAGCAGGACTATCCTGGTATGAGGAATTAAGAATGGAGAAGGCTTTTGGGTTTTGCATTTATGGATAGGCCGAAACATCAGTCTGTCTTCTGATACAGTGAAGTACTAAAAGCTGAGTATATGATAAAGAATGGGGGTTCATTTAACTTATAATTTTAGGGACTAGTGCTATCTTATTCAGTCATGCTTATGACTGGACCACATTGTGGCAGATGGGAGCATGCTGGAGAAGAGATTACATAGCTAAACAGGAAACCATGGAAGATACCAGGAAGCAGTTGGTTGAACACATACATGAAAATTACTCTCTCATGAGAAACAACTCAGCCCTCACAAAATCTTGATTGATTCCCTTAAAAGACAATCCTTTGGTGACTTAACAGCTTGACCTGTGTATTAAGAGTCCCACAACACCTTCTAAGATGGTCACTCTGAGAACCAAACTCCCAATATACAAATCCCTTGGGGAAAGAGCCCATGTATAGCATGGTAGACATCTGATGTCTAAAAGAGTGATAACTCTTTTTTTCTCATTTTTAATTAATCTTTCATATTCTGTCCAAAAGGCATTTTTAGAGAGTGTTTTTTAGAAGACTGAACACAGCCTCTTACCCACTTAATTTTGTGATGATTTTGACTCTTTTCCCACAGACTACTTTTCTTGTTGCACTTTGGGCCACCTAGAAACTAGTGGATTTTAAGAACTACCCAATGGATTCATTTATCAGCAGCCAAGGAGACGTTTTGGCTATACCTGAAACATCTGTAATCAAACACAGTTAATGACATGGCAAATACAATACAATAGCCAGCCTCTTAAACATCAATTAGCATGTAATTCACGATTAAGAACAGAAGAAGAGGGCTAATGCTCTTTTCCATTGGGGTGGTAGGGTTCTTAAGAAATAGTAGAACAAAGGTAGAAATCTTTGTAGGGTTGATTAGAAGGGAGAAAGTTCACCCAGATGTCTGCTTTTCATGAGAGGCGAGATGAAGACAGGCCATGTTCTGTTCAAGCTTCTTTTGTCTCCCGCTGTCCACTCTGCTCCATTCTGTTAGCTGTGTGCAGCATGAATTCTATGTGTCTGACTATGACCATTCAAAGCTGTGTCTTTTTGACAAATGCTATTTATCCCTTGATAAATAGAGCACACTCCTTTAATCTTTTGGTTTTGGAGGCTTAGTAAAGACTGTGAGTCCATTTTCAGTGGAGCAGAACAACAGGTGTCAGGGGTTTCATAGTTTGTGTTTCAATGACACATGGTGTGAACAGAAGCACCTGAGCTGCTGGACAGGGCTCTTTGAAGTTTTCTTAGTATGCCCAATTTTGAATACTACACAGAATAGAGAGTCCACAACAAAATCTGAAAAGGATAAACTCCTCTCTCGGCTAACATTTTGTTCTAACTGCAAACCAAGGTATTCTCTCTCTCTCTCTCTCTCTCTCTCTCTCTCTCTCTCTCACACACACACACACACACACACACACACACACACACACACACACACACACACACACACACATGCTTCCCATTTTCAACTTATTACACAGAAGCTGGGCATCCTGGCTCTGATTTCTGTCTATTTACTTCCGTTCAGCTGGTGTGGCTCACGAGTTTCACGTGAATGCCACATTTTCTGTCTAGCTTCTATGGTTTACGTGTTAGGGGGCTTAAAATTAAGTTTATTTCCTCTGAGCCTCTAACCACATCTGCTCTAAATAAGCTAATGTCAGATGTACCTTCTGGTTTTGCATTCTATCAGTTGTCACTCATGTGTCAACACTAATTCCACAAGTTTTTTTTCCCCTTGCTAGAGACATTATGCTTTCCTAGCTTGTCTCCCGACTCCTCTGTAAAGGCTCCCATTTGTTCCTGGTTGTGCATCTCCAGTTATTTGAACTGCCGCAGACCTTGGGTGTCGGTAGCTGTTACCTCAGTTCTTCTCTAACCATGACTGACATTCCCGCTCTTGTGCCTGGGCCCTCGCCTCATCCTCCCTTCCTGATCACACTCATAATTCTTCATTATTTTTCAACACATGCAGCATGGTTGAGGGCTGAGTTAATCACAGTCCTCGTTGAAGACCAGCATTGTCAACAAGGGATCATTGATCCCTGAAAAGTGCTGTCCTGTTTTCCCCTTCATCTTCAATTCTATTCCTATTCTCCTTGCCCTACAGTTCCTCAGACAAATGTATTTCATAAATTTCATAAATCTCATTAAGGGTGCATGTATCTTTATAAAATGTGTTGATACCTTGTATGTATATGCCACTGATGTATCCATTGTTTTGATTTACTGGGGCTTTCTTTTCGGCTTCCTTTGCTCCAGACAGTTCTGTGACAAGCAACCCCTCATAAACCGTGGTGAACTTTCCCCGAGAAGCACAGCCAGTCTTGATGCTGCTCATTAATAGGCTGTGTGCATCACTGTATCAAGAGCTGCTACCTTGCTGTTCAATAGGCCTTACAGGGCTGCATTTCCTAGTGGAGTACCAGGGCAGGTACCTCACTTTGGTGCTTGGGGGATAAAGTGACTCTTCATTCCTAATTTTGTTTGCATCTCTCTGGTTTCTGTGAAGTGTGTGAACTCTTTATGAGGATGTTTGTTTCTAGGCCTTTCCCGCCTTTCTTTTGCCGAGTCTTGGCCCTATTCTTTTATTACCACTATTTTTTTCCCATATGGATTTGGACTGAAGAATTCATGGTGCATATTGCATATGCTAATTACTTGTTAGCTTTAAAATTTGAAGAGTATGTATATAGCAATCTGTGTCATTGGTTACTACATTGAGAATGGTGATCTTCCCTGGACAGCACAGCCTAGTAATGAAAGGCTTGAACCTAACTTCCAGGGTTCAAATCTGAGTTCAGCTTTCTATTTCTAACACAGATGTATTAAACTCAACTTTTTAATATAGCTCTTATTGGAATTAAGTGAGTCAGAATGTATAAGGAACTTATAACAGTGTCTGACTAAATAAAGTTTACACTGTGTAATAACATCATTTTGATAAATGACAGAATGAGTATATAGTGTCGATCACGTGATGTTATGACACCTGGTGAAGTCAAAGGTATCTCGGTATGTGTAACTAGACTCCACAATATTTTCACAATGGCAAGATTCCTCACTTCTCATTAACATATTAATGTATGTTATACTTTTTGTTTTAGTGAAAACTGAATGTTTTTATATTTAATTATCTTTTGAAAGTGTGTGTGTTTGTAGTGCAGGTGCCCTCAGCAGCCAGAAGTAACTGGATCCTTGGAACTGGAGTTACAGGCTACTATGAGCTGTCAGATATGGGTACTAAGAACCAAGCTCTGTCTGTCTGTAAGCATAGAAAGCGTTCTTAGCACTCCAAACCACAGAGCATCCCTTCAACCCCCAGGATTTCATTTGTACATTTATAACTTTACTTTTTCCACTTAGGAAATTAAGATGAAATTTGACAATATGTTACAAAATAACCTTGCTGTAACAAAATGAGTATCTGGCTTTGTTATCCCCCAAGCCCCTAGGCTGCAAGCCAGTTTTCCAAGATCATCTACGAAGCCTAATTTCCCATGACTTTGTGTGGCTGTGACTGTCATTTAACAGGCTTTGTTCCTATGTGTACACAGTTCTTTTCTGAACCTTCTTATCTATTTTATCTATTTCTTGTCCCTGAGCCTGCACCACACCATTAGATTGTTCTACCTTTATAACCTGGCAGGATAACTTTTCCTGTCCTGGGCTTTATTTCCTGTAATTGTGTTTCTACCTGGTTTCTGTCTCCCTGCATTGATAGGCTGCCCTGTGATGTGAATTGCATGGACATCATAAGACTCTCTCAAAACACCCTAAGCCAGAGCAGTCTTTTAAATTTTTAAAAAATATATCTTAAAAATTGAAATAGAATTACATAATTTCCTCCTGCCTTTCCTCCCTCTAGTCCTCCAGCTACTCTCTCTCAAATCTCTCCCATGCCCGCCCCCAAGTTGATAGCCTCTTTTTCCTTATTATTGTTACTAGTGTCTATTATCTATCTATCTCTCTCTCTCTCTCTCTCTATCTATCTATCTATCTATCTATCTATCTGTCATCTAGCAAAATATCTGTCTGTCTGTCTGTCTCTAGCTGAGTACAGTTTTGTTGTCTGCATATATATGGTTTGAGGTGTGACCACTCTGCACTGGACAACCAATAAGCTGGTTTGTTTCCCAGAGGGGCTAATCATCCTTCTCCCTGCAGTTATTTATTTCCTGAGATCTTTGCTAGGGATAAGACTCTAAGAATATTTCTCCCTCCTATAGTAACTTGTCCATTGATATTGCCAGTATCCTAGTCTTGTTTATGTAGCCATTTTTAGGAGAGACTGTTTCACAGCAGACATCCTGGTAGCATGACTCTTACAATCTTTCTGCCCCCCTCTTCTGTGATGTTCCATGACAGTCTTAGATACAGAAGATATGTTGTAGATGTAGCCATTGGGCAATGTATTCTTTTTTTTGTTTTTTTTCGAGACAGGGTTTCTCTGTATAACAGCTCTGGCTGTCCTAGACTCACTTTGTAGACCAGGCTGGCCTTGAACTCACAGAGATCCACCGACCTCTGCCTCCCAAGTGCTGGGATTAAAGGCGTGCGCCACCAACACCTGGCTGGGCAATGCATTCTTAATATGCTTTCCTCTTTTAGATTAGAAACCTTTAGGAGCTATAATATTTGTCCACCTTTCATTTCTATGCAAATTATCAGGCACAGTGTCAAGGATCGTTAATGAAGACTTTTTCTTCTTAAATATTAAAACACAGAAGCACGACCTCACATACAACTCTCAGTGAGAGAAAGTGTGATGTTTTTGGTGCTCCTCCAGTGAATTGTTAGCTTCCCTGTCGTGTACTTGTCTCCTTTGCCGAGGTCTGTGCCACTGCACCCAACTATGCCGAAAACATTCAAGCTGACCAATGGTCTGACAATGACATGGATAAGCAAGCTTAGTGATAGCAACAAAACAAACAGCAAGCACTTAAAATTTACTTAACTAAAGATACATCTCATTCTCCAGGAGCTACATTAATCATTCTTTATTACAATGGACTCCAGGTTTTCTGGAGTCCTCTCTGATCAGAGTTTTTTCTTTTGTCTGGTCTCATGTAGAACCACATCACCAGGATGATCACACAGAAGAGAACTGGAGAATCAGCTTAGCTTTTATACCTGTGGTCACTCTTCTGGTTCAGTTGTCCTTTCAGTAGGATGTGAAGAGGGGATCATTGGACACAAAATGAAGCCTTGTGAAAGTTCTTATGAATTGTGTAATACTTGTGAAAATTCCATTGTGAACACATTAATCGCCTCTTCAGCTCCCATTCTACAGCACGTGAATCAGCTCAGCTCCTCCATCTGAGAGAAGACTCCTAGAAAACCATCCTGTTTCTTTTTCCACAGGGAACTCACTATGGCTAGCACTTGCTAATGTGAGTGTGCTGTGTTCTAGATCTTACAACGCTCAGAGAAGTAACAGGTACAGCGTACATATTTATGATGTATTTGGAGGTATGGATAAATGGATAAATGAGTAAATCATGATCAAATCACACACTCGTTAATTTATTATTTACCCCAAACTTACATATCCTGGTGCATTTTAGAGACAGATATGCTTTATTTTCTTGCTATTTGTCCCATGATATTTTTCTCATGGGGAGCTAGAACATGAGTCAGCCCTACATTTGTTGTTTTAACATGACTTCTAGATGGTGTTTAGGCATCCCATGAACATGGTATAATTTCTGAGAGGCACACACAAAAAGTGTGTGTCTTGGTTGTTTTTCTATTGCTGTGGTAAGACACCATGTTAAGTCAACCTATTGTAGTAAGAGTTTTCACAAGGCCCATGACCATCACAGCAGACAGCATGGTAGCAGGCAGGCAGGCGTGATGCTGAAGCAGTAGCTGAGAGTTCCTATTTTAAGATGTAATCATGAGGCAGAGAGCTGAGAGTGGCAGCTAACTGGGAATGGTGTGGGCTTTCTAAAACTTCAAATCTCACTTTCTTCAACAAGGCCACGTCTCCTAGTCTTTCCCAGTTACACCAATGGGGGACCAAGTATTCAAACAATAAACCCAGGAAAGCCACTCTCACGCAAACCACCACCTTATGCAACATGAGAGGTGGCCATGTGCTTTTGGGACTGACTACCTGGATTCAAACTTTGATCCAGCTTGGTCTGTGGAAGTTTGATTCTCTTCAGTTCACAAACAATTGGCCTTTGAATGAACATTCTATTTGTGATAGGTGCTGCTGGATTGATATTTGTTTGTTTTAATTTTTTCAATTTTTATTTTACTATTTTATTTGTTTGAGTGTTTTGACTATATATATGTCTGTGCACCACATGCTTCCCTGGTACCCTTGGAGGCCACAAGAGGGCATTAGATCCCCTGGACCTGGAGCTGCAGATGGCTGTGAGCTACCATTTGGGTGATGGGAATCAAATCTGGGACCTCTAGAAGAATAACAAGTGCCCTTAGGCAATAAACACTCTCTTTGGCCCCTTAGTTTGAAATTTCTAAGTATGATTTAGCATGACTTCCATAGTGTTTGACAGAGTAGAATTGAAGTAGTGAGGGTGGGTGCTGGGAAGGCTTAGGACAGGTGTTAGGTTCTCTGATTGCCCTTATTCTGTTTGTATGGGCTCCTGGTTGACTGTGGTATTGGGCTTGTTCTACAGGACAGACATCACACAAGAATAACATGTTCATGAACCCTTTCATCCTTCTTCTCCCGTTGCTCTTGGCACTTTTACATCTGTGACTAATGTAGACATAATTTAGATGAGCATTTCCAAGTCAAGTCTTTTACCCCTCTGCTCCAGTCTCGGTTCAGTACTCACTGCATTCCTTTGTGAATAGATCCAAGTAATGGCATAACTATTAGAAGTCCAATATGCTCTCTGGAGTTCTCAGACCCCTGGATGAGGACATAGTTCCAGAATGCAAAGACTTCCTATGCCCCTGTTTTCAATAGGCAGAGTAAAGCAGAAACGGGTATGTAGCGTTTTGTGTTGAAAATAATCCCAGTGAAATCCCTGCTGATAACACAGCACACATTTCCATAATTTCACTCCCCCTGGAGCACAGGTACATCTCATTTCTCACAACTGTTACATAAATGAAGAACAGCATGAAGAATCCACAGAGAATGAAAAATGTCCACGTGTGTGGGTAGTAGATGGCCACTAATCTTTTCTGACATTTACTTTCACTCCTGAGCACAGGGGTGACTAACCCCACCAGTGCTAGATACTGAAGATAAATGTCAGCACCATCCATTGGAAGCTTTCTCTGCATACATGCATATTGGAAATCAAATACATCTGGCTTAGCACATGCTGAGCCTTGAGAACCCATCTTTTCCACAGAACATGGATTGTCCTCTGCTGCCACACCCTGCTGCCGCTTGGTAGAACTGGGAAATGGTAGCATCATTTGCTGCATTTTTAATGGAATGGGGAAAAAGTACTAAACAAAAACAGTTAAGCTTAACAGTTTCCTATCATAAGCCTTCAGTGCTGGGCTTCGTTCTCTCCATGTGTTACACTGCCAAATTTCCCAAGAGCATCTGCTCTTCCTATTGTGAGAACAATGAGCTGGTGTGTGTTATGTGAGGGCTCTCCTATCCATGCCAAATGGCTCTTTCCTCAGGCTGGGCTCTACCAATCGCTCAGGTGCGTACTGCTTCTGCAGCCCTAGGCAGCTGAAATTACAGCATCCAAGAGTAACTACTTCCCTCGAATCCATGGAAGTGAAGTGTTGATTTTAAGGTCTTGTCAGGCCCATTGACTAATTTACTAGTCCTAACCCCAAGTGTATATTACCACTTGAACATTATACTTGCATGCCATCTTTGAATGCTTCCCTAACCCATAACCAGTGAAGGTTAAGATTGTTAAAGGCAAAGGGACATTTTTGAATTATTTATTTTTTACTAGTTACTATAAAAATATGAAGGCCAATGAAGCAGGAACTGCTACAATAGAAAACAGTGAGAGAGAGCGAGTTCCTTTCACAGAGAACCATCAATACTGCAGTATAGTGACTCTCATCACATGTGGTTTCTGACATGCAAGTATGACTCCAAATAATTTATGAAGAAAAACAAATCATGAACTGAAGAGAAAAAGAATTATTCTCCGAGAGACTCTTGGGGGACAACTAGAGTGACATTTCAGGAAGAAGCTCCTCTTTGAGGGTTCTCCATAGTCAGAAGTTCCATGACTAGCTGGAGAGAAGTTGAGGAAGGGGCGTTGAGTGAACTGAGATTTAATTTTTAGAATGTTAAGGATGAAGACACACACAAATTTTTGCTAAGGTAAAAAGATCACTTCAGAAATAAAGGTGTATCTCATACTGTTGAATATTAGGAGAGAATTGAGAATGAATGGAACAATAGCATAGACCAGAAAACCTGGGTCCAAACTGTCAGAAAATGAATCTAGAGATCACATGGAAGCTAATGATATCAATATTTTATTATTGTTTATCTTCAAATATTAAGCTTGTGAAAGGTTAACAAAAAAGAAGGAATATTAGAAAATATAGTATAGTGAGTTCCAAATTGTTTGGGTTACAGAAGTTGTTCTTCTGGAAAAATTTTTTTCTTTCTTTTTTTTTTTGTTTATTTATTACTTCACATTACATCTCCATCACATTACCCTCATTACACCCCTTTCGGTTCCATCATCCCACCCTCTCCTACACTTCCCACTCCTCCAATGTGGGGTGTCCCTACATGTTAGTCCCTCTCAACTCAACAGTCATATACAGGCTAAGAGCTTCCTCTTGCACTGGGGGGCAACAAGGTAGCATTCCTAGGGCAAATTGTCCCACTAATAGGTAACAAAGTCTATGTTTCTGATCCTTTTGGTGTATTGGTTGTAGGATAGTTATCCTGTACTATATGGCTAAAATCCAATTGTAAGTGAGTAGATGCCATATGCATCTTTCTGAGTCTGGGTTAGCTCACTCAGGATGAGCTTTTCTAGATCCATCCATTTGGCTACAAGTTGCATCATTTTCACTTCTGGGTATCTACCCAAATGATTCCTCACCAAACCACAAGGACATATCGTCATGTATGTTCATAGCAGCCTTATTTGTAATAGTTAGAAACTGGAAATAACCCAGATGTCCCTCAACCAATAAATGGATAAAAAATGTGGTACATTTACACAATGGAATACTACTCAGCTATCAGAAATATGGAAAATATTGTCGCGTCCCCCCTTGTCCAGCAAGGAATGACGCAACTCACAAAAGCTCTTTTCCTGCAGTTTATTCAGGTCCCTTGAAAACAGTCTTCCGAATGCCCGGGCAGACCCAACCCACAGGCTAAATACTAATTAGACAGCCAGTCAAGTAAAGCCACGTAGTGCTATCTTAGAGGCCCACGTATGCGAAAGCAAGCCAGATCAACAGTCTTTGCCAAATATGGACTTGTTTACCACCGAGAGCGCTCACCGTCGGGCTGGTGAAAGGCGGAGACCAGCGCCATCTTTAAGGCGCGACACGTCGCAGCTCTCTACAAAATATTTTCTTTTTTTTTTTAAATACTTTATTTTTTTTTCTTCAAGTTACATCTCAGTAACAAATCCCTCCCTATTCCCCCTTCCTATCCCGCCCTTCCACCCTCTTCCCCCCAGAAGTTTCCCCTTTCAGTCCAACAAATGGTTCCTTCTCTTATAACAGTAAGTATTATACAAAACAATAGATATAAATATGCCACATTTATGAGAGTAAATTGGCCCAGTATACCTTCCCAATGTCCAGTTTATACATATTTGGCCCCTGACTTTAACATTCTACTATCTAACCAACTCCATGAGTTTAAAGGTCTATATGTGACTCAACATTCATACTATCTTGCAACACACTTTTAAGAGTATCTTCTTAGATCTATAACACCCTCTTGATTCCTAAACAGTTCAAAATTTAACTATCATCATGGAATGAACACTAATAAAATCAGAAGAAACAAGTCCACTAGACCTTCTCTAGTTACTAAGACTTGTGCTTCCTGTCCTATTCTCTGTGTCCCTGGGCCACCAACAGGAGGATGGCAGGGCTCCATGCAATAAGACTAGAATCCACTTTTATTTTTCCTAGTATTAGCTTCCAAACTAGAAGTATCCATGTTTTGTCGATATATGTCTGCTAAATGCTGTTTATCTAACCAGAGCTTGGAGAATTGTGGTACAAAATAGCACACTGAAGTCTGTGAGAAATCCTTGAGTTTCAAATGTGTTAGCATATGTTTGACCTAGTTCCTACCGGCACGCTTGAGTGTGTATGGCCTGGAAACCCTTTAATTGGAACACATATTAACTGTGGCAACCTAGGCCCCTGACATGCAGCTGCAAAGCACACATTTTCTCTGCATTTTGTCCTAGTTTCTCCTTTTTGTGAGGGTTTATAAATACTGAAGAAGCACAGATTACACGCTAAGGGGGTGGTATGGTTGGGGACATATTTAGCAAACATGTCCAAGTTTGCTGACTCTGTGAAACCACAGGCTTTTCAGTCTCTGTAATACTCAACATGCCTATGAGTAGAGCACATATGGGCTCTGGTTGTTGATGCTGTACACTGAAACACAGAAAGTCAAGTTCAAACAGTTAAAGTGGAATGCGATTCACCTTATCGTACCCAGACTGCATGCTGAGTCAGTCTGTATAAAATCCACCAGATTGGATGGATCCATCAGATCCAAAAATCGTATCTTAGATTGAGACTTACTGGGCCTACCTACATGACGGCATTCTCAGCAGTTAGCAGAGAAACTTCCCACATTTTAAAGATGTGGATTTCACTAGAGCCCTCTGTGATTACTTAAGGTGTTTTGATATGTTGACATTTGAAAATTAAGAGGACCTCTGGCCAAGGTTATGTACCGCCCATATGTGTTATGGAGATGAAATTGAATAAATTCCAAAGCTCTATCGTTTGACTGTAATTAATTAAGATATGATCAGTAAATCTCTTTGTGACCATTAATTCATTGTCTTGTAATCCAACCAGGAGTTATTGTTTAAAGCTGTTTGAGACCTACTTGCCTCATTATTAACTAAAAATTGCCCAGAGGGCAACATTAAGATGTCACTCTCCATGATCAGAAGAGGACATGACATTGAAAGACATTTGACATCCACATTTGTCAGTACTTTAAATTGTAACATTATGGCTCAAGTATTCCCAAGTCTATAGGTATGATAATGGACCTGGTGGCATCTAATTACTAAAAGACAATTACTGATAATAGCCTTTTGTGAGTATGTAAGGCCAAGGAACTCAGTGTTCTTTATACATATTAATTAAGGTAGAGAGACAAGAGGTGTCAGAAATAAATCATAGCACTATTGCTACTGGGTAAACTGAGTCGTGTTTTAATTAGCCCCTTTAGATGCAAAACACTTGCTTGTTTTATCATTTATATCTCTTATTATTGTGACCACCTATCTGACAGAAATAACTTGGGGAAAGAAGGATTTATTTTGGCTCATAGTCTCAACTGGTCATTTGGCCACGCACTGTGGTAACTAAAAATAGGTATTCTAAATAGGAGTATGCGGCAGGAAAGTTGCTTGCCTTATTGTGTCTAAGAAGCAGAGAAAGGAGAACACGGGTAAGGGCCAGACAAAGTCTCCAAAGACACTCCCCCATTAATCTACTTCCTCTAACTAGAACATAACTTCTTTCTTTTTTTTATATAAGTACTTTATTTTTTTTTCTTCAAGTTACATCTCAGTCACAAACCCTTCCCTATTCCCCCTTCCTGCCCCACCCTTCCACCCTCTTCCCCCCCAACAGCTTCCCTTTTCAATCCAACAAATGGTTCTTTCTATGACAGTCTATCACAGACATTCTCTAAGCTACTCAGTAATCAAGTTGTTAAGAGACAAGCAACATTTGCTTGTCTAAATACAAGAGATAGATAGGGCATCTTCAAAAACCCCAAGAGATCTGCAGAATATGGCATTCAAAGATGTGGTCTTAAATTAAGATTTTTTTTTGATATCGTGACATATCAGCTCCTGACAGCACCCCCTATTCTACTCCAAGCAGAAGATAAGCATCGAAGAATCTCCAGTGTGAGATGGTTGAATTAGTGGCAAGCCTATCTCTTGGCATGTAAAAACTTCTATCTTTCATATCCTCTCAGTGATACTGCCTTCATATGAATCCATCAAAGAGTAAAACAACTTGTCTCTTCAGAGCCCTCACAATGTGACTGTCACTGGAAATACCCTCACAGGCAAAGCTTAGAGGTGTACTTTATCTATGTCTATGTCTGGGATGTTTTTTAATCCAACCAAGCTGGCAATTAAGATTAACCATGGCATTTGCTAATTTGAAATCACATCCATTACATTTTAAAAATAACTCAAGAAAGGCATAAATGATAAGCAATCAATGTCAAAAGAAAGTCTAAGGGTTATGAAATATTTGAGTGTTTTAGTTGCTTCTCTTCATACATACATCTCTGAAATGGGAATTGACCATTTTTCCTGGATTGATGATCAAACATGAAAAAGTAGGTAAGCTTTCAGCAAACTCACATATAGCATATCCAGAATAAGGCTGATTTATTATCTCCCAAACAGCTTCAAAGATGTTGAATTTTATAGGCCAGTGAGTTCATGCTAGATGTTATTATTGCAGTGGTCCTGTTAGACATAACCAAAGTCTATTCAGCAAACACTCAACTGAAAATGAAAAAATTCAAGTTAGGAAACCAAATTGAATTCTTTCTTATGATTTAAGTCCCCAAAATTGTTTTGTGATGATTTAATTATGTGATTAAAAAAATTGACAAGCAATATTTGCTTATCTAAATATAAGAGATAGATAGGGCATCTTCAAAAACCTCAAGAGATCTGCAGAATATGCATTCAAAGATGTTTTCTTAACTTAAGATTTTTTGATATCGAGACATGTCAGCTCCTGACAGCACCCCCTATATTACTCCAAGTAGAAGATGAGCATCGAAGAATCTCCAGTGGGAGATGATTAAATTGGTGGTAAGCCATTCTCTTGGCAAGAAAAACCACTTGCTTCAACTGTAGACAGACTTCTGTCCAAAAAGGACAAAACTTGGAAGCAGGTAAGTCGACAGCCTAGCTCTGCCAAGACAGGGTAGGTAAGTCCTTCATAATTCCTGCTCTACAACCAATGTCTGTCAGAGAAATGGGGCCAAATGGCTGAAGATTGATGCTGTAATGTATGGAGAGAAAATGGGAACTGTCCAGGCAGCCACTGGTATGTCATTTTTTAGTTTTGGAAGCTGCAGGCCCTGCACTTCCTATATAATCAGATGTATTTATCCCTCTCAGGTCTCTGAGGTGGTTGAAGAATAGATACCTAGAGTCTCATAGTTAAATTTTGAGTTGTTTAGGAATCAAGAGGGCATTCTGGATCTAAGAAGATGTTTTTAAAATTATGAGGCAAGTTAGTATGAAAGCTGAGTTAGATATAGAACTTTAAACACATGGAGATGGTTAGATAGTAGAATGTTAAAGTCAGGTGCCAAATACATATGGACTGGACATTGGGAATGTATGCTAAGCCATATAACTCTTATAATTGTGGCCTATTTATTTCTGTTGTTTTGTATTGTATTTATAGTTATAAGAAAAAGAACCATTTTTTGGGCTGAAAAGGAGAGCTGTTGGGGGGAAAAATAAATACCTTAAACTAAAAAAAAAGAAGGGAAGAGGATGGGGGGGCTGAGGGGGAGGAGGGTGTAAGGGTGGGACTGGAGGGGGGAGTAGGGAGGGGATTGTGATTGAGATGTAACTTGAAGAAATAAAAAATAAATTATTAAAAAAAAAAGTAAACCGATAACTACCCCAAATTTCCAATGTTGAGTGTAGAAAAGGACTGAGGTTTCAGCACCCTTTCAGAGAACAATGGGGGGTTACCTCATTCATTTATATATTTACTTTTCGAGCATCTGTTGGGCTAATGCAGTGTTACTGAACTGCTTTCTGTGCCCTGGGTGTATTAATAGAAAAGGATTTGAAGAGGTTCTTGAGACAGGTCCATCTTTTGGTATAAAGAAGTTCATCAAAATCCAGAATGAACTCTCTTCAACAGAAGCGAGAGCAACCTTAAGGAAACATGGAGACAAAGAAGAGTTAGAGCTAATGGAGATAGCCATGCAAGTCTATATGGAACAGATTCACATCAGATTTGCATCATTTATGGTAGGTGTCCTGGACACAGTCATTCCTGTCTGTCATTACTTCAAGTAGATTTAGTAGTTCTGGACCAAGGGTGTGTGTTATAATTAAATAACTTAATCCTTTAACAACTTCATCAGTCTTTCTTGAGGTTTATCTGTTCTGAAAAAGAGAAATGAAAAGAAAGTTGGCAAATATGGATTAAACTTTAAGAGCGAGATGGGTAAACCAGACGAAGTGGCACATGCCTTCAATCCCTGTACTCAGGAGATGGAGACAGGAGGATCTCTACTAGTTGAAGCCTTGCCTGGTCTGCATAGTAAGCTCAGGCCAGCCAAGACTACATAGTGAGATCCTGTCTCAGCCCCTGCTCCCAAAAGATGGACAAGAAAACTTTGAGTAACTTGTTAACACTCCGCATTTCTTTTTCATTGTGAATTTGATGAGGCTTCCTGGTGAGGATGGGAGACAGAAGAATTAAATCCTGGTACCATGTCCAGCCTTCCTGTGTTTTAGTAGGCAATACTTTTTCCACCTAAGAGCCTACAGTGTGTGTCTGTGTGTCTGTGTGACCTCGTGACTGTCTGGCTCACTGTGTGATAGCACAAATGTTCCCTGCAGTCACTGCTTTCTCCCTCTCACTATCACCTGGCAGAGTGGTTTTGATGGTCTCTGCAAGCACTCCTTTCCTCATGTGAGGGGATGACTCACGGGCAGGAAGCTGTCCATGCTTGAAATAAAACATGTTTATGGAGATTTTCTACTTGTTATGTGTTCCCAAGAAAGTCTGCTGTGTGTCTGTGGCAAGAGAGGACCAGAGGGGACACATATCATCTTTTCTTTTCTTCCGGATTGGACTCTGAATGTTTTAGTGCTAGATACGATTTGAGAACTGGCCTACTTTAATTCAGATCATCCTGTATGTGCCCAGGGTACTGGAAAAGAGAAGAAAAAAAATCCAATCAAAAACAAAACAACACAAACAAAAACAGAAACAAAACAACACAAACAAATAAAAACTACCCTTCAGCTTGAAATTTATGCTCTAGACTTCCCATCAGCCCAAGGGGAAAAGTGAACTATGACAAACGTACTGAGGGGTGAAACTTATGAGGCAGTAAATGCTATCAGCAAGCAGGGATGGGGTGGCTTCTTTCTGTTTGTTCTATACACTGGAGCTTTTCCTGATTGGAGAGAAGTCTGAGTTCTCCCCTGGCATGGTGTTTCCTTGTTACAATGATCAAGAAAGGGCACAGAGAAAGACAGCACAAAGAGAAAGGAGAAGGAAGAGCAAGGATGCGAGGAGGCAGAGAATGTACCTACAGTCACAGCACTGGAGGAGAAGAGGACAGGTTAGGGAAACAGAGCACTGAATGACAGACTCCCCAACTGCCAGGGAAGCTGGGGAGAGAGGTGTTCTACAACCAGGGCCATCTCCTGTGTACCCTAATACTTGCCCCTTGGAGCAAGTAACATTGGAAACATATAATGGGAGAAAAGGAGGGCAGAATAAAGGGGGATTTTTTTATAATTCTTAGATAGATGGTTTTTAAAAGCAGTGATTTGAGTTCTTTTATTCATTACACTTTATAAAGGGCCCAGGCTGCATTGCCTATGGCTTTAAAATCTAAGACCTTATTAAAATCTTTTCTTGTTAGTAACTCAGCACTTTGGAAATTCACTAAGAGAAAGAGCCAATTTAATCAAGGCAAGATTTAACTCAAGGAAAGGACCCTGTCTTGTCTTTCTGTAGAAAAACTTTCGGGATCAAATGGCTTATGATTTTCATTTACCTAAAGAATCCCTCTGGAATCAGCACACAGAGAAGATGGTGACTTCTCATTAGCTTACAGGGCATATTCAAATTTAGATTGTTTTCATACGAGGTCCAAACTATTTCTTTAGCTATTGATGAATTATTTTTTCAACCATACTACCTGAAAGTTAACCTGTACCCAATATATGAAGAGAGGAAAAGATTGGTCCATTGATCTTGACACATTAGGTTTGATTTTCAAGGATGGATGATAGTGTGGAACAATAGGATATTAAGATTGGGGGGTCATAGGTTTAATATTAATCTTATTTGTGTAAAGCCACCTAGATTATCTCAATTAGAATTAATGAGTGCATACTATTGTATTCTCTAAAAAAAAAATCAAAATTCTTCTAAGTTGAAATGCTCATGCCTTGCTTGGACATCAGTGCAAAAGTCTCCCACATAGTCTCCTGTTGATCCAGGAAAAGAAATGCTCTACCATTGCCATCCAGGCCTATGAACATTAATTTTCAGCTAGGAGAAGAGGAGTGAGCATATGCAAGCACACATGGAAGGCTTTTAAGGATCATAGTAATACAGCAGATAGTAATCTTTTGGTCAAAATGTAGTTACTCTATTGACCTCACACATGGTGTTAAAGAGTCTAGTCTAATGGCGTGAAGAATTAGGGGTTGACTTTGGCATTTGGATAACACTCATAGAGACAGCATATGTTTCCACCATTGTTCATATGTGTATAATATCAAGGTAGCCCCAAAATAGAAAATGAAGGTCCATTCCAACTATTGCATCTGCTCAAAGGTCAAGATTATCTAAGCAGTGTTTTCCTCTCATTCTTTAGGACCAGTCGTGAGTTCTCATGGGAAAGTGCTTTACAGTTGCTTTCTTTTTCTTTCCTTATATCTCAAAATGGCCTAGCAGGGTATGCTTATCATCAAACATTTAATAAGGAAAAGAAGAGAGCTAGGAAGGTTCCTAGTCTCTGTTGATGGTGATATATTTATGCTATCACTTGGAAAAGGTCTCCAGTAGAGAATGTTGGTCTCCTCCTCTTCATGGCAGCCTAGCTTCATCCATCAGTTCAGTATCTTCAATGGCCACATCTGGTATGGGTGTTGTTGACCAATCCCCACTTGGGGCTGAATAAGTCATGCAGCCCACTGTCTGCTTTTACAAGTTGGAGTGTGTAACCTTTGATTCAAAGTCACTTGCCTTTTAAAGGTAAACTCATGGTTTCTTTGGCTACAAAGTGTTTCAAACAATACACAAGCATCATTTTCCACGTGCAAAGAACCAAAGATATAGTAGATCAACTCTGAGGCTTACACTCTTTCTTCCTTTCTGTGCTTTCACAACTCTAAGTGTGGCATCATTGAAAAAACCTTGGTAAGAAAGGAAATGGCCCTGATTCTGTAGCTTCCCCAAATGTGAGCCTTTTGTGGATTGAGTAATGCTGTATCTCTGTGGATCTACTTTTTCTTAGAACTGGAGAAATATCTTTCAGTGAACCTCTACTGTTTTCCAAAGAACTCCATCTGGTCTATTGGAAGCTGTTTCAAAGTTGAAACATCAACCTTGACAGGTCCTTTGGCCACTAAAGATGCAGCCACAAGGGACATGTCTGTGCTGGCAGTTAACATGAAACAGCACTACTGAGATTGGATGACAGTTATCAGCTGTTCTGGATTTTAAGCCTGTTTCAACAAACCTGATTTTAAGCATGACTTCCACAAAAGCTTGATCCCCCTTCGCACCCCGTCTCAAGATTTTCAGTCACTTTGCATATACTAAAACAATTCAAAAGGGCCTGTTCTATTCCATTTCACCACTTAATTATAAAGTCTAGTTCTTATTCCCTTCATTCATTTGAAATATCTTAATTTATTAAGAACCTGTTTATCATGTCACCAGATTTGTGCAGTGCATGTATACATAACTACACCAGAATAAGACTTCCAAGCTTCTTGCATAAGGTCCCAGCTCTCTCCACCCAGCACTTTGTCTTATACACACACGTGTTAATATTTGCCTAAACACTTCAGTTCTTGGTCCTGGCTCATTCGCTTTTAATGGCCCTCTTCATCTGGAATGTAAGCTTCATGAAGCCCAGGGTTTATTCATTGCCGCTGTTTAAAGATTTATTCCTACTGGTTTTAAAGGGATTCCAGTAAGCACTCTGTGAGTGAGCAACTCATCTCTCTTCCTTGTTCTTAAGGAATACAGTTGCTAATAGAGGAAATTTGATGGATACCAATGTAATTATGAGCAACAAAGATTATCTTATCCTAAAATATCTCTGCATTAACCAAAAAGGTAAAAGGGGAAAAGAGTAATATTTTTGTAGGAATCTTTCATTCCAAATAAATATTGCTTTTACATTATATCACTGAAATTTTAACCCAAATAATTTGGTATCACCGATAAAAAAAATCAGTACTCTAAATAGCAAAGTCATTTGTTCAAAGCTGAATAGCCAACAAGTGGGAGACATGTATTCAAGTCTGCTCTCCTTTGTTTTTAATCTATACTAATGATTTTCAAATATTTTTATCCACTCAAATATCCAGCATATTTTAATTATAACAGAGCACATAAGCATATACACATGCATATCTCTACATGTAAGCCATGTGTACACACAGACTAGAGTATTTACTATGTGGAAAACTCATATGTTACCCTGATCTTTCGCATCCTGTCCTTTATTTTTACTTTCTCCCATTGAACTGGCTTAACAACAAAACAGACAAGTTGCAGAATAGACTTTGAAACTCTTTGCTTTTGACATGATGTAGAAAATGCCTAAAGACCCAGAGACTGAGAGAAAAGAGAAGATGTTTGGTAGCTTGTGTGTCAGGTAGGCCTTGCATGGTGGCTACAAATAGAAGGGAATTTTTTACTGCGACTATAATATTTGCTTTTGCAAGCAACCATACTTGTATAATCCAACCTTCTGTCAAATAATTCAGTTGCTTAATATTCTGTGGTACTGCTGAAAGCAAATCACTGGGTTCAAATATGCTGTGTTCCTCACTTAGACAGTCACTCAGTTGATGATTAGTCATTTTTTTCTGAGGAAGTGTGAGTGGGATACACACTGGAAACAGATTTGAGTTACATAGAATGTCCGCCCCTGGGGAGTTGTTTGTTGTCTTAACCTATGAAGGCTGCTGTAACATAATGCTATGGACCAGATTGCATAAATGGCAAGCAATTACTTCTCATATTCTGGAGGCTTGGAAACTCATGATCAAGGCCTTGGGTAATTTGGAGTCTGCTTAAGGGCATACTTTGCATCCAGGTGCTTCTTGTGTCTGCACATGGAAGAAAGGAATGTTCAGTTTTCTGAGGTTATCGTTCATGGGGATACTAATCCTACTGTTAAAAATTCTGGGTTCAGGACCTAATCCATGATCACACCCCCAAGAGACATTTTTGGATACTGGCACCTTGGCAATTAGGTTTCAGTATATGACTTTTGGGGTACAAAACTATTCAAGGCATGACATCTGTACTTCACTTGAAAGTTCTTGTCTAACAAAATATTAGCCTTTCTGTGGACTGATTTTCCAACTCTCCCTTTGCCTGAGGCTATTTTACTCTACAGACATTCCCCAAGGAACAGGTGCCCTTCTTCGATGACTGTAGCAGGGTAACGTGCTGATACTGCATTGGATTCTCTCCATCTTGAAATTGGATTTGTAAGTAAAAATGAAGCTCTTCCTGGTGGCCTAATACACTGATTGGCAGTGGCAGATTGTCTTTGTACAGCCTTCCCTGGGAGTGACTGGTGTAGGTGTGGTGGGATAGGCTTATGGGTTGTCATCACCTCTTTTGACTGAGATGAGGTTTTTCTCCAAGTGAAGTAAATGAACATTGCCACATTCAGTTAAACCAGGAGTTCTCTATAGAAATTGGTATGTTTTACTTAACTATCCTAAACAGTTTTAGACGGTTGGTATCAAGAGGCCAGAGCTTCACATTTTATTTTTAAGTGTCTCTAGATATGATACCATTAGGAAGCGTTACCTTTAATTTTGTATCAATATACAAAGATCTATTCAATTGTGGTTAAATATACTCTTAATTATGTATCAATATACAAAGATCAATGCCTATGTAGCCCAATACAATCTTAATATTATGTCCATATACAAGGGTCAATACCATTGTGGCCAACTATAATCTTAATTTTGTATCAATATACAAAGATCAATACTGATGTAATCCAATACAATCTTATTTTTGCACAATAAACAATGGTCAATACCACTTTAGCCAAATATACTACTAATTTTGTATCAATATACAAAGGTATAAGGGCATATTCAATAATCTGCCCCTTCTTCTTGGACCTTCCTGTGCTATGTCTATATCTCATTTTTCTCAAGCCCATGCACTCCTACATAGGAGAGGAAGAAGGATACAGAAAAGGAAAAGTAGGAAGTCCCTGGGTCTAACCTCCAAAACCCATTAAACAGGACCGTTTATCAGCTTGTCCAGGCAGTCACTGGTATGTCATTTCTTAGTTTTGGAAGCTGCAGGCCCTGCACTTCCTATATAAGCAGATATATTTATCCCTCTCAGGTCTCTGAGGTGGTTGAAGAATAGACAGCTAGAGTCTCATAGTTAAATTTTGAGTTGTTTAGGAATCAAGAGGGTGTTATAGATCTAAGAAGATACTTTTAAAATTGTGTTGCAAGTTAGTATGAATGTTGCATCAGATATAGACCTTTAAACTCATGGAGATGGTTAGATAGTAGAATGTTAACGTCAGGGGCCAAATATGTATAAACTGGACATTGGGAAGGTATACTGGGCCATTTAACTCTCATAAATGTGGCATATTTATATCTGTTGTTTTGTATAGTATTTACTGTTATAAGAGAAGGAACCATCTGTTGGACTGAAAGGGGAAGCTGCTGTGGGGAAGAGGGTGGAAGGGCGGGATAGGAAGGGGGAATAGGGAAGGGTTTGTGACTGAGATGTAACTTTAAGAAAAAAAAATAAAGTATTTAAAAAAATAAAAAGAAATTGGTATGTGTGATTGCATGGGCAGTGCCATCATTTTGAGAGTTTTCTGGGGCTGATGAATTGGTTGCTGGAAGAGCGAGGAATGCTGCTGAGATTATAAAAAATAAACGTCTGGGACAAGAATGCATCCAATCAGAGGGGTCCTCAATTTAAACAGGGTTTGAATGACTAAGATATAATACACCAGAAATTACTATTCTATTTCTTTATGTTAAGCCTTTATAGTAATGGGCCTGCTATTGAGGATTTGGTAAACAGACAAACTAAGCTATATCAGCACCAAATGAAATAGAAATGGCATCATCTACTTGACTCTGTAAGTATAGCTCTCTAGTGGGACTGAACCTTCTGCATTTTTTAGAAAACATTTGATTTAATTGATATAGTTATGATCCTGGAGAGATGGCTCCGTGTTTAAGAGTACATGCTGCTCTTCCAGATGACCAGAGTTCAATTTCCAGCACCCATGTCAGGTGGCTCACAACCAATTCCAATTGCAGTTTCTGGGTATCTGATGTCCTCTTGTGGCTTCTGCTGGCATCTGCACACAGGAGTGTGTACTCACATGCAGACACACATGAACTCATAAATAACAAAAATGTTAAATCTTAAAAAACTTGACACAGAAAAGTTTATTGGTATCACGATCAAGCATTGGGATATACTGCTTTTGAATACAATGTTGATGATTCCCTTTTAAAATATTAAGGCAGTCTAGATCATTCCATGTTATATGTTTCAGACTATGCTGAGCCAAATATCTTACCAAAAAGGCAACTTCACAAATACATACCAATTGAGTAAATTAGTAGCAACTAATATGCATTATTTTGTGAAAAACTTTTTATATGCCTGTCATTATTTTCTTAAAAACATCAAAGTATTTTAGTCCTGGTTTGTTGTTATCAAAAATTTCAAATTATTTGTTTTCTTTATCATAGAGTCAAATTACATTATGCTATTATAATGAGAGTTATATGTGGCATAAAATAAATTGTTAAAATAATTAGTGTTCTTAACATACATGATGAGAAAAGGGATAATGTAGTAAGAATCCAGGAACTATTTTTTGGGGAAAGTATGTTTTCTAAGGAAAGTGGACCAGTTACTCTTAAGGGATACTTAAGTGTAAATTGAAGTATATTGAGAGTTTCTCATGCATATCAGTCAACTTTGACAACATTTTGCTGCAACAACAACTGCTTTAAATATCTCAGTGGCTCATGACAGATGACTGATGTGGGTTATACATCCATCTCATGCAGGTTCACATGTATACAGACGTATACACACATCTATTTATTTAATTTCTAGGCTGAAGCTCGATGGCATAGGTGAGAATTAAGAGCCAGAATCTTGCTCCAGAGAGAAAAGAACAGCAGACCCACGTAACTGCTCCAAAAGCTGCTATTTTGTAGCAACACGTGAAATATCTGTTCCTTTTTGTGTTGGCCAAGTCAGAGGACCAAAACTGATGTCACTACATTGAATACTACAATCCTTTCCTGAAGAGAAGCTGCAAATATTTGGAACCTCAAAACAATACACCCCATAGTGTTATTATTATGTGTAGCTAGAATGCTGGAAGCTGGGGTAGAGGAATTGGTCTTATTGATTTTGATCCTCAAAAGCAACCACTAAGTTTAACAGAATAGATTTTATTCACTGCATTTTGAAGACAAGAAAACACAAGGCTAAAAACATTTTTTAAAAAATTTCAAGTCTCCTAGCCAGTGACAAGAAAATTGTAGATTTGAACACAAGGGTAAATATTTCTTCTTAATTTAAATGCAAATCTACTCTGCTTAATGTGGACTACGTGCGCATCTATATGTGGCCAAAGAACTGCATGAACAACGGAAGGGCTCTAGCTTTACATTTTCATATTTCCCGTTACATCCTTTGTGTGTAAGTGAACATGTGTGTGTGTGTGTGTGTGTGTGTGTGTATTTGCAAATGTGTGTGCAGGTATACATGTGCAGGTCATAGGCTGCTGTTGGACATCTTCATTATCAACACTCCACCTTGTTTTTGTTTTATTTTGGGGGCCTAGGGATTTGAACCTAGAGTTTCCTACACACTAGGCAGTATTTCTACCACTGATATGTATTTCCATTCCTCATAGATTCAGCTAGACTATCTAACCAGCAAGCCCCAGGGATCTTCCTGTGTTTACTTTTACAGCACTGGGGTTACAGGTGCTTGCTATCACAAACAGCTGTTTTTTGTTTTTTATTTTGTTTTGTTTTACATAGATGCTGGTGACGAAATTTGGGTCCTCATGGTGCAAGGCAAAGGATTTTGCCAACTGATCCCTGTTTCCAGACCCTATTTTATGTTCTTTAAGGTGGCTGGTAATTGAAAATTCAAGGCACTTTGTGTTGTTCATGAATATAATATTTAATTTTAGCATTGAGATTTTCATTTAGGAGTGTGTGCGTGCGTGCGTGCGTGCGTGCGTGCGTGCGTGCGTGCGTGCGTGTGTGTGCATGTATGTATGACTCAGGTTCTTTCCATTTTCTTTGGGGCTTTCCAAATGCCACTGTAGATCCCGCTGAAAGAGCTGAGTTTTAAATCGGGAATTAGTTCTGTTTCTGTTGATGTACACCTGAACAGAGGAGAGACTTTATCCACCTTCCTGCATTATTAAGATTTTAGATATAGTTTTGATAAAAGCTTGCAAATACAAAATTTGCTGTGAAGCCTAATGTAGCATGGACGATTTTGTCTGAGTTAGCAAAGGATCACATTTTCATCTCCTGTGAGGCAGGGACTGAGCTTACAAACTACTTCCCACATTCTTGAGAGGGGGGGGGGAGGGAGGGGGAGGAGGAGAAGGAGGAGGAGGAGGAGGAGACGGAGAGAGGAAGAGAGAATCATTGTACACTATGTCAATTTGAAACCAGTGAGGGACTGAATGGGCTGTGACCCCAGTTACCTGGTATATTGCTCTGTAACTGTGATGCACATACTGTACAATCTACATAAGAACATTGACTTGAGGTAAAGGAGAGGCAATACTACCCACTAAGTGGGCTGGATGCATCATACAGTTTGGCAAATGTTTGCTGTACATTTCTCAATGTGGTGTACACCATAGTGAAGGTACAGCACCCTTCCACCTCCCAAGGATCTCATGCTGAGGAGGTATGTTAGGCAATATTGAACAGAATCTCTTTCAGCACTGTTGGTAAGAGGCTCCCCCTATGACCTTCTTTCTTCTCTTTGTATTGGGAAGAAAATAAAAGAAACACAGCAACCATCCACCTGCTGACTGTGGAGTTGACAACAACAGACCTGTAACAAGTAGGTTTTCTTTGCAAGTTAGAAGCTGAATCATTGTATGCTATAGACAGTCACTTTTCTTTCATTTCATCTGACAGATTCTGATTAATTGGTAATTAATAGGTGGTTGAATAGCTGGTTGATTAGTTCAGTCTTTCATATCACAAACATTGATGAGGCCATTCTATATGTTCACCACTCTGTCAAATGATAAAGAATCAAAGATACTAAAAGCAGAGCTCTTTTTTCTTTTAACACAGTTTTATTAACTTTGTAGAGTTTGATACACAGATATAGTTAATTTGATTATAATCACCCCCTATTCATCCCTGTAATGCCTCCCAGATTCACCTCTCCACTTCTTCCTAATTTTGTGTTCACCTATTAATTAATTTATTTAAAATTTATTTATTCATTTTACCTCCCAATTCTGTTCCTACCCTCCCACCTTCTTCCCCCCTTTATCCCCTCCCATTCTCCTCCAAAAAGGGGGTTGTGAATCAGCCCACCCCAGCTCTTGAAGTCACAGCAGGACTAAGAGCATCCTCTTCCTCTGAGGACAAACAAGGCAGCCCAGCTAGAGTAAGGTGATCCACAAACAGGCAACAGTGTCCATATCAGGGACTGTCTGTGCTCTATTTTGTAGGTGATCTACATGAAGACTAAGCTGCCTATCAATTACCTATCAGTTACAAATGTGTAGAAGGTCTAGGACCAGATCATATGTGCTTTTTTTGGTTGGTGCTTCAGTCTTTGTAAGCCCTCGGGGACATATGCTATTGGACTTTGTTGGTCTTTTGTGGAGTTTTTTTTTTTCCATCCAGATCACTCTATTCTTCCTCCCACTCTTCTATAAGACTCCCTGAGCTCCACCTATTGTTTGCCTGTGAGTATCTTACCCTTCATTTTGAGGTTCAGGGAGAGATACATAAAACAACCAACATTTTTAGTGCCATGGTGGAAAAGCCATGCCAGTTCTCAACACAGACTTCTTTAAAACACTTAAAGGCCTGGGGAGGCGCTCAAAGGAAATGGAACTTGGGCTCAATCTTCAGAGATGAGGAAGCTCGTTAACCTAGACACACAACAAGGAAGCTGTACCTGGTAAAGTATATAAAGATGAAGATAGACAAGAAACAACAGGGACCACAGACAAGTGGGCACCATAAGCCATGACTTTACCGTGGAAGTATGTGGCATATGGTAGAAATAAAAAGGTCATAGTCAGAAGCAGAAAACTTAGAGTGGAGGCATTCACTGGATGTTTATCTCCGGCTTATTAATCTGCTTAATTTTAGATGTGTGCGTAGAAACCATTCAATATTTCTCAGGCAAGAGAAGAGCTTCCTTAAAAACATGTTATGATTTCCTGGTCTGTAAATGCAGGGGTACAGCTTGGCTTCAGGAATAGTCTGGGGCTGGCAATATAGCACCGTGATAAAGTGTCTGCCCATCGTGCGTGCAGCCCTGGACTCAATCCCGGAACTGCAAAAACAAACAAGTAAAAAGAGTGATAGACTGGTACCAAGGACAAGGATAGCAGCAGCAAATCAGTTCTGCTGTTCCTTGCATGGCTTCTGTTCTTCTCATGATGCAGAACTGCTTACTGTACCTCTCTAATTCACACAGTAGACTAGAAGAGACAAGAGGCCTGCAGCCACCTGGAAAGACCCGTTCTTTGTGTTCCCCTTACAAATAAATTCTCTATGATTTGTGTAGCCATATTTGTGTAGCTTGGGTGTAGATACCTCCACATGTATCACTTGAACAATGGCCAGCAATGAGGTATACTGCATGAGTATCTTCTGAGGCCAGGAGATTCAGGTGGGGTGATTGTACTAGGTATTGCTAGATAAGAAAGGAGACTTTCACTTTTATGAACATGGCTCCACTTCCAGCTACCCATGAGGTGTGTCGTAAGAACATCTAGAAGTTTGGAAACATACCCAGAATATTTCTGAAGTTAGCTCACTAAGTATCCTCTTGAGTAGATTTGAGGTAGGATCCAGGACCTTGATTTTTAAAGTGCCATAGGTGATTCACATGCCTACATATGTGGGAAAGCACTGTGTGAATAGAACTCCTGTCTTGAAGAAGGGATCCCTCCAGTGGGACAAGGAAATGGCATAGGCTAGATGTACGGGATGCTATGCCCCATGGGATATAGTTTGGAAATGAAAGCCATTGAGCAGAATGACATCCAGGAGCCTATAACATCCCTTCAGGGGGGATCAAACCTGCACTTTGAGGTCTAAGCAATACAAATAAAAAGCAGTGGTAATTAGAAGGTAGAACATGCAGTTTATTGTCTGTAATGGTGGGGGACAAACAATGCACCTGGAACAACTTCCATATCTTTGGTTCAGATAATGAGGTAATTAGCTGGTAGTGGAGAAGAGGAGTTTGTGGTAGGAGATGATGATGAGCTGAATTTTGACATCTTGTTTTTGAAATGCCTACCGGGCCTCCCATTTTGCAAATCCCACAAGGTGTGTATATGGAAGTTTTGAGCTAATGCTAACACTTTTGTAATCATTGTTTGCAAATGATATATAAAGACGTGTGCCTGTGTTTGTGTGTGTATGTCTCTCTCTCTCTCTCTCTCTCTCTCTCTCTCTCTCTCTCTTCCTCTGCCTCTCTGTGTTTGTGTGTTATGGTGTGGTGTGTGTATAATTTTTTTTCAGTGTGAATATCTGGTGCGGATTCAATTAAGACAAAGGAAAAAAAAATCTGTGAATTTTGGAGACTAAAAAAAAAAAACTGAAAAGGAAGAGGAAAGTTATAAGAGCAGGTGTTAAAGAAAGACATAATCAATAATATTAACAAAAGAAGGCTCGTATCCCTAAAGAAAAGGATGAGTGAAGGAGACAGTGATAGTAAGTAGTTTGAAATGTCAGGGTCAACCCCATCTGCTGGACTGGGCTAGTCAGAGGTCAGTGGTGACCTCAAGGAAAAGAGTTTTATTCTTAATTATCACTCTATCCATCTGAGCTCTTCACCTCGGCAATAAACTTCACTCTGCATGTACTGAGGAAGCATTGTGTGCATTGTGACACATATGATTTGCAGAAGCTGGGAATCTTGTGTTTGGACAAGGACTGTGTTACTGGCATGTTTCTAGCTCATTACTAATTATTGCCGTCAACCTCGCATTGTACTTTACTTAAAAATTAGAACTTACCATGGGTGTGGATATATAAACAAAAACCCAGCATCTGTTGATTTCACTACACCCTTCAGTCTTAGGGGCCAAATGGAGGACCTGCAACATGCTTAGCAGGTAAAATTTTGGGAGGAGAAAGGGATGCTCTGTGACAGGAATATAAACAGAGTTGGAGAGGATGCACCGGCTTGGTATCTAACCACCTAATCAAATGAGCGGCTGATATACATTGATGCAAAATGAGTGGTGTCATCAGGAAGTACCTAAAGACAGTGGACATCTAATGCCAGCTACAGGTGACAGGAATTTGCTAAGGAAAACATCTTCTGGTCCCTAATATTTTTTAAACTGTTCATATTTTTTTCAAGAGTTTATTGTGAGTCTATCAGTCTCTTCTAGATCTTATACAAGCACCAAGGACTATTTATCCCATTTCAGTGATTTTTTTTTTTTTTTTTTTTTTTTTTTAGTGTGCGGCCTTTACAACATCAATACATGTTTCTAGGCTTTTCTGAACATAAGATCTGTTTCTCGGCTGCCTGTTGGATACTTCTCTCTGTATATCTCACTCTCACAGATTTGTATTTAGGAAGCCTCAGACTGGATTCCGTGTCCACATTTGTAGTCTGAGCTCTTACTCTTAGCCCACAGCCCATCTGGTCACCAGGCGCCTGGACAAACAGAAGCTACCTAGGGGGTCTTATCCTGATTTCTGATTGTCTCTTAAGTTTACTTTTTGAATGACTTTTGTCTGGCATTTAAACCTTCACTGTGGTAGCCCAGACCCTTTCTCCTTCTCACTTCCATGATCGAAACCAGTCAAGCTTCCAACCACAAATCTCCAACCCCATAGTGCAGCATCCCTATAGCCTGGCCATATTGCTCTTTCTACCTGATTTAAGCCAATGTCTTGCTTCAGTCACTGTTAGCTCCATTGTAAGTCATATGGAAGACTAAACACTCAACAGCTCATGCAAGGTGTTCTGAATCCTTCCCACTCCAGACTGATCTATTTAGTTAATTTAACAAATTTTATTCTTTGTGTACTGCCCTCCAGATATGGGGCCAAGTTCTTAGATCATGGCTCTCTGTGGTCATTGGGCTTCTACTCTACTGTGGGTGAATTGAGAATTGAGTATATGCTTACAAGAAGTGACTGGTGGATCTGAGCTTGGACTTGACACTACCAAGCCGTTGACCCCTCACACTGATGGCAAATGAATGATGAGGAGTCGGCCCAGTGGAGCTGCAGAGATGAGCATCGGCCATGTGAAAATCATGGTGAAGAGGAATTTGATGTGAGTGGAAGGAATCATTGAGGACAGTGAGCAGAGAGGCAGAGGCTAAAAGCAAGCCTGGACCGGGGCTCAGCAGATACCAATCTATAGAGCTTGGAGGGCTGCCCTGGGGCAAAGGAATTTGTGAGGTGTAGCAAGTGCCTAAAGAGTTTAAAAGATAATGACACATTCAATGTTTGTCTTAAGAAGAGATTTCTTAATGCTGTGAGAATGGATTGTAAGGATAGGAATGGAGGAGGAAAATGATGGCAACCTTTGGCCACCTCACTATACCTGATACAACATAGTTCTGGCATGCTTGTCCAGAAAGTGAGCTCATGTCTGGAGATATAGACATGTAAAGAACTTTTGATGGGAATCTGTATCAGTGAAATCACTACAGAGTTTCCCCCAATAAACTAAAACCAGAATGCCATTTCTGGGTATTTGTTTCCAAATATTTGATGTCAGCATGTTGAAGTGATGGCTGTGTGGCTGTGCTTGTAGCAAAATTATTCTTAATAGCCTGAAGGGGTACTTTTGAACTATTTATTTATTATTATATTAATATCTCTATCCACTTTCCAACCCACTGACCCAAGGTACAGGAAAAAGGATATTAATAGAGGATGGATACCTCTTTAGTCATAGGCACTTGGGATTCATCAGGAGTCCAGTCAGAACAGCATACACAGGAACAGGTACATAGCAATCAGCAGCAATGGGAACACAGCTAACCTAGAAGCTAACAGCAATTTTGGGGAGCATTAGCTAGCAAGGACAGCTGAAGAAGTAGCGGCCTTTGCAGCCCCAAATGGGGCCAGACCTGGGCTCTGCCTGACCTGGGCCATGATCTTCAGGAAACCTTGGCAGCATAAAACTTCAGGAAAGCACTGTCTGGATTCCTCTGACGTGAAGCAGTGATGAGGAGTGATGCCAAGCAAAAAGTCCCTCCATGTTTCCAGGGCCTTTGCTTACACCTCCTCAAAATCTGCACAAGGATGCTTTCCAATTGGCCAACTTAACACCCTCTGCATGAGGTACTTCCTATTGACCGAGATCAGGCATTCTCCAAGGAGCCTGTCCATCAAAGGTTGTCTTCCAGCAAATAACATGTTCCCCACAAGTGACATTTTCTAGCTAGCAAAGCATCACACACTCTTCCACCAGGATGTTTTCATGCCCCTTTCACGAGTCTTTTTCATTAGTGGACAAAGCACTCCCACATCCCATACTTGAGACCAAAACAAATTTCATTCAGCACAACCATGTTTCTAAGGAAATCAAAACTTCCACCATAGTAACCATGTCATGGAGTCATCCTAAGTGTTCATCAAAGGAAGAATGAATAAATAATGAATAAACAGATCGTAGTAACTACACAGTCTTACAGAAGCAAGAGATTCTATTGTTTGCCACAATGTGGATAGAGTTGGAGGCTATTTTGCCAAATGAAAACAGGAAAACAAATATTACATGATCTCATCTATGTATTGAAACACAATAAATGGACTCATAGAGCTAGAGAGTGGAATGTGGATGCTAGAATTTGAGGAAATCTGAGGAGATGGTGGGAAAAGGATGACAGAGCTGGGGGATTGCCTTGCAAGCATAAATACCAGAATTCTATCCCCTAGGACTCAAATTAATACAAGCCAGGCATAGTGACACTTGTCTTCCAGTGCAGGGGAACAAGTGTGTCCTTTGAGCCCAGTGGCAAGCCAGACTAGCTTACTAGAAGAGTTCCAAGACAGTTACTTTGTTTCAAAATTAAAACAAAAATGGTGGATAAGCTTGAAGAGCAACATACCAGTCAATAAATAGACTCATAGAGACTGAGAGTAGAACGTGGATATCAGATCTGAAGAGATCTAAGGTTCTACACACACACACACACAGACTGACTTACACACACACTTGCATGTGTACTTAAAATACATGCCCACAAATATGCATATACATTGATAATAACAATTTTAAATAAAAGATGAAAGTGGACAGAGGCTCAATTAGGAGGAGCAAATCTAATGGCTTTTGATTGGGTGACAGCAGGGGTGAGGAGGGCTCACAGTTGAACATTGCATACTTCAGTGCCACTGGGAGGGTGAACCTTGAGTGTTCTTATCATAGATAAATGTCAGATGTTTGAAGTGATGGACAGGGTTGAATGGCTTGATCCGGCCGTTTTACATTATATGAAAATGATAATATCCTTTTACACCCCATAAATATGTACAACTCTAATTTGTCAATGTACAGTTTAAAAAATGGACACACTAACTCCCTACAGGCGACTGTTGCTGTCAGGATAGCAGATGTCTGGTTGTACCTAAAATTTGATTAATGGTTTATGTCTGCTGCTACTGTAGTTTCTCTTAGAAATTTCAGCTCTTCTCTGTGGGCACTGACAAACCCCTGTCCATCTACTAAGATGCTGCTCAAATCCTGCCTTACACAACTTATCTCTTTTAATACTTAGAGCAGCCATATGAGGCAAATATGTTATCTCCACTTCACAGATGAGGAAAAGAAGCTCACAAAGATTAAGGACTGGCTCAGTGTACCTAATGATGTCTTGGGATTTACAGCTGGGCCTCATCATCTTCATACCTGCATTGCCACCCCTCAAGGCTCCTGTTAGCATGCATGATGGAAGAGGAATAATTGTTGGCTCGGCAACACTCCAACAGCCCGAAGTCAACATGACTCTCTGAATATGTGCTACTCTCTGTCTGGACTGTGCATGTCCTGAGACACAGCCTTTTTCTTACTCTGTCAATACAGCCAGTCCAGATGGAGGATGCTACTCCTATAAGAGAAGGCCACATAGTAACTCATCCAAATGGATCACTTGCTTTCTTATCTTTTCCCTCAGCCTGGATAACCCTCAGCCCCAACACGCAATCACAGTTTAGGGACATTGACCTTTTCCTCATAGCTTTCAATGAGTCTCCACGCTCTGCCTGTAGAACATTTGCCACCTGGCTCTACTGTGGCATTTCACACACCTCCACTGTTTTATTCACATTCTTTGAGAGCTGAAGTGAGCTTTCTATCTTCTCTCCTACCTTTGGAGGTTCTGTAGGGTGGGACCTGAGACCCAGAGTAGCATTGCTCTGGGGAGCCTATTCTATGTGCCCCTCACAACCCCTTGCCATTCCCTATTCTTCCCTCATTCTTCCATCTGCTCTCATAGCAGAAGTTACGCCATGTTTCTTTGAGCCCTCTCCTTGTACCGATGAAGGGGGTGGGTTCTTGGGGTGGGGGTTGGGGGGTGGTCTGAGTGGCACACTTACCTGTCCAGCAAGCTTGAATGATGGGAGCATTCTGAGGTCCAGGATCACACTGTTACAATTTCAATGACACAAAAGGAGACTGTGATAAGACTTCTTGCCTAAGAATTGCAAGCAGGGTGTGTCTTTTTGTCTTCAAGCCTAGGGTTGGCTCTAACCTTTCGGAAGGGTGTCATTACCCTGATGGAGCTACTTTCTCTGAACTCCAAGGAAACACGAGCAGTGCTCTGAGCTGTGATTCCAGGCTAACAGCCTCTCTACCTGCCTTCTTCCTTTCCCTAATGCAAGTGTTGTGGTAATGGGGAAATGCCCTTGAAATGGCACTGTGGAGCCTGTGATTCCCCAGCAACTTTAGTTTTCTTCTTCCCAATGACAGTACCTTTTGCCTGCCTCTGCTCCTTTCTGTTACTCCTGTGTAGGGAATGGCAGGAGAATTTTGGGGCCTGGACTCTGAAGGCTGAAGAACGCATGCTCAGCTTGCCCTCTGCCTCTCCAACTCTAGACCCTCTTTTTCTCAAGTCTCAGTCCTTCTGCCCCACAACCTGCCTTCACTCTAGGCAAGCCCCTGGTCCTGTCAGTGTTCCCCCATCTTTCCTGGAGGCCTTGTAAATGTACAGACCATTTAGACTTTAAGACAGTGGGGCCACTTTTCATCTCAGGCCAGGCTGCTGCCTGGTTTTACGGGGTCATAAAAGTCCTGACAGGAGTCATAAAAGCCTCCAATTGCACTGCAGAAACCCTTGGAGTATATTTTAAGGGCCCCTGAGTTTTCATTTTGCTGCTTTTATGGGGACTCGTAAAAGCTCCGTGCAGCAAGCACACTGATTGGCTGCTCAGCACGGAGGTAGTTAAAATTACAGCTTTAGACAAATTGTTCCAGTCCCCATAAATCAGCGTTGGGCATGTGGCGGGGGAAGGCTTCCAGTTCTGCACCATCCCCGTGGCCTCTGACTCCCACCACCCATGTAAGGCTATGCTTGCGTCTCACCTGGCAAACCTGCCCATCATCTTTTTCTGAAACCTTCTTTGCAGCCTGAAGGCTGTTTAATCAACCAGTAGTTTTTATGAATTTTACCAAACAGCTGGTTGACTTTTTATTACTATAAACCTGAGTTTTAAAGATAAGAATGATTTTTTTTTTTAAATCTGGTAATGGTAGAGTCAATCTGAGGCCCTATCAACCTGTCTTCATTGTCATGCTAGCTCCAACCCCTGCTTTCTTTCAGGAGGTCCAAACAGCCCATTTTGTAAGCCTGGCCTTTCTTTTTCTTCCTACTCTTCCTGTAGTTCTTCTGGTATAATCAGTATGACCCTATGAAAGGCTGTTATGGAATCAAAGTGATCAATGTGTCCCCATGGGCAGTCCCCATGGATGACCTCAGGAATAACCTATGGCTCAGGCAGACTCACTAGCTGTCATCTGAAAGTCCATAGGAGGATGCCCTTTTTGCCCACTTTGGCCTCTCTTCCCGTTCAGGAAGGAAAGCTTTTTAAAAGAGGTTCTGATAGTGATGGAAGTGAGAAGGAGTCCCTGCCAGTGCTCCCTTGAGGGAAATGTGTGGCTCCTATTTGTGTGTCTGCCTCTCTGTTCCCATGGTAACCACCTCTCTCCCCTACTATTTCTAAAGAGCACGTGCTTGTGGGAGTATCGTTCTAAAAAAGAATGATGCTCTCCCCTCCTCTTCTGGAGGGTAGCCAAGCCAATATTTCCAGAAGCACTGGGTATCTTATTACTTGGGGGATGACCAAAAAGTGCAGATTGAAGTAAGGAGTCCGTTGAAGTAAGGAGAAAGGTTGTGGTAGAGAGGGTACACACAGCCTGTTGTCAGACTGTCAATTAAAAAGCAGCATTCGGCTGAGAAATAAGGACAAGATGCATGTGACAAAAATTCCATCACCATTAGTTCACTTTTGAAGTTATGGTTGACAGAGCAGCCTTTCTAAGGCGAGAAGGGAAAGGGATGCAGGCTTAGCTGAGAATCTCCTGCATAAGTCAGAGGAGAAAGTAGGCTTTCCCGAGGTATGCTTCTGTGTTGAAGGGCCTTATTCATTTCTTAAATATATGAACCATTTCCAGAGGTTACAGGCTACACGAGAGAAAAACACATCTTCTTTCTGTCTTGTGCTAGTTTTATATAATTATTATATCAACTGTGGCTAATCAAAGCATTCATTAAAGAGAAACTATCTCTCCCATGCTTTTGTTGCGCTTTGGAGATATTTGACAGGCTTTCCATGTCTCTGGTTATATTTCCCTTTCCTTTTTCATGCTTGACTTCTCTCCTCTTCCTCTCCTCCTCCCCGTTCCGCATGCTGGTGATTTCTAACACATAGCTCTTTCTTTCCACCTGGTCTGATCAAATCTCTTTTAAGGCCTCAAGGAAAGCAAGATCCCAGGCATCTTTGGGAGTTCACCTGTGAGTCCAGTGGGTGAGCGCTGAGACCCACTCAGCCTCAGAAACAGCATCAAGCCAATGTGGGGTAGGGGTGGGGGTGGAGCTGACCCTCCATTGGGCATGTCCTTGGGTAGTCCCACTTGTTTTCTCTTAAAATTCTAGCTGTGGGCTGAGCAATAGCTTTGTCTCAAAAGCCAGGTACGTATCTGATAACCTCTTTGTCAGTCCTGGAGGGAGGGAATTCTTATGCTAGAAAGAATGTCATGTCTTCTGCTCCCAGTTCTTACAGACTCTGCCACCGTCTTGTCTGGTGTCATTCCTCCTCTATTTATGTCTATGCTGTTCTTCCTGTGGAGGTCCCTTCAGTTTATTTACCATAAACCATTTCCCCCAGTAAACTTCTGTTCTGCAAATGAATTGCAGAGGATTTGACTTAAGTATGGAAAAACGTCTGGGGTAAATGTGTACAAGTGCATTTTTCATATTAACATGCCTCCATATCCTATTGTGTGCCATAATTTTATCACATTCTCTGCTGGGCTAATGGTAGGCTCCTTCACAAATTTATAAAAGTCTGCTTTGGTCTTTCCTCTCTAATTCATTATTCATCCATTTATTCTCTCATTCAATCCACCAAGCTTAGGCTCTGCACTGAGTACCATGTTGGTGCCTGGGGACATAGAGATAAATAGGAAACAGTTGCTGTCCTCTTGGAATTCATAAACAAATAAGGCAGAAAAAAATATAATCAATTGCTCACTAAACATTGTGGGGGAAAGGCAGCATAATGCCAAGAGGAAGTACAGAGAAGAAATGACTTTCTCCAAGTGGTTTTTTTTTTTTTAAATCTTATCTGGATTTTTGTAAAGACTGAGCAAAATGTATTTCATGCAGAGCAAGCAACCTAGAAAACATGCAGAAACAAAGGGCAGCGTGAGAGCTGTGTGGCTCTCCTGGCTATCTGCTGAGGAAGCATAGGCAGGGGCGTCCTGAGCAGAGAAGAGGCTGAAGAGGACTTTGTGGGTCAGATTGGGAGATAGGCCTGTTGCAATAAATAGAAATGTGTTTAAATTACTAAAGACAAACTGCAGGATCATATAGGCTTCTGGAGGAGTGCAGGGCATCCTGTTTCTTCAGCTTGGTGAGTGTGAGTGAATGCAAGGCCCACTGCTCACAAAGCAGCGCACTGTGTATGGAGTTAATGTTGACAGTATACAAACAGGGCCTCTCACATCAACTGTCTCTGGCTTGGGACCTTTGTTACAGAGATAGGGCATACATATAAGGCTAATTTCTTTCTTTCTTTTTTTCTTTTTTTTATTAAATACCTTATTTTTTTTCTTCAAGTTACATCTCAGTCAAAAACCCTTCCCTCTTCCCCCTTCCTGTCCCACCCTTCCACCCTCTTCCCCCCAACAGTTTCCTCTTTCAGTCCAACAAATGGTTCCTTCTCTAATAAGAGTAAATACTATACAAAACAACAGAAATAAATATGCCACATTTATGAGAGTTAAATGGCCCAGTATACCTTCCCAATGTCCAGTTCATACATATTTGGCCCCTGACTTTAACTTTCTACCTTCTAACCATCTCCATGAGTTTAAAGTTCTATAACTGACTTAACTTTCATACTAACTTGCATCACTATTATAACCATCTTCTTAGATCTAGAACGCCCTCTTGATTCCTAAACAACTCAAAATTTAACTATGAGACTCTAGCTGTCTATTCTTCAACCACCTCAGAGACCTGAGAGGGATAAATATATCTGATTATATAGGAAGTGCAGGGCTTGCAGCTTCCAATACTAAGAAATGACAAACCAGTGACTGCCTGGACAGTTCCCCTTTTCTCTCCACACATTCCAGCATCAGTCTTCAGCCTTTTGGTCCTGTTTCTCTGACAGACATTGATTGTAGAGCAGGAATTATGAAGGACTTACCTAACCTGTCTTGGCAGAGCTAGGCTGTCGACTTCCCTGCTACCAAGTTTTGTCCTTTTTGGACAGCAGTCTGTCTGCAGTTGAAGCAAGGAGTTTTTTCATGCCAAGAGATAGGCTTGCCACTAATTCAACCATCTCACACTGGAGATTCTTCGATGCTTATCTTCTACTTGGAGTAGAATAGGGGGTGCTGTCAGGAGCTGATATGTCTCAATATCAAAATAAATAAATAAATAAATAAAAATCTTAATTTAAGATAACATCTTGAATGCCATATTCTGCAGATCTCTTGGGGTTTTTGAAGATGCCCTATCCATCTCTTGTATTTAGATAAGCAAATGTTGCTTGTCTCTTAACAACTTGATTACTGAGTAGTTTAGAGAATATCTGTGATAGACTGTCATAGTAGCTAACAAAGTGACATGTTTGCATGTCTAGGAGTTTGTTTTTGTTAACTATCCTAAACAGTTTTAGACGGTTGGTATCAAGAGGCCAGAGCTTCACGTTTTATTTTTAAGTATCTCTAGGTATGATACCATTAGGAAGCGTTGCCTTTAATTTTGTACCAATATACAAAGATCTATTCACTTGTGGCTAAATATACTCTTAATTTTGTATCAATATACAAAGATCAATGCCTATGTAGCCCAATATAATCTTAATATTACGTCCATATACAAGGGTCAATACCATTGTGGCCAACTATAATCTTAATTTTGTATCAATATACAAAGATCAATACCGATGTAGTCCAATACGATCTTATTTTTGCACAATAAACAATGGTCAATACCACTTTAGCCAAATATACTACTAATTTTGTATCAATATACAAAGGTATAAGGGCATATTCAATAATCTGCCCCTTCTTCTTGGTCCTTCCTGTGCTATGTCTATGTCTCATTTTTCTCAAGTCCATGCACTCCTACATAGGAGAGAAAGAAGGATACAGAAAAGGAAAAGTAGGAAGTCCCTGGGTCTAACCTCCAAAACCCATTTAACAGCTTGTAATCTCTTCCCCTAAATAACAGAGTATTCAGTTATCCTTAAAATAACCAAAAAAAAAAAAGGGGGATGCAGAAACACCCTCCCCACCCTCTGGGCATGAGACGTTGCTCTCTTAAAATGACTTCCTGCTGATTTGGGTCATAGTAACCCTTAATCCCAACACACTAGAGACAGAAACAGGCAGATCTCAGAGCTCAAGGTCAGCCTGATACAAAACAAACTCTAAATAGAGAAAAACTTCGATCCAGGAGTGGTGGAACACATCTTTAATCCCTTCAGATAGGAACCACAGGTCTCTGATCCCAATAATTAGAATGCAGAGACACACACATAGGATTTGGAAAGACCTAAGTTTAAAAGCTACTTACAAAAGGCCTACTCAATACAAACAAATTGTCCTTTGAGATCTCAAAATATATACACTAAAGCTGGTTTAGCTCCAAAATAACAAAATAATTTCTTCTTTAACCCAGATTGAAAGATAACACTTTATATACTGTCAAAAAAAACCAAATTTTCTTCAGGAGAAATATTACCTAGCCCCCTCCCCCGCCAAAAAAAAGAGGGTAATTGTCCCAGAGTTAGGATTAGGGCAGGGCTCTGTTTTTATCTTTCCAGGAGATTCAAAGCATCCATTCAAGGAACCCAGGGACAACTGGACAACGGAAACCTCAGCAGAAAACAGAATCAGACACCAAAGAAGACGAGTGACCCAGTTGATTCAGCCTGACAGACTCCCTCAATAGCTGTCTCCATCAAAAGCCTACAACCACAACAACTCAATATTGCTAAGACCGTTCAGCTCTACACAATGCCCCAGCCAGAACCTCAGTAAAGCCTGCAAGATCAGCTTCTGCCTACAAACTCCTTAGGACATCTAAACAGCTGAGAACAGAAGGACTGAACATAAAAGGATTGTACTAACATTTTTAACCATTTTTCCATTTTGGTTCGGGCTCTTTTTTTCTTTTTTAAACTTTTTTTTTTTTTTTTTTTTTTCCGAGACAGGGTTTCTCTGTGTATCCCTGGCTGTCCTGCACTCACTTTGTAGACCAGGCTGGCCTTGAACTCAGAGATCCGCCTGCCTCTGCCTCCCCAGTGGTGGGATTAAAGGCATGCGCCACCACGCCCGCCAAAGCTGATTTCCAGTGATGCAAGTAAACATAGCAAAACATGCATAGAACAGTTGGTCAGTACTGAAAAGTTAAGTGGTGAAACCATGCATTAGTACTGTTCAACTGGTATTAAGTACCACTAAAACCATGTATGGTCCAACACTCTGCTTCCAGCTATGTAAGCAGACAAGTAATTATATAAACATGGATGTGCAGCAAAGGCTGAATCCAGGGCAGGAATCTAAATTAGACATGGATGAAAGGATGGGTGGGGTCTTGATGGGCAGGAAGATCAGAATCAAAGTACAGCCACCTGAAAATCCAAAATACAATAGAAGACAGTGACCAAGTGAGGCCTGCAGGGTCTGTGGAGAGCCGATGGATGATGTCCATTATAGTTAGGACAGTGTCTGCAAATAGTGGAGGGTCTTCAGTGGTCAAGGGTATTGTCATGTGTCCTCTGAAGATTTGGGGTAGGAAAGTGATAGGGTATTAGTCACACTTCCCTTGTGGATTTTTGTGTCAGTGTTGTTGTATAAAAGATATCAAATTTAATAATTTTTTAGTAATTGGAAATATCACCGCTGTTCAGACAGGGTCTTACTTTGTAGAACTGGCTGGCCTAGAACTTAGGGGATTTACCTTCCTCTGACTCCTGAGGGCTGAGATTACAGTTTTGTTCCACCATGCCTGGCTATCATCTACTTTAATAGGAATTTGGGACCACTGGGTGCTGACAAGTGACATATGAAAAGGATGTCAGAAGGGACAAGGTGAAAGTGGACAGGAGGAACTTTGAGGAGAAGTGGCCCAGGGCTACCCTTTGGCATCAGCATCAGGTCCTTCGAAGAATACATTTCATGGTCTGTGGGCAGATACTGAAAAATACAAAACCATATTTGATCCTCTAAGGGGAGGGCTCAGGCCTTGGCTTGCAATGTTTTCTACTGTTAATATCCAGTATCCACAGGTTTCTGTTTGGTGTGGTTTGGTTTCTACCCTTTTCTCTTACTACACATGCTTCTGAAACATTTCTTTCTCCCAGGAAGCTCAGGCAATCATTTGAATCTTACGGCACTGGACAGCTTGGGTTCGGATCTAAGCATCTAAGTTCTATTCCCTGCTTGCTCCATAATCTTGTGTGAGTGGTTTAAGTTCTGTGCTCCAGTGATCTCATCTTGGAAAATGCGAGGGATGAGTTCTTAATGTGGAAGACGCAGTGAATTCTAGGCAGGATGCCTACACATAGTTAGGCTTCAGCAGTGTTAACCGCCATTGTCAACTCATCAATGGAAGAAGCTGCTGCTTCCTTTTAGAGAAAGACTTGATCTTTGAGGAGCTCTCCCAGCTTAATATGCCAAAGCTCCCGAGGAAAAGGTGCTTCTCAGGTCCAGAAGATGGCCCTAGCAATGCACCAGCTGAGAGCAGAGTGAAGGTGGAGGTATACCATATTTCCAAGTGATCAAAAACCCTGCATAGCTCAGTGTGGAGCCTCTGAAGTCAGCAATGCCAACAGTTCCTGTTTTGTCCTAACCTCACCTTGAGCCTCACTTTGTGGGTCTCGGGCTCTTCTGGGAAGGTCTGATCCAATGCAGATTTCTTGGTTCTAACCTCTAGGGGTTTGATTCAGTGTTACACTTCCCATGTTTTTTTTCCTCAGTATCCTCTGTCATAGGCTAATAGAGGTCTTATAATTTGGATTTCATACATACACAGAAACAGAGACACAGACACATATACACACAGAGTTGAGAGGTAAGGGAGGTACACAAGTAGGACCATGAGTTCCCAGTTGCAGCTGATGCTTCTGGCCTCAGGACCACACATTGAGAATGTGGTTTTATGATACTCTTGTCACTTAAGAACAGAAAGCTTTTCCCAGTCAGTCTATCTCCAGATCAGCCTATGCCTGTGTCATTGGTTGAGTCTTCTCACAGGGCCTGAAACCTACCTTAATTTCTTCCTTGGAGTCTGCACAGAGAAATCCCTAAGCTAAGGTTTATTTTCCCTGGCCTTCCCACTTACAGAGTTATTCACGGAGATGCTTCTTGTTCAGAATTTATTTCTCCCTCACCCAGTCAACCAGTTTCTTTAACAGCCCAAAGCTCCTAATGTAACCTTTTTCTGAAGCCTTTTTTTTTTTTTGCCCCTGAATGGCCCAAAGCTTGCTGTAGCATCATGATTCTGTAGGTATCATAGTCTTCTTAATCAAATATTAGCATAATGTATTAGCATATCTATAGCACAATTATATTTTGATTACCCTAGTCCCAGTTAGACCAAAAGATGCCTTCAATCTAGATACAAATAATTTAGAATGTTTACACCAAGGAGAGTTCAGGGGAGGGAAAGGAAGAAAGCAAAAAGTGTGTGTGTGTGTGTGTGTGTGTGTGTGTGTGTGTGTGTGTGTGTGT
>CAJQZJ010003694.1:15363224-15375097 GCA_907164525.1 Lophiomys imhausi
ACACACACACACACACACACACACACACACACACACACACACACACACAATACACTACAACTCCAATTTTTTTTTTTTTTTTTTGGTTTTTCAAGACAAGGTTTCTCTGTTTAACAGCTCTGGCTGTCCTGGACTCGCTTTGTAGACCAGGCTGGCCTTGAACTCACAAAGATCTGCCTGCCTCTGCCTCCCAAGTGCTGGGATTAAAGGCGTGCGCCACCACCGCCCAGCTTACAACTCCAATTTTTAAAAGATTTGTTACTTTTACTTTATACTTATGAGTATTTTGTCTGCTTGTATGTCTTTTGTATCATTTGTGTGCATTGCCTACAGATTCCAGAAGAAGGCTTTGAATCCCATGGAATTGGAGTGGTTGTTAGCCACTGTGTGTATGTGTGTGTGTGTGTGAGTGCACAGGCACACATGTGCACATGCTAAGAAATGAACCCAGGTCTTCTGGAAGAGCAATCAGTGCTCTTAATCTCTGAGTCATCTCTCCAGCCCCACCCCCACAAAAATGTTTTCAAAATCTACAGCTTCAACATGGTGCTACAAAGTAGATTATGAGAGTCACTTGCGTAGGGCTCATTTTATAGAAGGCATGGAATATGGAGAGAAGGAAAGCAAGCATTGAATTGACCAAGCTCAGATTTTAGAGTGGGCTTACTAAAGCAAAGAAGAAATCAAGAGGAGTACATAAATGCTTGAGACCTAGGAAGCAAGACAAGAAAGCACATCTGAATGTGCACATCATGAATGGGACCAGAGAAGCAAATTTTCTTAATTTTTGTTTGCTTCCAACAAGGAGTCTCAAAACAGTGGAGAGTCCATAGGCTAAGACAGGGGAGAGGGTCAGCCTTGCTCTTTTACTGAGTATACCAATTTGGGCAGGGGTTGTACTTAGTAAACTTTACTATGGGAATTTTAGTCTTTTAGAGCCTTTGTTTTCCACCAATACACTGAAGATGTGATCCCTCCTTGCTGGTCCAAAGTGAGAAGCAAAATGTCAAAGACCTAGTATCACAGCTGAGCTCAGGTAGAGCTCAGAAAATTAAAACTATCAATATTGTTGACTTTATTTTTTTCTTAATATCCTGACTGCTTCCATGTGAGTAATGTTGAGTACATGGTGGGCTTTCGTAGATAATTGTTGAGAGAATGAGCCATCTAGCTGTCCAAAGAGCCTGCAGGAAGTTGTTATTACCTTGATGTGAATACTGAGAGTGAGAAGTTGTTGTCTTTCTTTTCCCTTTAAAAATGTATACAGTATCCCCCTGGAAATATTTCCCAGAATCCACACTGTTCAAAAAGATTAAAACCATTTCAGTGAGTTCATTTTTTTTTTTATCCTTTCTTCCTTGAAAAGTCAGGTAGTCTAACGTTTTGGTTCCAACAATTCAAACAGCTATCCCCTTTCTTTTTTGTTTTCCTTTCCTTTTCTTTCTTCCTGTGTTTTTTTTCTATTGTTGGAATCCTAAGGGTTTTCTTTTCATTTTAATTAAGAGTGAATGAAGGTAACAAAATGTTTTATAACTGGAGAGAATTCACCAGCAGGGTATCAAGGAAGAAATCCACATCCTGAAAGAAAGGCTCACAGACACCAAATCAACTCAGTGGGGAAGTTGTCCTTCACTCCCTCTGCATCCTGCTGACTTATGCCTGTCAGCCTGGAAGCTTTTTCCCTGGTGGAAGTCCCCCTGTCTTTTGTTAGGAAGTCCCCCTGTCTTTTGTTAGGAAAAGCTTCAATTGGAAGCTTGCCATTGTCAGGGCATTTTAAAACACACAGTGTGTTCCCTGAAACCACCTGTGCCTGCAAGAGTCCTGGAAGTTAATTCCTGCCACCCAGGGAAGTGTCCCAGTTTCCCTCAACTTTCACTGACCTACTCCTCATTGTATACCTGACTGTCTTTAAACACAGGTATAGTTAGGGATTGGACCAGCAAATCCCACAGAGGTCTGAGAAATGCTTATGCATGTGCTGATGGAAAGCAAGCTTGTGACTAAGAGAAAGCCTGTAAGCAGGAAGAGAATCAAATAGCACTGCAGAAAGTAACATGGAAAGAGACCCCAATGCAATACAGATGCTGCACACAGTCCCTTGGGTGCTGCTCTTCTGATGAGCAGGCCATAGTGAGAACAGAACACTAGCATCCAGTGATATCTTTAGAGCCCCAAATCTGGCTCATTGCTTTCCTGAGCTCTGTTTAGCACTCTGCACTTGGAAGATAGCATTATGAGATTCCTTCTGAGGAAAGTGTGCTTTTATTAAACTCCTGGACCAAATTGCCTCCCTGTTGCCCTCTTTCTTTTTCATGAGACATCATGGGTTATTACATTTGTGATTAAAAAAATCCGTCATCAGTGTGTTTGGCTTTTCAGTTTTGTTGGGAGGTGATCATGACGTCGATCCTCAGAGGAACAGGAGAATGGAGAAGAGAAAGCATGTTTTGATACTTAGGGAACCTTATGTGTTCACAGGTGACCTCATGGCTCAAATAGCTATGGATGGCTGTTGAGCTGACTAGTCTTGCATAGCAGGAATGAAGGAAGTGAATGGACTAATGTCTATAGGCAGAGAGTAGGCAATAAAGGTTAATATAGATCATTCTAGTAGTTTTAGACAATCCAAATGCTGATTCACATCAGAGCTGTTCCAATCTATCCCATCACCTTTTGGTTCTAATAATTCACTTTATACTTACTGTCTGTTTGGGTCTAAATGTCTCACAAATGACTTCTTTCCCCCCATCCAACATGGAGAACACATAGCTTGAGTCTTGGAAACTCAGTTCATGTGAGATTCAATTGCAGCTCAAACTTCCAGTTCCCGTTGGTTTCATAAATGTTGAAAGAAAACAGGGTTAAGGGGTCTGTCTTTGGGATGGGATGGACCGCATCAGGGTCTAGATGAGTTACAGGGCTGATGTGTCTATCTATGGATCAGTTCTCTCCTGAGTGAGTTCCCCATGCTCCCCTTGGTACATCTTGACTTACATGGTCCACCAGAGGCCATACTGTGTGCTGTGCACTCTGATCCCTTTCATTGAGCTGGAAATATTCCTTCATCACACATAATTCTCTACTTGAGAAAAACAAGTGATTTTTCTCTCTAGTGGCCATTCCTGTCTTAACCTAGCATTTAAAGTTCTTTATTAAGTAACCCATTTCTGCTTGAAGGAATGTATCCTGCACTGAATTCTCAAATGAATTACTCTTCATGGCTACTCTATGTTTTGACTAGATACCATGGAGAAGTCTTTTGCATTTTCCCTGTTTGGGGAAGTTGCCAGCATTTTTTTAGAATATTTTTTCTTCCTTTATTTTTGCTTATCAAAACGGTATAACTTTTTTTTTAAGATTTATTTATTATGTATACAGTGTTCTGTCTGCAGGTATATCTGCAGGCCAGAAGAGGGCACCAGATTTCATTATGGATGGTTGTGAGCCACCATGTGGTTGCTGGGAATTGAACTCATGACCTCTGGAAGAGCAGCCAGTGCTCTTAACCGCTGAGCCATCTCTCCAGCCCAACGGTATAACTTTTTAATGAATAATTGTGTACTATCTCTCTTAAGACATGCCAAGTATCATTTGTTTGTTTCTAGAGAATGGGAGTATCATTCTCATTGCTTGAGAAAGACATTTAGCTTCCCCCTGATCTCTGTGACTTGTCCATGTTATTTGCTCACTAAGCCTCTTAGGGCTATAGTAGGAAGTTACCTGATAGTTATAGATCTCACAATGCAAACTCTCTGGTGCTGAGCGGTTTGCATATGTGTTTTGTCATAATTCTCAGCAAGCTCAGAAACCATTCCTCACATTATCATCTGCAAAACTGACCTCATAAATACATTATTGAGGAGCTGAATAAAACTATGTTTAGTACAAACTCTACAATGATGCAGTTTGATTGAAAAAGGCAAATGTAAATGGGGAACTGCCCAATAACATTTGCTGCTCTCATCCCCACATTTATCTTGAAGTTCAAATAAGTGGTGTTTAGTACTTCCTTCTCTCATTGAAATCACCTGAAGGCTTGTAGTGCTCAGGAGAAGGAGGAGTCTGCGAAGAAGCACACTTGGCTACTCTACAGTCAGAGTAGCCAATGACACTGATGAGCACGGTCAACTGGACGAAGGCGTGCTCAACGTTAACTGTCTGCTTTCTTCAGGAAGGGTGTTTATACCTAACATGCTTATTTCTTCCTGAAACAAAGTAGCGTTTGCACTTGTGAGTCACCACTTGATCCCTACCATGTGACAGAGCTTTATGAATCCTGTTCCGGTTAGTTATCCTAACAGTCCCATGAACTGGATGATATACTGCATGATTTAAGCACGGGAAAACTAAAGCCCAACAACTCCGAGTGCAATTAGGTTAGCCAAGGTCATTGCCAGTGGAAGAGGGTCTGATTCCAGAGTTTATGGTCTTTCCAGTACACACCATGTGGCTTTAATCTGTATCACAACTTCTCCTCTTTCTGTCTTTGTGCTCAACTACAATTGGTCTATCTTCTGTATCTCTAAGTGTGTTCTCCTTTTATCCTCAAGCCCGTATTCCCCCATCAGTTTGAAAACAATAACTGCTTTCTTGTGAATTCTCTCAGCATCCGAGATTTATCTCAAACTCATGGATGCAGGTAATCACTTTCAGCCATGTAATATGGTCAGTTATGTGCCAGGTCCATCTTCTTTCCTCACAAGAAGCTTCTTGAGGGCAGAACGAAGGATTTTTAATTCATGCATGTACTTTAAGAATGACTGGAACAGTGAATGCATGGTGTGGCCCCTCTACATTGCTGTGGGAGATAAGGTCAGAAAGAAAGGAGTGGGAGAGAAAGGAGGAAAGAAAGGAATTAAAAAACAATAGAAGACAGTATATAATTAAGTGCTAAATTGTGTGGTTCAGACTAATTATAAAACCTTTAAAAAGAAATGCAATTTTATTACTTTGAAGAACATAAAGTTAAGTTAATTAATGGCTAACAATGCGTTGTCGAGTAGCTGTCTTGTCATTCCCACTGTAATTAATCAACACTTTTCATAAATGCAAAAATGGACCTAAGCCCAGCCCATCTCCAGATTACTGAAAACTTTTAATAAGTATAATCGGAAATAATGAAATATTCTATATACGAGATTATATGGAAATCTAAAGACAAACGCACATACACAGAGAGAACACACCGGGTATATCTAAGCATTCCTTTCTTTTTAATGAGTAATAATAAGGGCTTCTACAAAGGTTATCACCAATAGAGGTCTATCTTTCTTATACTGACAGCACATTTGCTTAGAACACTACATTCCTTTTCTCTTTTTCATCATTTGCCTGAGTGATTCATTAATTCATTTAAAAAGGAGGACTTGAGCTGTTTGTATTAGAATACCAAAATGATGCAGTCTTGAGATGAAGCCAGAAACAGAGTGTAGGAAGGAGGACAGAATAGGCACTTGGAAGTATCAGGGTAGGGCTTATCCACCGGCTGGAGTGGGCACAGGATGAAGGACTCCAAAAGGCTTTCAGGCTTCCTGCTTGGGTTACGCTTTGGAAAGAAGTGGAGAACACACATTAGAGTTTAATGTGGGGATTACTGTACTTGGGGGTGTTTATAAAACATGTAATTAGTTATTCAGACAGTAATTGACCTATGGAGCTAAAGCTGAAGGGTAGAGGTCACATGGTTAACTAATGCTGGGGACACTGGCAAAAAGAGAGGCATTTAACAAAGGACAACCATACAAAGTCAGTGTAGAATTTGGCACAGAAAGGTACATAAAATTTTTTAAGGTCAAAATCAGGTTTATCTACCAAGTCCTTTTAAGAGATTGTGCCCAGAGAGGCCACAGAAACTCATGGGGAATGCTGTTCTGGATCCTGCAGGAATGACTGTGAAGCAGGTCCTGTGAAGTAAGAACTGAGAGGGGTCTCTGAGCTCCTGCATGCAGGCTTTCAGTGGTGGCAGGCTAGAGTTCTGTAGAAAAGGGAAGCTACCTGTTGTTGTTGCTTAGAGATGAGAAGTGAGACAGCTTTGCCTAGCACTGACTGTTCTCTAAAGTCAGAGTCAGAGAAAGATTCAGCTAGTAGGTAATTTTGAGAACAAGGAATCCTACCAAGGGATCAGTGGGACATGGAAAGATGGTAATGAGATTAGTCTTGCTCAGGGATGGCTCGCTCCATCTCCCCACACGGAGAACAATGAGGGACATGTGAAGGTTGATGGCTCCAAGATAACCGACTGAAGGGTTCACACAGCTCACGTTCATTTTTAAATGGTTAGGCTAAGGCATCATTTATATACATTAACATTTATATGCTTGAAGTGTATAATTAAGTGGTTTTTCTTTTAAAAAGTAAACTCATATAATTGAGTAACCATCACCACACTCTGTTTTGAAACATGATCATCACTCCAGAAAATTTCCATGGGCCTGTCTAATCTGTATTTATCCTCCCAGACTTAGACAACCATTAATCTGCTTCTCTGTCTACAAATTTTGCTCTTTTAGAATCTGATTTAATTGAAATTATATAATGTGAAGATTTTGGGTATGAATTTCTTCATCGTACTTATAAGTTTCATTCATGTGTTGGCATGCATTCATAACTCAATCTCTTCTCTTCATTGCACAGTAGTATTCTATTGCAAAGATGTAATATCTTTAAAATTAATTTAATAGTTGATAGATACATAGACAGTTTTCAGATTTGGGCTATTATGAGCAATATTGTTATAAATGTATCTTTATGAAAATGTATGTTTTCATCTCTTTTGTGAGCAGTTCTCTGAGTAGACTTCTTGAGTCACGTGTCAATTTACTTATAACTTTGATAAAACCTGCCAACTGTTTTTGCAAAATGACTGCAACAGTTCACATTTCTTCCCGAAGCTGACAAGTAGCCTACTGTCTCTAAGTCCTTGCCAACATTTGCTAGGGTCCGTCGGTTTGATTGTAGCCTTTCTAATGAGTGTGTAATATGGCTTCCTTTAGCCGTTCCTTACTGACTGACTGCACTGAGTGCCTTTCTTCACGTCTTTGTGGTTGAGGAGTCTATTCAATGCCGTTTTCAGTTTCATAACTGAATTGCTTGTTTTTCTCAGTTGTAAGAATTATTTATATTTTCTTGGTACAAGCCTTTTATTAGACACATGATTTACAAGTGTTTTCTTCACTATGTGGCATGCCTTTTCCTTGCCTTAATGATGATGATTTTAAGTCAAAAAGTTTTCAATTTTGATGAAGCCCAATTTATTGTTTTTATTAAATCTTTTTTTCTTTCTTTCATCTTTACTGAAGAACATTTGACCCAATAATAGGACTTGAAGGTTTTCTCTTAGAAGCAGCCTTATGTCAGTGCTTAGATCAACATATAGACCTGTTTATTTATTTGGAGTTGATGATGATCTGTGGCTGTTTTTATCCATGTGGATATTCAACTGCTCTAGACCATGTGGATAAGCAGCTGCTCTAGACCTGTATGTTGAACACAAGCTTTGTTCCTGGGGTGTCTGGGAAAAGCCAGTTGGCCATAAATGGGAATAATGACTCTTCATTTGCTCCTGCGAATGGACTTCATAGAAAGCCAGTTCTGTTCCACTGATCCAAATGCCTGACATTGTATGCACATGTTCCTCACCGCTGTAACCTTACAGAGGGCTTGAAATCAGGTAGTGTTGTCATCTGCCATTAATCTTTTTTTTTTAAATTGTTTAGTTTTTTCTACATCCTTTGCATTTTCATAGGTAGTTTAGCAACAGATTGTCAATATATACCACCCTGCTGAGATTTTTAATGGAGATCTCATTTTAATTTATAGATCAATTTGGGAGAAACTGCCATGTTGACAGTTCTGAGGCTTCAGATCCATGAACATGGAATGCCTCTCCATTTATTTCGGCATGTTTTAATTTCACTCCACACTGTTATATGGATTTCAGTGTAGACATTTATTATTAAGTATTTAATTCATTTTGATGCTTTTGTGAATGGAATTGTTAGCACAGTTTCAGATGTGTTGCTCTATAGAACATAATTGGATTTTGTGTACTAATCCTGTTTCCTGCAACCTCGCCAAACTGCTTTAGCATAATTATCTGGGGATTTTCATTATTCAGGCTTGTGTTGGTTGAAATAAAGTTTTATTTCTCCATTTTCAGTCCAAATGACAACATTTTCTCTTTTTCTACTGTTTCAGTCTGTATCTTGCCTTCCTTTCTTTCTCCATTTTTGTTGTTGTTACACTGGTTACAACCACAAATTTCATGTTGAGTAGAAGTGTCAGCATTGCACATTCCTACTCTCATAATGAAAGCGTTTAGTTTTTTTTTTTTAATTTGTTATCATTGTTGTTGGGTGTTAACTAACTATGGTTTTTTATACATAACTTTTGTAAAGTTGAGGTTGATTCTAATCCTCCTGTCTGGGGATTTTTATTATCAATGAGTATGGAAGTTTGGCAAATGTTTTTCTTAAACTCTTAAGATGGACATGCAGCTTTGTTTTAAATCTATTTTATGTTCTATTTATTTCATTCTCAGATACTAAATCAAGCTACTCATCTGTGATATGGTCCCCTGAGCATTAATGTGCAATACTCCTTATGTATTCCTAGTTTCCATCTATTAATATTTTATTAAAGCATGCTGTACCTATGCTCATGGAGGATATTAATATGTAACTTATTTTCCTTATGCTTTCTATGGATAGCCTTTATAACTGGTAATACTGAACCTATAGAAAGAGATACATTTTTTATATGGTGAAGGAATTTGTATAGGATTTCTGTTTCATGCTTTTCTGTTTGAAAATGTTTTGTGAAGTCTCATGAATCTGGTTTTACCTGTCAATGATTAATGATGATTATAAATCCTGGGCTCTATTTTATTCAGATGTTGTGCTTTTTGCTGTTTCAGGTTCAGTAATTTGTGTCACTTGTGGAATTTCTCTCTTTCATCTAAATTGTCTAATTTGTTGGCATAAGTTGTTAATAGATTTCTATCTAGACCATTTATACTCTGAAAATATTAAGACTTGCATCAGCATGTCTCCACTTTTATTCAACTCCAACAAATTTCTTCTCCTTTTCTCGGTTACTCTAATTAATTAAATATTTGTTAACTCTGTTGATCTTTTAGGAATGAATTTAGCTCTCTTGGCTTCCCATAATATTGTTTCATTCTACTTCATTACTCTCCCCTACTCATTATCACCTCTAATCCTCTGATGGTGATTTGATTTTCTCTGTTTTTCTATTTTCTTAAGGTGACATATTAGGTAACTGACTAAGACCTTTTGTCATTTCTATGATAGATGTTTACAACCATAAATGACCCTTAAACACATCTTTTTACTGCATCCCACAAATTCTGATCTATTGAGGTTTGGTTTTTGTTCAGTTAAACACATATTTTAGTTTATTCTGTTTTTTTTTTTCTTTTTGACACATATATCATTAATAATCATATTCCTTGATTTCTAAAATCTGAGGACTTTCTGACTTTCTGCCTGATTTGTAAACTTAATAGTAATTTAAAACCATGACTTTCCATGATTTTTGTTATTATAATATTCTTTATATTTAATAATTTATAATGGAAATTCACTTTAGTATTCATTCTGACAATCTGACTATTAATTGTGATGTTTATTTTATACATATTTAATAACCATTCTTTTCATGATTGGATTTTATTTTACGTTTTGATATTTTTGATGTATGTGTGTGCATGTGTGTGTATGAGAGAGGGAGGGAGACAGAGAGTGACATAGATATGCCTTTTAACTCACTCCCTTTTGTGTGTACCTGCTACTTTTGCATTAAATATATTTTTGACATTATACTGTTTTAAAGCTTCATCTTATTTTCTGCGTGTGCATGTGTGTGCATGCGCACGCGCATATACACGCGCACACATGCATGTGCCTGTGTCAGGGTTACCTTTGTGGCTAGATGTGGGCTCTGAGTCCTTTAGAGGTGGAGTTACAAGTGTTTGTGAGCTGCTTGGTGTGAGTGCTTGGATAGACCTAAACTCTCATCTTCTGATAGAACAGTTAGAGTTCCTAGTGGCCAAGCCATCTCTCCAGTCCTGTTTCCAATTCTTAAAATGACACCTTACATATATGTTTGAGGTATTATTTTAGTAATCTCTCTAGTGATTATAATTGCCCATGTTAGCCTCTCACAATTGATTTAGTTACAATATCAACAAATTCCGGTAAAATGAAAAGAAGAATGTTTCCAACATATTTCTACCCTTTCTTTTTCAGTCTACTTCTTTTGGCTGCACTGCATCTATATAGATGATAAATGCAGAAATGCAATAGTTTAACTGTATCTCATAGAATTTTGTTTAAAGGTGACATGATAGGAAGGGAGAAACTTTCATGTGAACCTACACATTGCCATTTCTTGTGATTTGCTTTTCTACCTTCGAATTCAGATCACCATCTGGCTGTGTCCTGTCTTCCTGATAGAGTTTCAAAAGTATTTGTAAGATAGGTCAACTAGCAATGTATTGTCTGGTGGGATGGACTGCCTTTTACTTCCACATTTGAAGGGAAATTGTGTTGCACATTGATTTTTTTAGTCCCTGATATTTGAATATGTCACCCTAGTTCCTTGGTCTTGGTTATTTCAGGTAAAAAGGCAAGTTATTAAGAATGTCACCATGTCCCTATAACTTTCCTCTTACCACTGTCATGCTTGTCTCTTTTTCTATGATTTCAAGTGTTTGGTCATGTGTTGTGGTGTGGATCATTTTAGAGTTGTGGTAGTTTGGATCTTCAGAACCTCTTAGCTATGTAAACACATTAAAAAATAACATTTGGGAATATTCAGCCTTGTTGTTTTACATATGATGTCTGCCCCTCTCTGTGTGTATCTCTTTACTGAGTCCCACTACTGTATGTGGTGCAACTCTGTTCATCTTTCTTTTATCCTTCGTTGCCTTTTCTTTTTTTCTTTTTTTTTTAAAATACTTTATTTTTTTTCTTCAAGTTACATCTCAGTCACAAACCCCTCCCTATTTCCCCTTCCTATCCCGCACTTCCACCCTCTTCCCCCCAGAAGTTTCCCCTTTCAGTCCAACAGATGGTTCCTTCTCTTATAACAGTAAGTATTATACAAAACAACAGATATAACTATGCCACATTTATGAGAGTTAAATGGCCCAGTATACCTTCCCAATGTCCAGTTTATACATATTTGGCCCCTGACGTTAACATTCTACTATCTAACCATCTCCATGAGTTTAAAGGTCTATATCTGACTCAACATTCATACTAACTTGCAACACACTTTTAAGAGTATCTTCTTAGATCTATAACACCCTCTTGATTCCTAAACAACTCCAAATTTAACTATGAGACTCTAGCTGTCTATTCTTCAACCACCTCAGAGACCTGAGAGGGATAAATATATCTGCTTATATAGGAAGTGCAGGGCCTGCAGCTTCCAAAACTAAGAAAGGACATACCAATGACTGCCTGGACAGTTCCCATTTTCTCTCCATACATTCCTGCATCAGTCTTCAGCCTTTGGGTCCTGTTTCTCTGACAGACATTTGTTGTAGAGCAGGGATTATGAAGGACTTACCTACCCTGTCTAGGCAGAGTTAGGCTGTCGACTTCCCTGCTACCAAGTTTTGTCCTTTTTGGACAACAGTCTGTCTGCAGTTGGTGCAAGGTCCAAGAAGAAGGGGCAGATTATTGAATATGCCCTTATACCTTTGTATATTGATACAAAATTAGTAGTTTATTAGGCTAAACTGGTATTGACCATTGTTTATTGTGCAAAAATAAGATTGTATTGGATTACATCGGTGTTGATCTTTGTATATTGATACAAAATTAAGATTACAGTTGGACACAATG
>CAJQZJ010003694.1:15375107-15409928 GCA_907164525.1 Lophiomys imhausi
TATTTAACCACAATTGAATAGATCTTTGTATATTGATACAAAATTAAAGGTAACGCTTCCTAATGGTATCATACCTAGAGATACTTAAAAATAAAATGTGAAGCTCTGGCCTCTTGATACCAACCGTCTAAAACAGTCTAGGATAGTTAAGTAAAACAAACTCCTAGTCATGCAAACATGTCACTTTGTTAGCTACTGTGACAGTCTATCACAGATATTCTCTAAACTACCCAGTAATCAAGTTCTTAAGAGACAAGCAACATTTGCTTATCTAAGTACAAGAGATGGATAGGGCATCTTCAAAAAACCCCAAGAGATCTACAGAATATGGCATTCAAAGATGTTATCTTAAATTAAGATTTTCTTTTCTTTTCTTTTCTTTTTTTTGATATCGAGACATATCAGCTCCTGACAGCACCCCGTTCTACTCCAAGTAGAAGATAAGCATCGAAGAACCTCCACTGTAAGATGGTTGAATTAGTGGCAAGCCTATCTCTTGGCCTTTTCTTTTTTGATTGAATAATTTCTCATGTTTTTTATGTTCATGGACTCTTTTGTTTGTCAAATTGGCTGTTGAGTCTTTAGTAAGAAAGTTATTTTCTTTAACTTTTTGCCTCTAGAATTTACATCTGGTTTACTTTAAAAATAAAATTTCTGTGTCCTTGTTGAGACTCTTTATGTGTGAATTTATTGTTAGTTTATGCTTCTTTAGTTTTAAAACATAGTTTTCCTTAGTTCTTTAAATGTATTAAAAATAAATGCCTTGAAGTTTTGGCTGCTATAGCTAACATCTTAGAACAACCCAAATATTCTCATTTTGCATTTGTATAGTGAGTATGGGTCACAGTTTCCTGATTGATTGTAATATTTTAAGTGGATATTTAGAGTATTATATTGCAGTCACAAATAGTCAAAGTGTTACCATTAGTTATAAAGCCTGGCTTTTATAGCTTCCTCTTGTGGTCTCTGTGGTTGAGCGCTCGGTCAACTCGGTTTATATTCAAATTATTGACCTACATACATACTTCCTCTAGTAGACTTGTATTTGGGTAGGGAGTCTACTAGAAGTTTAAATCACTTCAGGGTTTGTCTTTCATTTGCTTTCTGTTGGTGTCTTTCATGTCCTTTCTGCTCCAATTAATAACCAATGAAGTCAGTGAAGGGTACAGGTCTGACTTCAGCCCCTTATTGACTATGTACACTCTGAACAGCTCTCCAGGTGGGCATTAGACCTACCTTACTAGTCCTTGAGATCATAACTCCTGCTAACAATACTCTTAGGCAGGGTACCCAATATTCCAAATCAAGAGAATCCGCTAGCTGAAAGCCTAGAGTTTTCTGATATTCAGGGCCTGACGTACCCTGAGAAAGCCTTCACAGTGACTAAGTTAGGGTGGATCAGTACTAGATTCACTGTTTTTTTTTTTTATATTATTATTATTGGAGCTCAGAATCCTACATGGATATATCATTCTCTGGTCATTTTCTACCCTTGCTCAGTGATTATACTCTATGACAGTTGGCTGTCACTTTTGATCAAATTTATCTTGAGACTTTTTTTGTGTGTATATTTGCTGATATCTTTTCCTGGCTACAACAAATGCCAGTGGGCTTTATTTAGCATGTTTCTGAGACATTTGTACTCAGAGCTTTGGAGGATGCTTCCTCTAAGTCACAGGGTATCTAAATTTGTTACTGAACCTTGAGAGCTGCATGGCCTTACAAAAGATACTGCCCTACTTTGTCAGTCACCATGGTCTTAAGCACAAGTCTTCTCAGGCTTAGAGCCTAGGATCTTACCTCTGACTGTGAAGTACATTTCAGCCTACATCGTTGGGGCCATATGTTGGGGTCATATGGCATCCACAGTCTAAGTTTCTCTTGAACTCACTGGCCAAACTCAAGACAAATATTTCATTGGCAGCTTTAGCTCTGAGGTTGTCCTGAGTGTTGAGTATCTTCAAGTGCCTGGAATAAAGAACAGTGGACAGAGCGTAGGAAATGTGCGTCATGCTCCTTTAAGATTTGAAAGCCGCAATCCAAGGGCTGTTAAGACCTTCAGCTGGTGATAATTGGATTTGTAAGACAGTGCAACATGTGATAAAAAAAGTTCCTGTTGGATGGGATCCCAGTTTTCTTCCATCCTTCCTATTAATGTGATAAATGTTGCTGTCTCAGCTGATAGGGCCATGTTGGATAATCAGATTGGAATCAAGTTTGAGTTCCTTAGGCTAGCTTCACATGAAGCTCGTGGGAAGGCTTAGAAAAAGAAACCAAAAAACACTATAGAGAGTAAAAGGGGACTCTGCTCCTGCCAATGGAAGAGTTTGCTTCCATCAGGATTCCTGAAGGGCAGCAAGCTTATCCACTACAGACCCTGTCATGGGCACTTCTGGATGCTCTGTCCAATGAGTCACTGGAGGGGGTTTTCAACAATGTTACTGGGCATATGCCCGAGTTGAGCCTGCATGGAAAACAACTGCATCTCTTGATGTGAGTGTTTGGGAAGGAGGAGCCATGATAATGCTGGAAAATTAAACCTTTCTTAATTAAAGCCGATGGCAAACAAGCAGAAGTAATATGGCGTTACAGCTGGGAAACGGGCACAGCATGCAGCTGACAGCTGTGGAATTGGGTCCTCTGCTCACAGCTGAGCCTGTGAGAAGGACGGAAGCCCTGGCAAGGTGATGTCCTGGCTGAAGACTGACTGGTCTAGGGACAAGCATCTGCAGTGACTCGCTTTCTGAACTGTTTCTGAACTGCTTCGCCTCATTCCATCTCTAGCTGCTTTTGTGTCTACTGACTCCTGGAGTCTGCTCACCAAGAATGCCTCTGGAATGGGTGGGTTCTTCCTGGAAAGAGCAACCTCAAGGGGAGAGCTGGAATTGATGGAGAGGGAAACAGTACGTGTTTGGTTTGGGTGGGTTGTGTTCCAATCTTTTATCTCTTCTTGTCACACAGAGCTTCCGGCTATGCTCTCTACTGTCAATATGGTGCAGTGGTCAGCTCCAGCCCCTCTATTCCTGCCAAGCTGTTCTTAAAACATGGATTTAGCCAGACACAGGGATGCATCTTTCCATGTATAATATACACTTCCTGGGAACTCTGATAGAGGCCTATTACATTTAAGTCAGGATAGTATATTTCAGGCTCTTCATACTTGTTCCTTTCTTTCTTAATCACCTCCTTGCGCTCTGAGACATGTGGCTATCAGTGCCTTTTAAATATGCCCTGGGCTTCTTTCTCAACTGCTTACCAAATTTAGAAGTCAATCTTTCCAGATGGTTAGGAACATATAACCAAAAGGAGTCATGGCACTTCATGTGTTTTTAGGATGGGCTAATCTTGCTGTGGAAATGAGTAAGCCCTTACTCCTTAGTAAGTGTTCTGGTTAGTTTTAGACACAAACTAGGGTCATCTGGGAAGAGACAATCTCAGGTGAGGAGTAACCTAGATCACACTGTGCTCTGGGCATGTCTGGGGGGGAGGGCATTTTCTTGATTGGAAATTTATGTGTAAGGTCCAGCCCATTGTGGGTACTACATTCATATGTAGGTGTGTGGGGGCTATATAAGAAAGCTCCTGAGCACCAGCTAGTTAGAAAGCACAATGATATTCAGCCTTCCACAATGGTTTCTGCTTAGATTCCTGCTTTGCGTTCTTGCCATGGCTTTCTTTATTGATGAGCTCTTAACTGGACTTGTAAGGTGAAATAAATACCATCTACTCAAATTGCTTTTCAGCATGGCAATTTTATCATAGTGACAAAAATGAAGCTAGAACATTGGCTGAGGGCAATGGTGTAAATTCTTACTTCCTTCACCCTCTGGAGCAGGTTACAGAGTGATGCAGGGGACCTTTCCACTGGCTGTTTACTAAAGATAGGATTTTCTTGGCAGTTTTAGCCACAGAGGAAGGTGAGTGGGGCTAGGAAGCTGAGCCATAGGACAGCATCAAAGAATTGACAGGGTCTGAACAAAACCTTTCTATTTCTGCGTTCTCTTTTCAGCCGCCATTCCATTGCTGTCAGACTCACTGGAGAGTAGAAGTCTGTCTGTGGGGCCTTTGTTTGGTCCATCGTCTTCTGACCATAGAAGCTACTATCACCAAGTGATAACCCTAGAAGGGCTTTTTGCAATTAAAATTTAAACTGTTTAACAGTTCTTCTATCTATATGTGGAGTGCCTGAGGTTGCTGAGTTTTAGGGTAATCTTGGAATTTTTGAGGCTGAGGCAGGAGGATTTTATGCTCCAGACAGCTGCATAAGAAGGCTCCCCTCTCAAAATTGGAATGGAATGGGGTACAGTAGGGGAAGTCATGAGGCAGTTACAGGATAGGATTGCTTAAATCAGTCCTTCTCAAAGTGCGGTACTGGACTTGGCAATCAATGTCACTGGGGAAGCTCTCACAGGAGTACATCTTCAGGCCTCATTCTAGTCCTGTCTGGTTGGAAATCAATGTGGTGGTGGGGAACACAACAGTCTCTGAAAAGCCTGTTGATGTTCTTAAAGGTTGAGAACCTGTGCGAAGCAGCTATTCTCAGCCCTGTGAGTTCCTGTTAATATCACCTAGAAAGCTGAGTCCATGCTGATTGAATCACAGGCATGACATGAACTGAGGATAAGAACCTTGACTTGCACTGTAGTGGTTTTGGGAGGAGTACTTTTCACCCCTGAAGCTGTCCGTGAGAACCAATTCCCTATGATGCCAGTGGTACTGACAATCCTGCAGAGGCTGCAGAAGCGATGGGCTGACATGCTCTAGGCACATTCCTTTCTGCTAGAAGCAGCCACCCAGATTTGCATGTACAGTGCAGACAAAACAGATGTTGGGGGACTTGCAGAGAGAATCCGAATTCCATCATGGAGGGTTCCCATGGCCGGAGGCAAAGGAACTGGCTTCCCTATGCCTTGTGCCTGTAATAGGGAAACTAAGGCCTTTGCCCACAGATGTTGCTGTCATTATCTAATTAATGGCAGAGTGTTTAGGAGATACAGAGTACTGCACAAATGGCAATCACGAAGATGAATGCAGAACGTGTAATTATCGCTAATATCAATAAGATTGTTACTTGCAATACATTGCCCTTGCACCGAGAGCTTGGAGTGTCCTTTGGGTTAACATCTTGCTCCACAATCTCTAGAAGTCTTGTTTAGCAGCTGTTAAAGGCCCATTGCTCTCCACTTCTGAGGAAAATGCCATTCCCCAGGGGCACCCACGAATGGTCATACACGCACACAATGCTGGAGTTCCTTCTCTGAGACGTGCCTGATTGTGAGGCCACTGTCAGCTCATGTCACAAAAGCTCTTCTGTAGGTGAAAGAGGTGCACAAATGTGGAGGTCAACTTGCTCTTTTTTGCATATTCATCAAATACTTTTTTTGAAAAAGAGAAAAAAAAAACAGTTCTGTTGGCTTTTGTCTGAAAGAACTTTGTCATCTGCTCTCCTACAGTACTGACTGTGCTGAAGGATTTTCCTCTTGTGTGTTGGGGAGTGTGACTGAGTTCCAATGGTGACAATTCACAGATACTATCAACAGCGATTGGTGTTGATAACAAGGCAATTGTTTCTGCTGTGGCTCTGAGTTGTTTGGTTTTAGCTTGGATTTTGATTGGGGGAGGTACCTTGGGAAGGCAGTTGTTCCTATCTTTTCCTTTCTTGAGAAGAAAATGCTATTGGGGATTAGAGAATCATTTTGGAAGAAGCGGGCTAGAAACAAATGGAGTAAACAGACAGCTTTAAGATAGAGTTTATCAATTAAAGAACCATTGTTCCTGTTTGCCCTGACTTGAATTTCTTGGTAATAAGATGTGGCACTCTCTGTTTCAACTACAATTGGCCCTGATAAATCCTGGTGTAGTTGACCCACATATGGTGGAAGGGTACTTGGTTCTTTTTCTTCCCATGCTTTCTCCTCAGTTCAGTTGCTTTAGGTAGATTCTAATGGTATTTTGCAGGTTTTCCCATGAGTCACTGGCCATATTGCCCCACGCATCCGTGGCGTTCTTAGATGTCTGCTCTACTGCTTTTTCTTCAGAGCATCCGGGTCTCAGCTTGCATTCCCCTCTTCTCTCATGTTGTCTACTTTTTCTGCCACACAATTATCTGAGTTCCACAATTCTCATTTTCACACCTGCCCAACCACTATTGCTGTGCTGCCGGGACCCATGCTGCCGGGACCCATGCTGCTGGTCTCTGTATTTTACTGGGCTTACATCCTTTGACGGTGTGTGGTTCCCTAAGTGTGATTTAATTTGCGTGTATGCACCTTTTGTTTTCTCAGGTGAGTCCAGAGAGCTAGTTGGGACTAGAGTTGGCTATTTCCCTTTCCCCAGGTTGTAGGTTCTAGTGAAATGATTTCTCACATGGAACAGGCCTGGGTAAGAACAGAATACCCAAGACATGTTTTCAGTTGTTCATCTTTGCTTTCCCTTGCTTGAAACATGTGGGAAATGTTTTCTGATCTTAATTATAAGAACCTACAAATCTAGTAGTGCTCTTAGAGACAAAACTTATGAAAGTCAGGAGCTTCCCAAAACTGGGCCCTTCTGGAGTCCATACCTCTTATTCTTGAACATGCTGAACCTCTGGTGGCATATCACATGCCTTTGAGTCTCCCTGTATTGATACTGGTTTAGCTGCTCAGCTCTTGTTCTTGGGGCCACTGGTTTGCTCCTCACCTATTTTCAGAACCCCCAAGAACAACTAGAGACTCAGTTTGCTCTATTTTTCCTGATTTTACAAAGGTTCTTAGGGTGTCAGACAAAACAGGAAGTTGTTTATTCTGGTGACTTTTGCTTAACAAATTTAGTTTGTGTATTCCCTCAGCAGAAAAAGAGTCATGTGGCCCTTTAATGGTAAAGAGTTGGAGGACAGAGCCACCATTGAGTAATAGCTACAACTATGTGTTTTAACAGATGTTTTAAAGGAAATAAAAGAAGAGAACCTTAGAAAAGAGGGAGGACATGACCAGAGAGGAACATGGGCATAAAATCAATTCTGTGTATTATTCATGGGGAATAATAATCAGCAAATTCATTCCAAATCCTCATGTTTGTATGGGAAGGTCTCATTTATAAAGCACCATCAGTGTTCCATATGAGTGAGTTTGTCATATCATTGAGCTATCATCCCTTAAATTGATCTGAAAGCCTTACAGTCCTTTTTGATAGACTTCTTTTTCTAAAAATATGTCATTGCTCTGTCTTATTGAGCAAAGCATAGAAAATATCATTTATCTTATTTTGTCCTAATTGTAAATAATCAGTTACAAGTGGTTGTTGCCTTAGGTGGAGCAGTCCTCAAGGATTCTAGAGGTGACTAGGACCCTATGCACCAACACATGGCCTGCCTGCCTGTCTCTCTAAAGCTTACCTCTCACAACTTTCCTTACCAGATAGCTACTCTGAAAACTCTCGTCTACCCTCCAACTACTAAAATAAAGTAAAATCTCCCAGAATATTTCATGTTGCCTACATAATTAGAAAATGTCACCTTACGGGACAAGGAAGCTGAAACTGAAGTATTGCTTATTCAATTACTAATGAGACTATATGCACAAGTTGAGTGCTGGCATGTAGGGTTGAAAATAAACCATGTTTAACAAATTAATTATATGTGCTTATAGATGACTACACACTCTTATTTAAATTATAATTAGATAAATATGTCTGTGTATGAATAAATATACAGTGAGTACTATACAAGAAATAATCCTAGGCAAAGAGTAAATAATGAGGCTGTAAAGTAGAGGTAGTCCTGGAAGGTGCCAATACTGAAATAATGTGAAGGAGGTGAGGAAAGAGACCAGTAGGATTCTGGATTTTTCCGAGAGAAAGCTGCATATATGAAGGCTGTAACTAAAAATTTTATTAAACTATATTTATTAATAGCTAAGCACCTATTATCTAAGAACCAACCCAACTCTTTTGAAAGAATACCAGTTCCTCTAGCACAGGTCGCTCCCATGAGTCTTGCAACACCCTCATGTGACAGCTGTTCCTGTCCTCAGAGCGTACACACCTGGAGTCTCTCTCACTCTCTAAGCAGCTGCAGGCCTATCCTTATGTAGCCTCACAGGCAATTTGGTTTGCAGTCTGTTTGAAGAAACAATCAGTTGGTGGACATCTGGCTCTGGCATTGCTATGGCAGCTTTTCTTCAGCTTAGGCTTGAGGTCTTCTCCATTCTGGCGCCTCTGCTACCAGTATGCTTACATGGTCAATCTGCCTCAGCCACTTAGCTGCTCTGCCACAGCTCTCAGGATGGGACTGACCAGTCATGGCTCTCTTTAGACCGCCTTTTGAACTTGCTGAACTCCCACAGGGCAGCTGCTGTACCACAAGGCTTTACAGCCTTGCCAGGGCCTATTCGCTCTCCTGAGTCTTGCAACACCCTCATGTGACAACTGTTCCTGTCCTCAGAGCGTACACACCTGGAGTCTCTCTCACTCCCTAAGCAGCTGCAGGCCTATCCTTATGTAGCCTCAGGCCTCTCTGCTCCTCACCCTCTGGCTAAGCAGGTTCTATGCCATGCCTCATATGCCAGCCCAAACTTACTCTTTGAAAATGCTGCTTCCTATGGCTTTTCTCACCTTTATTAGGCTTGCCAGTGTCAGGAGCCTCTCTCTTGGACTCTGCCTCTCAGATTACATGCTGAGGCTTCTATCAACATGCTTCTTACCAACCCAGGGCTAAGGCTATTCTTGTGCGGGCTCGGAATTGGTTGTATTTGCACAGCTATGCTTGAGGTCCACTTTTCGGTAAGTACAGCCTGGGCTCCCACTTTTGGTGTGTGTCTGCTTTGTACCTTCATCTCTGGAACTCAGTCAGGGTCTCTCTCCCAGGGCTTCGCTCCCCATGCCCTTAAATAGGGCATGCTTCTCGAGGTCTTCAGTTGGCACCTTGAGGGCTTTCTCATGAACCTTGGCCATGTCCTTCCACAGGATGCTCTCTCTGGAGGTTTCTGTGTCTTTGCACTCACACCCCTCAGCAGGGCACCGCCCTAGTCTCTCATGTTGTTGCAGCCTCTAAGAGTCCAAAATGAGGCTTCACATTGGCTCAGTCCAATCTGGACTCCACCCACCTAGACTTCAATTTTCAGCTAGAGCCTTTCAAAGTGTGACCATGTGGAGAAACAAGGCCAAGCCAAAAGCCCTTTTTCAGTTTCCCCGAGCTTTCTTTCTTATGCCTGCGACCATGTGCTCTCTACCAGGTGTTTCCTGACAGAAACCATTTTTAAGTTGATTTCGTATGTCCTTTTAAGAGTCTGCATTTCAGATTCACATAAGAAATCTAACTCCCATTACAGAAGACCCTGTTTCAGGATTGCGATTGACAGTAGGAAAAGTTAAGGAGCATATATGGTTTGGGTAAAGTGAAGAAGATGAAAGAAAAAGAGTCTAGGAGCCAAGAGGTAACAGGAAATTAGCTCATTGGATTAATTAGTCAGCTACTGACCACAATAATAGTGAATTTAAAATCTCTTATAAATACACAAGATAGCCATTTTTCATACTTCTTGATAAGTGGATTGGCTGAGATTACTGTAGCCTGTATCCTGGGCTCAGGATGTGCCAAATGGTTTTATGCTGCATTTGAGGCTTAAGAGGCTGCACCCTCCTACCCAGAGAGGGCAGCTGTGCTCTCAAAGGGAACCAAAGAGCCAAGTGATATATCATGGCATGCCTCTAGCCTGAGCACACTCCTCTGCACAGCCTGTGGCCAACGTAGGTCAGAAGGACAAGATTCAAGCCGACATAGGAAGGAGAAACCTGCCTATGTGGACCAGAAAGTCATAAACAAAGTCACTGGGACTAGTGACCAGAACTCCCCAATACACCATGCACACATGACAAGGGGGCGGGTTATGGCTAGTGTGATCTGCTCTAAGGAAAAGTGAAGCTTTTACGCATTGTATAAAAGGAAGTCAAGAAAGACATTTTTGGGAAAATGGGTAAAACCGGAAACCACCATATATACCAAAATAAGCCAGTCTCAGCCAGCGAGCCAGCCAACATATTTTCTGCCATAGGCAAAGCCTAGATTTTAATTTTTATATATATGCATTTTATATATGTGTTGGGGTTACAACTTGACAGAAGACCATGAGCAGAGAAAAGGGGTCTTAAGGGAGGGTGGGAGAATAAAAGGTAGTCATGCCATACATGTGACATGAAAGCAGACAGGGAGCTCTTTAGAGGAAGGAGAGGAGCCAACAGAAATAGGTCTGAGGAGATAGTGGAAGGAAGAGACAGGGAGGACCATTGAGAACAAAGTAAATATGAAAATACTATAAGGAAACCCATTACTTTGTGTGCTGACTTAAAGATGCTAATTGTAAAGAGATTCCTGTACACAATATTGAGATGAGAAATGATTCTGTTCTGACTTCTGTTTTTAGAAGAGTAATTCTGGACACGTGGGAAGGGTTATGTGGGAAGCAAGATACCAGTCAGGAAACCATAGCCACATTGCAGATAAGCAACAACAATGGCTGGAAATAAAGCATATAGGTGGAAACTATGAGGTACAAATTCACTGGGTCTGTTTTATAGGTGAAGCTTGTAAGACTAGTTGGAAGATTGGTTGTGAGGTAAAAAGAGGGATCAAGGAAAGTCCCCCAAGACTTTCGTTAACCCAAGGACCTGAGATAGCCAATAGGAAATCTGGGCCCGAGGTCTGTTCTGCTCATCTGGACCTGCTTACATTTCAGATGGAGATCCTAGAAAGCAAGTAGACACACACATTATCACTCACCAAAGAACAGACCAAGGTAGACTTGCAGGAGAGTTCTTTTTTTTTTAAATAAATTTATTTATTGCTTCAGGTTACATCTCCATCATATTGTCCTCTTCCCACCTTTCCCAGTCCCACCCTGCCACCCTCTACCCCCTAACCCTTTCATCCCACTCCTCTGGAGTGGGGTGTCCCTACATAACAGCCCCCCGCCCCAGTTCAGAAGTCATATGAGAGCCAAGAGCCTCCTCATACACTGGGGGCCCACAAGGCAATACCACCAGGGAAAAGTGTCTCATTGCCAGGGAGAGAAAACAAAAAAATTTTTAAAAATTAAAAAAAAGAGTCTACTTCCATGTTCCCTTTGGTGCGTTGGTTGTAGTATAGATATCCTGTACTATATAGCTAAAATCTGACTATAATGAATAGATGCCATGTGCATCCTTCTGAGTCTGGGTTTGCTCACTCAGGATGAGCTTATCTAGTTCCATCCATTTGGCTGCAAATTGTATAATTTAATTGTTTCTGATAGCTGAGTAATATTCCATTGTGTAGATGTACCACAGTTTTTTAATCCATTCTTCAGTTGAGGGACATCTGGGTTGCCTCCAGTTTCTAGTTATTACAAATAAGGCTGCTATGAACATAGATGAGGAAACTTCCTTGTGATTCTGTGAGGAGTCATTTGGATGTATACCCAGAAGTGGTGTGGCTGGGTCCCGATATTGCCAGACTGACCTCCATAGTGGTTGCACAAGCCTGCACTCCCACCAGCAATGGAGGAGGGTTCCCTTTTCTCCATACCCTCACCAGCATGTGCTACCATTTGAGCTTTTGATCTTAACCATTCTGACAGGTGTGAGATGGAATCTTAGAGTCCTCTCGAGTTGCATTTCTTTGATGATTAAGGATGCTGAGCATTTCTTCAAGTGTCTCTCAGTCTTTAGGAATTCCTCCTTTGTGAATTCTCTGTTTAGCTCTTTTCCCCATTTTTTAATTGGATTATTTGGTTTCTTGGCATTTAATTTCTTGAGTTCTTTGTAAATTTTGGATAATAGCCCTCTGTCAGATGTGGGGTTGATGAAGATTTTTTTCCCAATCTGTAGGTTGCCGTTTTGTTCTAACCAACCCAGACACGTATTTGTCTCTGGTGTTGGAATTAACAGTTGCTTAGACTTTCTTCTGTAATCTTTTCTGTGTGCGAGTCTCTAGTCCTATTCCTTTCTACCAGGTTTTCCTCTAACACTATGCTCACGCCCTCCTTATTTTTGTCTCTCTGTTTGTCTACTTCTACATTTTTCCTTAATTAAAATTTTTGAAAAAAAAAAAAAGAAAACAAACCACTTCACCTTTTCTTTCTCATTCATACCTTAACCAAGTGGATATATTCTGTTATATTTATTAAAACTGTGCTGATCAACACTCCCAAACTCTTCACAAATATTCAAACCCTCCTTCTTTGCTTCATTCTTTCTTTCCTCCTTTTCCCCTCCTGCCTCCTCTCTGCAGTAATATGGATTAACACTAGGATCTTATACATGTTAAATAAGAGCAGTTATCTTATCCCTTAGCTCCTTCTCAGCTCTTGGTTCTGGGAGGCAGGGTCTCACTGTGTATCCCACATTGGCCTGCAATTTAACTCTGTAGCCCAGGTTTACATGAAACCTGTGATAATCCTGCCACTGTCTCGCGGGTGCCAGGTACAGGAATTCACCCACAGGCCAAGTTCCTGGGTGCTGGGTACACATGTGCAGCACCAGCCCAAGCTCCTAGAAGCCAGGCATTGATTTTATGCCTCCTCACTCACCTTTTTCATGACCAGCTCTGCTCTGACACCTTCCATTATGGTTTTTTGTTTGTTTTGTTTTTTTTTTCTTTTGCAGTTTTACCTTGTCACCTGCCTTACTGTCACTGCTCCAGACTGTTGTCAACTTGTTCCCTTGCATGTTCTCTTCCTGGGGTGTACTGACCCCATAAACATAGGCTTCATTCATAATCAAGTTGAAACATTCTCAGTGTAAGCCTCTTCTTCTTCTTCTTTTTTAATTCTGTTTCTGTATTGTCTGTGTGCAGGGCCTGTCTAATTCACCATTTCGGCTCTGACATTGATTTTAACTGGGCCAAAGTCGCTATGACTGCTTTGAAATCAACATATCCAAAATGATATATCCCCTAGTGACTAGAAAGATACACATTTATCCTTTAAGCCTGGATGTTTAGTTTTTATACCTCATTATAGGTGTGATGTAATCTTAGCCCACCTCAACATGGGCTTACCACTTTCAGTCAGTTTTTGTTCTCTACGACGTCGTCATCTGCATTTTTATTTCCGGATTAGTTAAGACATCGGATTCAAATGGTGCTTCATCTAAGAAGCCACCTCTAGATTTATATCAGGATACAGTGTTTCCTGTATTGTTACACGTGTCCCAGTATGTTTACCTTGCATGTTCTTTCTTGATCTACCTTTCCAAATTGAACTTCTCTCAAATAGACCAAGTTCTTTACCAGTGCATCTCCAGGGCTGACCCTGGCACCGAGGAGGATTTCAGTCAACCCCTTTGAGCATCACAGCAGTATCACATGAGCAATGAATCCAAGTTAAGTAAACCATGACCCAAGGATAGCCATAGGCCCATACTAGACTTCTACCTTCATAGCGTCACCTCTGCGCCTTGTAGTAAGTCTGACCCATTTGAAAGCATTTTCTTCCCACTCAAACAGTGGTACAGAGAGTGAGCGTGGACCCATGGTTGTAGGCAAGCAGTACAGGGAGATTTACGTGAGTCCTGACAACTCCGGAGGATCATAGTCATCCATGGCTGGATGATAAGTATGTCCCCTGTTATTTCCAGGCCTTGCAAGGTTTTATTTTTGTCCTGCACCAAATGGACTGGGTGTCAGGCAGTCAAATACCTGGCAATCGGCCTCGCTGAAGAGATAACATAAGTGGTGAATGAACATTATTGTGCGATAATGGCTTCCAGCAGCAATTGAAAATAAATTCCAATGCAAGGCAGAAGGCTTTGTTTCCAGGAGAGCAAATATCGACCTTGTGGCCCCTGTAAATAAAATTAAAAGTGCAGGTGTAGCGAAGAGTCCAGCCTGTCAGTGCCATTGAGATTTGAGCAGCACAAATGGCTGTTTCATGACATCAGAGGATGACTGGGGTGATGTAAGCAGTTTGATGTTTCCTCCAGCACCATTACTGTTATGATTTGGATCTGAAATGTCTCTCATGGGTTTATGCTTTAAATATTTGTTCTGCAGTTGGTGGCACTATTTGGGGAGGTTCTGGAAATTTTGATAGGTTTAAAGATTTTGGCCCAGCCTCTTGTTCCTTGCTTCTGGGACCACTGCCATGTGAACAGACTTTCCCACATGCTCCTCTTGTCATCCACTGCACTGGTGTGCCACACCTTCACCTCACGGATGGAGTATGGCCCCCTGAAACCATGAGAAAAAATAAATCTTCCCTCCATTAGTTTGTTTTTGTCAGGTGCCTTCTCATAGGAATGCATAACGTAAATCAGATGCTTCATGGATATGTTCCATTATAGATCAAGGTTGCAACTGCAGCATGAGAAGGCAGACATAGGCCCCTGAAGATCAGCCAAGCTGGTCACAGAACAGTCTCTCAGATATTCCTTGGCCTTTCAAGAAAGAAAATGTTTATGAGTAAAAGAGGAGTAGGAGCTGGGAATTCTAGGTGGATTTTTTTTTCCCCAATTACTGGTTGGTCAATACAGAAGTTGCTTAACCTTTATCTGCAACTTGAGACTGAGGATTCAATTACTTTTAACTAGCTTTTGAAGAACTAGTCATTACTGCCCAGCTTAAAGAAATTCAGTTCAGAAAGGCTCTTAAGGTCATCCCATGTATTCTTTGTATTTTTATTTTTGGGGGCATGGAGCCAGTGCCCCACATAGAGTCCCCTGTTAAGTAGGATATTTCTGAGACATTATCAAAATGTACTTCTCTTATTTACTTCACTCAAATCCTGATGAGTGTATTAGTGCAAAGATACTTTCTTTTGGATAGCATTAATTTATCAGAGAAGAAGAAAAAAAACTCACGGATAGCTTATAAATGTTTAAAAGTCTGGAAACGGCTAGTTCTATACTATTTGAGCCATGGCTCAAATATGTATAGAGTTGCCGTGGATAAATGTGGTGACATAGTGTTATTCCTCTCTTCTTTCTTATACAGAGACCAAGAAGTAAGACCAGGTCCGCCTGGATAGTCTAACCTGAGTTTGTCTTGCAACTAGGTCTCATGAGGTTCCTGAAATTCATCATGACTAACTTGAAGGCATATACCAGGGGAGGTCTATGCACAACAAGTATCAGCGAGAACATTTGTGGGATGTTGGGGGATCTGTGACTAGAAAGCTAGGGTATAAGGAGGTTGCTCAAATGAGCCACTGACTGATAGAAAATGGTTTTCTATTCAATCCATATAGGACCCCAGGGCCGCTCCTGTTTAACCCTTGGAAGTAGCTTTCCAGAAACATTAAACAACATAAAGAACCTGTGTTTTCAGTTCAGCACACATTCTCCCCCTCTATTATCTGAGAGAAATAACTTTATTGGTCCCCAGTGGCTTGTCCCCCAACTTAATTCACCCTGGCTAGATGTTTGGGGAAAGATTTTGTAGTTTCTTGAGTTGATGACTGTGCTATGTTTTCCTGACTTTGGTCTACTCACTAAATCCCAGTGTTGGTTAGCAAATGTTGACATAACTTCCAACAGTTAACCTGAATCCGCACCCTAGGCACAAGCACCAACTGAGAATACAGCCATCATGAACACATATCCACCTGCCTACTATCTTGGCTACAGGCAATTTTAAACTTATGTTCATATTTCTGATACTTCTCTTTCTACAGTTTTTATAGCTGAACATTCTATTCATCATCTGTCTGTCCATTATTTATTTATTTATTGTTGTTTGCTTTTGGGAAAGTGAGAGCCTTGTCAACCGAGAGAAATGTGAAATGTCCCTTCCTAATCGAGCTAAAATGAGACTGATAGTTGGGCTCTTGTAGATGTTCGTGTTCTTCTATCAGATGCTATATTTACAATTGCATGGCAGTAAATTGAATTTCCTCTCTACTCTGTGTCTCTCATTATCCATACCAGTCATTTGGCAGTTAATTATATGCTGCCTTGTGGCATTATAATTCAGTGCTTTATGTATTTATATTATCTATGTAAGTGGACTCATATCCTTGAGGGAAAGCATTGAGTGCTATGCTTCTTTGTTTCCTCTAACACCTAAAAGAATGCTGTATGCACAGTCGGCTGTCAAACAATATTTGCCGAATGATCTACCATGCAGAATTTCTTAATGCTCCCGCATAATGGTCCCAGAGAGGATGTTGCATAGAAATAGACAATATTCTTCCTAGTATTAAAATATTTGGTGAAATGCCACAATAGTGATGTTTCAGAGGCTTGAAAATTAAATGTTTCAGGGAGTGTAAATTGGCTGTGGGGTGTGTGTGTGTGTGCGCGCCACTCAGGCATGTATAACATTTTTATGTGCACATGTTCACAGCCCTATTTCTTTCATCTTTAATTTTGGGAGTCTTACTCAATCCCTGTAAAAGGGTGATGGGTGCTAGCTGGGTAGTGGATGTCTTGCTGTGGCTGGTGAGATGGTAATGCCTCAACTGGAAGATCATTAAATCCCAGATTTCAGCCTGTCTCTTTACCACATATCAGCAGCAGCAAATCTGCTTTAACAGCCCTGAATTCCCTTATCTCTCAGTGACTGTGGACATGTGCTGCAGCTCTCTGTAGATTCAAGATAGAGCTGCACCATTACCCAGGGGTGACAAGGATATAATTTACAGGCTCAATCAGTTCTAGTTACCATGTAATTACAGAGTTATTACATGGTCATTTGTTCCTGATGGACACCAGCGATCTCTTATCCTGTTCTTCTGTGGTCTGTTTCCCATCTTATGCTACAGCGAATGTTTAGTTTCTTCTGCATAGAGTGTTAAATGGTGTAGTGGGGAGGAAGGACAGGGCGATTTGGGATAAGATGCTGATTATACTGTGATGCTATTTGTTCTCCTCAATTGGCCTGGTGATAATGACAGCATCCTGTGGCTTCCCTCCCCTAGGCTCCAAGTTCACATTTCCTCCATAAAAGAGGATGGAGACAATATTGCACTTGGCAGCATGTGGGAAATTGGGTGTAAGGAATATTCTGACCCATTCTACCCAGAGCCACAACAGCAATATCCACCCTAAGATGATGTCACTGCCTGTTGTAATTTGAGGCTCATGTTAGCACAGTGCCTGTTGGAAGAGAAATTCTTTTGTATAATGAAAAAGGAGAGGAAAGCATTTCAGTGCGCAATTCAGTATCATGGAGGAATCAAGACAGGGTTGAGTACACTGTCCAATGTCACCCAGCAAATGGTGTGTCTGGAGCTCATATGACACAGCCTGGCTGGATTCATCCTAATGAGTTTAAGTGAATTACATCCTCAGGAGGAAGCCTATTTTTAATTGCATAAGTCCTTGAAACCATGTGAAGACTTTGAATTCTAGCTTCTATTTACTCAGAGACCTAGGAGAGTTTGGTTTTTTTTTTTTTTTTTCGTTATGAATGAATTAGGAAGTACAGTACCCATCTACCCTCTGAGGATCTCATTATGAATTGATTCTTAATCTTAGAGAAAATGGATTGAGTGAGACATGTTGGTTGCAGGTAAGAAAGTGACAGCCACATCATGATGCCCGAGGATATGGGAGTTTGCACCAGATTTCAAGCCAGAGACAGTGGCCCTGATCTTGAGTTTCCCACTAAGTGATGTGATACAGAGTCTACTTCTTTTTCTTCTCTGGGCAGTTGTTACATGGACCAGACTTGTTACTGTGGCCTTTTCCAGTATGATGCCACTGATGACTACTGGAGCTGAAGAGGAAACTCAGAAAGCAGCAATATGTCTTGAAGGCAGGGGAAACAGGAGGTCACAGAATGATAATGTTCAATGTTGTTACCTAACAGCTTCTCCCCCTCAATATGAGGGGGCACAATGATGTTACATTTCAGTTGATGGAATGCTGTGACTCATTGTCACATCCTCCCATCAAAACACCTTGCTGATTTAATTAGAATACCATTTCTCCCTTCCCAATGACATAAGAATGGTACTAATTATAATATAACATCTATGTAACTAATATGTGCAGGTAATGCTGTGATTAAATGTATAGACTGCCATATGCTGCTATGTAGTCTTTTTGGATGCTGTTAAGCTACTGAATCAGATAACTCCATGTCCATGCACAAAGTAATTGGACCAAACTAATTTGCGTTTGCAAACAGATCCCACATTAACTATGTAAACAGGCAGATTTGCAAACAAAATATTATCATGTGTGTGTGCACACACATGGGGTGGAGTAGAAGCCCTTCTTGTCTGTGGGAATACTTTTCCAAATGCCCAGTGCTGCTCTTGTTGATTTCTTGGTGTCTTTGAACTCATGGCTAGCATAAGCAATTCTGAGTGTCTGAAACACATAAGGCTGAAGGAACTGGGATCTGTGTTTACTAGGAATGGAGGCTTATTTCAATCAATCCTTCTTTGCTTTTTCGGGCTAAGCTCATGGATTCCTTGACCCATCTTTTTTCTGGCATGGTGGTCTCTGTCTCTTGTTGAATACACAAGAGTGAAGATTTTTCCAACTGGAAGAGGAAGGGAGTGAACTGAGGAGAATGGTCTCTGACTTGGTGATTGTGTGAGTTCTGAGACCTGCAAGGTCTTTTGGAGCAGGGCCATTTGCAGCCTGGCTCAATGTAGACAAGTCACTTAACTTCTCTGAGTGCAGTTTTCTCAGTTGTAAAGTTGGACTGATTCTGGACTCTCCTACCACCAGGGCTCTTTCAAGGATGGAGTGGATTTTTATGTGTATCTTTAGCATGTTTCCTGGTTTGTCATCAATAGTCTGTGGCTGCAACACCCTCCCCCCATGCCTTGTAGAGTCTTCTCTCTTCTCTTAATAGCTGCTATGGTCTTCTGATATTTTGTAAATTTGACTTATGCATCCTTAGGTGTGTTGCTGGACACTCAGCAATGATCTTCACAAAAGCAGTGTCTCTATCAGTTGGTGCTACTGAGGATCTCGGTCCATGACTAACACTAGGATGGTCTCTTGTGGATTTTTGTCACAGATTTCCATCTTGGTTGTTCTACATTGTGGCACTGGAAACCAGATGGAACAAAAAGATCTTGGGACCAGGAAACACATCAGGAAAATCTTCAGCAGATGCTACTAGAAAAAGTAAAATCTGAGGGATCAAACAGAAGTAGTAGACTTGGGGATACTGAGTCTCAGTGGATGAACCAATGGAAGCAGCGATAAGTAGCAAAGAGCAGATAGCAGTAGGATGGATCCCCGAAGCCAGCAGGCTACCTAGAATAGTCAAATTGGAAAACCCTAATTTCAAGTGAGGGTCCTTGCCACAATATGTAAGGTGAAGTGTGATCACAAAAGATAACTGATGTCAACCTCTCATTTCCACATGAATATGCACACATGTGTACCTACACATACAAACATGCATGCACACATGTACAGCATACTCAGACATACAAAACATAAAAATAACCATCTTAGTAAACAAAATGAATGGAATATTGAGTGGGAAGCAAGGACATTCAGTAGGACTATAAATCTGATTCTTACATGTTTTTCCTGAACCAGTGGAACTAGAGAATGTGGATAAGACTGGCTTCAAAGGCCAGAGGCTAAGTACTTCCAAAAGCAACTCACAGGCATGGTTAGTATAGGAGTTGCATGCACTGAGAAAAATGGACCCATTTGGGATGCTTTCTGGTAGAATATCCTTCCTTTACTGTCCTGAAGTATTTGGAGTGTGATGTCTAGTTTTATGTCAACTTGACAAAATCTTGAGTCATTTGGGAAGAGAGAACCTCAAATGATAAAATAACTGGCTTATGTACAAGCATGTGGGACATTTTCTTGATTGATTAATTATATGAAAGAGACAAGCTTACTGTGGTCTGCCCTACCATGGCCTGGTGGTCTTCAGTGCTATAAGAAAGAGGTTGAAAAGTTTTCCACCCTATTACTGTGTGCTCACTGATCACGCTTGCACTGTCTGTCTCCCTCTCCCTCTCTCCTCTGTTGGTGTGTGTGTCTTAACAACTCATCAAGTTTTTGTTTTTATTAAATGTATCTGTTGAACCAGTTTATTAAATATTTCACATAATGAAGGTTTCTGTTTCTGTTGCTGCAACAACAATTCATACTTCTTTTAAACTTGCTCTATAGTATCTATATAGTAACATTTTATTCTTACAGTTACCATGTTTACACATAAGGCCTCTACTTCTACCTACAGGAGATTTGCTTGTCACTTCATCTTCTTAGACAGCCACTGAATGCCTCTTAGTTTGCCCTGGCTCTCCAACATAATCAAAATCTTGCTCTTCATTGCATCATTTACCATCAGCGTACAGGCATGATCTTGAGAAAGCCACGAGGAACAAGCCAGTAAGCAATGATCTTCCATGGCCTCTGCTTCACTTCCTGACTCCAGGATCTGCTTCAAGTTCCAGCCCTGCCTTGTCTTAGTGATACAGTGTGATCTGAGACTTGTTAGGTCAAGTAAGCCCTCTCCTCCCCAAGTTGCTTTGGTCATGGGTTTTATCACAGAAGTAGAAACCCTAAGAGAATGGAGCATTCTCCTAAGATCAGGAAAAGCAACAGCACACAAAATGTTGGGAATCCTGAGACCAACTGACCCTAAGAGCTGTGCATTGTCCCTTCCAACCAAGGCTCTCCACTAACATCTTATACTGAAGTGACTTGTTTTGATACTACTCACTCAGACTATTGGACAAGTACTAAAGGTAGGGTCATTTCACACTCCAGAAATTACAATTTGAGCATCACAATTTTTTTCTATGATCAACCCCCCGTGAGAAGATATTTTTCTGACAATAGGTGACCCAACTCTCTTCACACCTTGAGAGAGGGAAATAGACTTATGCATGTGTCTGTACTCCGTTGTCAGGTGTGGATTTTGCCTCACCACTATCTCACCGTAATAAGATCACACAAATCCTTGACTTTCTTGTTGGTTTGTCAAGAAGTGGATGGATCACACTGTGACTACTCCAATATTAAAGTAGTTTGTGTTCATGGAGGTCACATAGTAGATCTCCAGTAAATGAGAGTGTTTCTTTCTGTCCAGAAAAATTAAGCTACTTACAGTCTTCCATAACCAGCACTTAAAAAGAGCAGTCCATTCTACGTTGGCTTAGATTAGAGCCTTTGTCTATATGAAGCACAGAGCAGCCTGTATATCTGTCATTTTTTCTATTATTTTAATTGTGTGTACGTGTGTGTGTGTGTGTGTGTGTGTGTGTGTGTGCGCGTGCGTGCATGCACACCAGAGAAATAAGAGGTGGTTCCTTTTGGAGGAAATAACTTTCTGTTTCTCTGGGTTTGACTTTTAAATGCATAAGCAATGGGGTGGGAGCAAACTGCAAAGCAGCCAGGTATGGCTGAAGAGGAAATGAATGTGGAAATGAAGGATGGAGCCATTCTGACAAGATGATGGTGATCGTGAAGGACTTTTGTTCATCCAATTCCCTCCAATGCAGTCAGAATAACCTTAGATATACCTAGACAGTCATGTGTCTTATTTTTGTCTCTGGTTAGTATTAATGTGCTGAGTTGTGAGATTATTAGACTGTAATTCCCCGAGATGCATTTCTGTCTCTCAGTGGGTATGAATGTGCAGTCACTTGCAAACCCACGATTTAAGAGTCTTTCTACTCTGTGGAAACCACAGCAGCAGCAGGGGCATGGCTGGTGTTAACATCTGAGGTAAATGTGTCCCCTGCTCTGGAATCCCTAGCACTGTAGGCTGTGGGATTCGGAACCAGAAGATAAGAGGCAAGCTCTGTCTCTCCCATCAATTAGCAGCTTGACTTTGGATAAAGTACTGTCCACCCCAAGGCTTTACTTTTTCATCTTAGAAATGAGGATGTTATCACATAGAGAAAGTAAGTAAATCACAGCCATCAGCAGATTATCCCATAAGGCAGTGGTGTGTTACTTGCTTCTGGTTGTCCTGAACTGATATACAACTTCTCAGCTGAAGAAAAGGGTCCAGGATTCCCCTGTTATCATCAACGCATCCAACACCCATGGACCATGTTCAGCTCACTGTTGGTAGCAGTAATAAATTGCTCACAGTTTGACTTCCCTTGCATAATTCTAATGGCAGATGGACAGCCACATATTTTGCTCTACATAAGAATGAAGAATCCAGTTGAGTCTAATATGGAGGGCTTCACTTTGACCTCAAAAGCCAAATAGCATACTTCTTCTCACTGTTCTGTATGGCCTGTATACAATAACAAATATGGCCTCTCGCACTAAAACAAAAACAAAAACCCAAGGAAAGCATACCTCAAAGTGACTCCAAATGTATACGTTTGTGCTGCTTTATGCTGACAAACACAATTTGGCACCCTCCCATACACTCTTTTAATAAACCTGACATGAACTGTGAGCACCACTGATCCTGTCTCTGTCCAGGAGCATCAGTCTTCTTTTTTTTTTTTTTTTTCCTCAGTTTTTCTCCAATTAATGTATTGGAGACTGGAAGCAAAGGATGGCCTCTTTCTAGGCCAACAGTGTTCAAGCTTAGAGCTGGACCACGAAATTACATGAGATGGACTCTGATTTAAGAAACTCCTTGTCATATATCACTGTGTAGTTCTACCACAGGAGGCAGAAGAGATTATACGTGAGAGGATGTGTCACCACAGGCCACACTTCAGGCTCAATAGTGTGTGCAAGGAAATTGTGTAGGTCTGCTGCAGAAAAGAGATGTGTCTGGACTGTGCATTGGAAGAGGAATCAAGACGAGGTTAGATCACCTGGCATGTACTACATGCCTGTCTGTAGTCTTTCAGTTCATTGGATATTGACAACCTATCCCTTCACATTAAATATATCGTATCATCCCTGTGGTAGCAAATCTTTGCAAGGACAGGAGCCAAAGTGTTTTAATTGACCTTATAGCCCTAGTACCTAGGATTCTGCCTAACATACAGCTGATGTGCAGAGAACATATTCTTAAGCAATATTTAATTCACTGAGGTTATTCACATACTATTGATTTATACTTCTGCCATGTTAGTGGATCTAGGTAGAGACCAGAATGAAGTGGAGAGTGCTAGAGGAGGGCCAGTTCTGAGGATGCTGTGACAGAAAAGCATGGCTCAGGAATCAGGTCACATTACTCTAGGACCCTTAGTGGCTGAGAAGGATTTCCTGCCCTAGGCCTCATGTTCTTGTCACCACTTTGCTTCAGTTTATACGAACCCAGGCTCTTCCATGAACACTGAAGGCCTGAGCTCAGCTTTAAGGTTTAATTGCACTATTCTTCCTCCAACGCAAAGAGATTCTAGTTAGTTGCTTTGCCCACAGGAAAAAGAACTTGGGCTCATTTATAGTTCCTGAAGGATTGAAGAGTAGTCCCCCATTATGTCTTTCAGCCACTGCTTCCTGGTTAAGTTCAAGCATGGGACTCAGAACTACCACCCCCAGCACATAGCTAGATTGCAAAATAAATGATATTAGCATCATAGCAAGCTTAAAACAGGGGAAATCTGGTATTACTGATATCTCATCAAAAACTATGTTTTCTCTCACATGTAGACTCCAGATTTTGGGGACAATTAGGACAGAGAAAAGAGAATATCAGCATGGTGTAGGGGAGATAAAAGATGCTACCAAGATGGACATTATCAAACTATGTTGTGTACATGTATTAGAATGTTGTAAGGAAGCTGGTTGTGGGGGGCACATCTGTATTCCAAGGACATAGGAAGCTGAGGCAGAAAGATTGTCCAATTCCAAGACATCCCAGGCTTCATAGACAGACCCTATCTCTGTAAACCAACATCAGTCTATAAAAAGAACTCACACTTAAGCAATCCCCACAAAATCACTCAATAAAACAGGCAAATGAATTGAATGGGCATTTCTCAAATTAAGAACACAAAGAGGGCTAGACAGATGGATCAGCATGTAAATGCTCTTACTGCACAAGGGTGGTAACTGACTCCCATCCTCAGAACTCTCTTAAAAGGAGAAGGAGAGAAGCAACTTTACAAAGCCCTCTGGCTTCCATGTGGGTGCTCTGGCATACATACATATATCATAAATAAAGCAGAAGAATAAAATTGCCAAGAAATGCAGGTGAACTGTTCAATATACTTGTCAGGAGATCTGAATGAAAGCTACACTGAACCAGGTGTGTTGACTCATGCCTGTAATCTCAGTACTTGAAGGCTCAGGTGAATGGTGATGTGAGTTCAAGACCATCTTGAACTGCATACAGAATAAATTTAGGCAAGTCTCAGCTGTGTCAAAACAAGAAATAAATGAAGAGAGAACTAAGACTCTCCTACACTGAGATTCTGTCTCACATTAATCAAAATGTGTATCAAGAAAACAAACAACAGCAAATGCTGTAGGGAGAGAAGAATACACATACATTGGTGCTATGAATGTAAATTCCACCTCTGTGGAAATCAGAATGGAGGTTCCTGAAAGTATACTGAAAATAGAACCGTCTTGTGGTCTCGCTATACCACTCCTGGATGTATACCTGAAGGAATATGCCACAGAAATATTTGCACATCTGTATTCATTTCAGCACTAGTCACAACAGCCAAGATACAGAATGAACATTGCTGCCTATGAACAGATGAATCACTAAAGGAAATGCGATCTGCAATCTATCTATCTGTCTGTCTGTCTATATCTATCTACACATAGACACACAAACTCATAATAACACAAGTACATACATAGATCTATAAAATAGAGTTTTATTCAGACATAAAGAATATAATTATGATATTTGCAGAAAAAATGGACAGGAGTGGATATTATTATATTAAAAGAAACCAGTCAGACAAGAAAGACAAATATTTACATGTTTTCTATCATATATTATATATTGAATCCAGATGTAAATATACAGATATATAGGACATAGGAGTTAAGGGTGATTATGGGATGGAGGAGAAGGAACAAAAAAAGAGTAGTAGGAAAGAGGTATAATATCACACTTTGTCTCAAATGTGTAATCCAGATTTTAATATATGCATGCCTTAATAGATATGAAACACATCTGAATAGAGTAGAGGGACCAGTGGGAGCAGAAAGTGGTGGTGGGATGTGTTAGTTACTTGCCTCTTGCTGTGATAAAGTACGCTGGCTGGAGCAACTTAAAGGAGAGGGATTTATTTTAACTCACAAGTCTAGGGTTTGTCCATTGTGGTGGGAAGTCCCGGTAGTAGGAGCTCAAAGAAACTGCTCATACTGTGCCCACACTCAGGGAACACAGAACAAAAATGCTTGCATGCATCCAGATATCTGCCCCCTCCCCTTCTTGTTTTTTTTTGTTTTTTAAATGCAGTCCAGAATCCTAGCCCAAGGAATGGTGCCATCCATTGTGTACAATTAATTTGTACAATCATTTTTTGTAATTAATTAATTTGTACAATTAATAGGTGCTAATTATTAAAGGACAACCTGCAATTATTTTGGGAAGTGATTTTTGTATATTTAACTAGGTTGGAAGCATACTATTACAATTTCCTATGTGGATATTTATTTTCCATATATCTAATGTTGATTTTGTTTGGCATTCTCTGTGACTCTCCTTCCATTTGCCAAATACAATTCAACAACAAAGGTGCAGAATGGCTCTCAGTCCCATTTGAGTGCTGTGATTGGAGATAAGGGTTTCCTGGAGCCAGGTTCTCAGCATGGGTCTGGAGTAAAAGCACATGTATCTTCAACAAACTTCGGGGCTTCAAGTTAGTCATCTGACTGTCCTAGGAACTGGTGAGCATCGTAAATTGTGGGATTTTTTGTCTGCTTTTTCCCTTCTAAACTCTCTTCATGGTTCCACTATCTGTAGAAATCCATCAGAATTGTGGACAGGGAATAAAAGATGAGTAAAGAGCGCAGTCCTGGATCATACAGAATGTACGTAGAAATATAGTTGTTTATATGAAGTTAAGAATCTAGAATGGAGTTTTTATTCTATGAAGCAGACTGTCATTTTTGCTAAACTAGGCCAATCCTAACGGCTGAACTTGGGTGAGGTACTTGAACTCAAAGCTCAACTTCTACTAAATGGGGATCATGCTAGTGTCCACTTGGTAGGGTGGACTAAATGGGGATCATGCTAGTGTCTACTTGGTAGGGTGGACTATATGGGGATCATGCTAGTGTCTACTTGGTAGGGTGGACTAAATGGGGATCATGCTAGTGTCCACTTGGTAGGGTGGTGATGAGGATTAAATAAGAGGATCAAGATAGTGAGTCCATCCATTTGGCTGCAAATTGCATGATTTCGTTGTTTCTGATAGCTGAGTGGTATTCCGTTGTGTAGATGTACCACAGTTTTTTTTTTTTTTTTTATCCATTCCTCGGTTGAAGGACATCTGGGTTGTTTCCAGTTTCTAGCTATTACAAATAAGGCTGCTCTGAACATAGATGAGGAAACGTCCTTGTGGTTTGGTGAGAAATCTTTTGGATGTATACCCAGAAGTGCTATGGCTGGGTCTTGAGGTAGGGCTATTTCAAGTTTTCTCAGATATCGCCAGACTGATTTCCAATGAAATCATGCAATTTGCAGCCAAATGGATGGAACTAGAGAAGCTCATCCTGAGTGAGCTAACCAAGACTCAGTAGGATGCACATAGCATCTATTCATTTATAATTGGATTTTAGCCATATAGTACAGGATAACAACTATACTACAACCAATGAACCAATGGGAACATGAACATAGACTTTGTTTCCTGTCAATGAGACACTTTGCCCCAGTGGTGCTGCCTTTAGGCCCCCAGTGTATGAGGAGGCTCTTGGCCCTCATATGACTGTTGAACTGGAGCAGGGGACTGTTATGTAGGGACACTCCACTCCAGAGGAGTGGGATGGAAAGGATAGGGGGTAGAGGGTGGGAGGGTGGGACTGGGAGGGGTGGAAAGAGGACACTGTGATGGAGATGTAACTTGAAGTAATAAATAAACATAAAACAAAAACGATAATGAGTAAAAGGTGCTCACCCCAGGACTGGTGCCCAGTGAGTGTCCAACTAATGCTGATGATTCTTCCTACTTTATCATTACTGCTGTCACTGTGAGCTTTCCATAGGAGAGACCAAGTTATATTTGTTTTTGTCAAAGGCATTTAATTATTTGTCAAATCAACTAACTTACCTATCACTGTCCTGGGTCAAAAAAATAAGAAATGAAACAAAACAAAATAAAACTACAAAAAAAAAAGAAAGATCCTTGGGGTAGGATTCTGGATTGCATTTAAAACAATGAGATGGAGGGGACAGATAGCTGAATGCATACAAGCATTTTTGTTCTTTGTTCCTAAAGTGTGGACACCGTATGAGCAGTTCCTTTGCACTTCTGCTGCTGTGTCTTCCCACCAGGATGGACATACCATATCCTTTTGTATAGCAAACCAGTATTTGTATTGACCAGTGGGGAAATCACAGTCTGTAGTGTGGTGAGTTATTATACTGTCTGAATAAACATAAGCCTTTCATATGACCTAATGATTAATGACTTATGCAAAGAAATTTTAATACCATTAATAAAATATTAAGCAGAGAGCTTTCCCCACTTTCTGACAGTGTCAGGCTTTCCCCTGCTCTCTTGGGTACAACAGGTTTCCAGGAACATGCTGAGTATGGATAAAAGATCATTCCCAGGTGGCACTCCCCTGTGTTCTCCTTGTGGTCCTCACCAGCATGTAGAATGGATACAAGACTATCTTTAGAGAAAAGGGAGGGGTTTATGGCATGGAAAAAAAAGCATTAACAAAAACAAACAAACAAACAAACAAACAAACAAACAAACCCAGGCAGCTGAGCAGTGGCTTTTTCTTCCCCCATACCAATTAGATGTCTATCAACTCCCCATTTTGCAGTCACACTGAGAATTTATTACATGAGACATGACACTGGATGGTTTTTGTTTAAATGAAGTGGTAACGTTAGGAGGTTCATAGGATCACAACAATTGGCCCATGGAATCCCAGGCCCACCCAGAGATTATTGTCTATCCATGGCTGTGATCACAGTCCACAGATCTTGGAATCCAGGTCTACATTTGTTGTTAAGCTTAGCTTTAATTTTCTTTGCCAATGTCCTGTTTCTGTGCTCCTACAGCCTGAGTTCTGACATGGACATCAGGAACTGTCTCAGGGCCAAAGAGGACTCAGGCTCTGAGCCTTCTTATCTGTTAACTAAACAGACTTTGAATGCCAAGGTCAAATTTCAGAAAAAGGTTTTCAGGTCAGCCTGATAACAACTCCCAAAGTCTTTTGCAAATTTTGTCTCTGAAATGCTTCAGCTCTGATCCTATCCTAGATAAGATTGTTTTCCTTTAAATGCTTAGCTTCAATTCCCATTACTCACTTTTGAAGAAAAACATTTAGATATTGTAATGTCAAATTCCCATTGTATGAATAAAAAACACCTTTGGGAACCCACTCACCCTGGCTCTCCCAAGGACTAGCCTTGTTCTGGGTGTGTGTGTGTGTGTACACAGGCGCGCACGTTCATGTTCCCAGGTATGTTTTTTTTTTTTTTTTGTACTTTATTTTTTATTTCTTCAAGTTACATCTCAATTGCAATCCCCTCCCTACTCCCCCCTCCAGTCCCACCCTCCCACCCTCAACCCCCCATCCTCTTCCCCCTTTTTTTGTTGTTAAGTTTAATAGATATTGTTGTGTACGTACATGTATACAGGCCAGAAATTAACATCAGATGTCCTCCTCAATCACTTTACCAAACGTTTTAAGACAAGATTCTCAATGAATCTGGACTTTATCAATTCATCTGAAGTGGCTTGTCAGGGAGTTCCAGACGGACACTTCCCCTGTTTCCTGGAGCTCTAGACCTGGGCTGCTGTGCTCTGTCTTTTTCTTTTCTTTTTTTTTTTTTAATAAGTACTTTATTTTTTTTTCAAGTTACATCTCAGTCACAAACCCTTCCCTATTCCCCCTTCCTGTCCCACCCTTCCACCCTCTTCCCCCCCAACAGCTTCTCTTTTCATTCCAACAAATGGTTCTTTCTCTTATAACAGTAAATTCTATACAAAACAGCAGAATTAAATATGCCACATTTATGAGAGTTAAATGGCCTGGAGTACCTTCCCAATGTCCAGTTCATACATATTTGGCCCCTGACTTTAACCTTCTACCTTCTAACCATCTCCATGAGTTTAAAGTTCTATAACTGACTCAGCTTTCATACTAACTTGCATCACTATTATAACCATCTTCTTAGATCTAGAACGCCCTCTTGATTCCTAAACAACTCAAAATTTAGCTATGAGACTCAAGCTGTCTATTCTTCAACCACCTCAGAGAGCTGAGAAGGATAAATATATCTGATTGTATAGGAAGTGCAGGGCCTGCAGCTTCCAATACTAAGAAATGACAAACCAGTGACTGACTACCTGGACTGTTCCCATTTTCTCTCCATACATTCCAGCATCAGTCTTCAGCCTTTTGGTCCTGTTTCTCTGACAGACATTTATTGTAGAGCAGGGATTGTGAAGGACTAACCTACCCTGTCTTGGCAGAGCTAGGCTGTCGACTTCCCTGCTACCAAGTTTTGTCCTTTTTTCTTAAGAACACCTGGCTTTTTGCCAGGTGCTGGGAAACTGAGCTCCAGTTCTCATGCTCGTGCTGCAGGGACTAACTGACTGGAGCATGTCCCTAGGCTCCAGTCCTGTTCCTGGCCTCAGGGACTGCAAAGGGCAATGTGCAAGTTCTGGTAAATGTGTCTTACACAGCTTCCTTCCTTGTGAGCCTCATTCCCCCTCTAACTGTTCTGAGGTCTAGACAAGAGAGCTTTTTGTCTTTGCCAGTGATGATCCATATGATGGTATTGCATGCCTGACGTGTGTATCGCATCCTGCTGAGGCCAGAGTTGATCAGCAAAGGCTCTGAAGTGTTGGATGTGGGGCAGGGTTGCCCTTATGGCCCCAATACCTCCATTCCCTGTGATAACTTAGCATACGATTCATCTTTAGACCTATTAGTACTTGACAGTTCTGTGTCCCTGCAGGTGTGTGCTTGTATGCTCAATGGCCTTCATGTCCTCCTTGGTGCTGCTTTTTTATTTGTGTACTGCCACGTGCCATGGCTGAAGGCACACATTGTTGAAGAGCAATGAACATCACACAAATATGCTCAGTCTCTTTTTTTTCTCCTGCTCTAATACAAAGCTCAAAAGTGTCCCATAAAGAAAGAAGATTGAGACATCTTTTGTACTTTGCAAAGCTCTCCCTGGGTCCATGGCACAGACACCCCCCTATATTCTGTGTCCATTTTTTTTTTGTCATAGAGAGGGCAATATTGATCTAGGAATGATTGGGAGACCATGAGAGAGCCTTTGAATTCCGCTTGTTTGCACTTGGAGACAGAAAAAGAACACACCCTTTTCAGTCTTTTGGAGTGAAGAATTTTGCATCCCCTGTCCTGGATCCAGAGTCCATTGAAAGCTTTGTATGAGAAGGTATTGTGAATGTGGTTGATGTATGTAGATACTTGGGTCCAAATGGCAACCACAGTGACTCAGGACCCAAGAGTTACTAAATGTTTGTTGTTTTGAGCACAGGACATCATGACATCCTCAAAATGAACAAAGCATGCACCAGCAGCAGCAACAAACAAAACGAGGAAAACCCACAATCCCCTAATTTTGAAAGAATGCTAAAATACCTACTGTCCATGGACCCTTCATGTTCACAACTGTAAGGTGAGAGGTTTTTGAAGAATCAGCCTGACCTACTGAGAGTCAAGGTTGATGTCTCTAAAGGAGAATTGCCACACTGCTACAAGAGACGTTTGTTTTTCGTTTGCTGTTCATTGTGAGCTCAGAAGAAAAGATGTTAAGAGGGATGTTTGGTCTTTCAGAAATGACCAGGTCAAAGGAAATGGAATTGATGAAAAATATAATTGGAGAGAGATCTAGCCTTTTGACTTGAAGGCCATCTGCTCCAGATACATACTGCATGGGAGCAAAGAACATCTCAGACACAGCTGCAAAGAGGGGGGGAAATCAGGGTTTAAAGATACATCTGTATTAGCTGCCTGTTCTAAGTGACCCCTAGAAAAAGTCATCATCAGATGACCCAGACATGGAGACCACAGGACTCACCTCTGTGTGCACAGGACATTTGCGAGGTGAAGGCAGGATGATGGAAGCACTGTTGGAAGCTGGTTATGCCTGACAGGGTTAGCAGAGTACTCTTGTTCGGGTCATGGTGGACAAAAGCTGGCTTGGGACAGGAATAGAGATTGGAAAGCAGAATCAGAGACAAGAGACAACACTGCCTGCAGCAGCAGATTTGCTCCCTAACAGACATTCTTTCTAAAATCCTGAGAGTCTCTCAAAGCAATGTGAAGAACGTGTCCTTGGCTGTGACCTCCGGAGTTATCAGCACTATTTGAGATGTTTATTGCTCCCATCACTTCTGCCTGATGCAGGTTTTACTTATGTCCTGATGGTGTGTCTGGTGGCATATGACTCATGTGGAGAAGGGGCCATTGCTCTGCTCAGTCAGGAAGGCAGTATAGGAAAATTCCTGGGCAGAAAGAAGCACTTCGACTAAGGGTATGCACTTCAGTTTAACTCAGTCAGGAAAGCAACCGTGGGTGCCTTTGCCTCAGTAACATCTTTCAGTTGATGGGGAAGGTAATACGGAGGGAAATTGACAAGTCACTTCTCAGAGTATCTTCCTTTGGGATCCTTGGTCAGGTTTGATCCATAGGGATCTCTGATCTCATCACTAGAGAATTCTGAAATACACAGCACTCCTCTCCCACCTGCAAACTGATTTTTTTTTTCCTGAGTTGCTGAATTGGACCACCCTAAAATTAATTGAGAATCAGTTCAGTGGCATTAAACTGACTCAGGCCCCTCCCTGACTATGTGACATAGTGGGTGACAAGCAGAGCAGTAGGGTGAGGGGGCTTGTTCCTCACTTTCAAGCAATGCCCTGGGATGACAGTTGAAGAGCCATGGTATAAGTCATGCAAATGCGATCAGCAAAACCTGTATCTACAATTGGTTTTGTTCATGGCCGTGAGTGGTCAGGACCCCAGCTCCAATCCTCTTTGGAGAAACAACATTCATTCCACAGTTGGCCCTTCTAGCCATTGCAGACAAGCTTACTCCTACAGCGATTTCAGAGCTGTGAAGGTTCCTGAAATAGACAGGTAGCACAGAAACAAAGAAAGCTGCTGTGTAAGTTGCCTTCTGGAGGAAACACATCTAATGATGGAGTGTTTGTCTGCTAGCAGCATCAAGCTCTCATTTGAAGAAAGAGAGAAATGGCCCCACCTCTTCGGTCCTAAGTACAAGTAATTGCCTACACTTGATATCTGGGGTTCGGAAGAAAACTGTGCACCATGAGAAGGCACATGGAGACAAGTGGTGGCGTCTAGAAGGTCGAGGATGAAGAGGGAGTGAGTGGGCAAAGTGGTTGTCCTTTCCATGTGCTCATGAGCAAAAGGGTACTGAGACAGAAGCAGGCAAGCTGGCAGACACTAGTGAGGCTTCAGGGGCATGAGCTCCACAGCGAGACGGGAGCTGGTGGGGCTGTCAAGTGCCTCTTCTGTCCTGCCTTTGTTCACCTGCTTCTGTTGTTTTCCTTTTCATCTTTATGTGTGTCGCCTCCCCTGAGAGGCAGTAAGCAGCCTGTGTTTTTTTGTTTGTTTGTTTTTTGTCTTTTTTTTTCTCTCTCTCTTTTGCATAACTATGCCTGCCTTGTAGCAAGAACTCCACAAATAGGACTTGATGACTTCTGAGCCTTGCTGTGTCAGGGGGTGGGAAGGATGTCTTGGTGCCAGCTGGCTGGCCGGACAGCTGGCCTTGATCAAGAGAGACATCTTGCTTCATACTTAAGAGTCTTCTCTCTGGAGTCAGATATATGCCAGTTTGAATCCTGGCTCTGTGGCTTTGGCCAGGTAACTTAACCTCTTAATGTCTTGATCTCAATGGTAGGGAATACTAAGAACGTGTACGTTTCATTCACTTACCTAAGGCGCTCTCCCCTGTTCTGTCCTCTCTGAGCTCTGATGCAGAAGGCGGGGGAGCAAAGACATGCACAGCTTCCTCAAGTGTGAAGTCTATTTCGGGAATGATTTGGGGAAACCATCAATGCTGGCGCTTATTGTTGCACTGTGATCCCTGAAGATTGGATTCGGTGCTAAGAAAGCAGTGAAATAATGCGCCTGAACCAGCCAGTGGATCATTGGCTGATTGCACAGGTTGGCCCAGGGCTCATCTCCCAAGTATCCCAGGCCAGATGTGTGTGTTAGAATCAAGAGGATCGAATAAATCTGAAGGTGAAAATTTTCACTTTTCAGATGGGAAATAAATAAGTCAGCCTTTTAATGGAGAATTTAAAATAAGGGAAATAAAAATGTTGACCTCTGTGTCCAATTGATCTAGGAATTTTTTCTTAAATCCCCAGTAGACACATACCTGGAGAAGGGACATTCATGAAGCCAGATTTACTGATAATTCTTAATACACAAAGCTGTGGTCCCACAGCTTTGATTGTGAGAACTGATGAAAATGGCAGTGGGAACTGGCCTCTTCCCCCACATTCTTTCATCTTTTTCTCCAGTCCTTTGAGAACAAAAAAAAAAAAAAAAAAAAAAAGGGCTGGGGCATCATCATTCTCCAAGGGTTAGGAGCCCTGGTCTGTTTTCTCTTAGAGTGTAATGTTTGAACACCACAGCCTACCACCGCCTTCTGCATTCGTAGTTCAAATGGCACTTTAGCAGCTGAAACTGTGGATCTTGTCAAGGGCCCCCAGCTCTGCCATGCTTATCAGAGTGCAGGCAAGGGAGAGAGCAGAGATGCTTAGGGATGCACCTGGTCCCACTCACTCCTGAAGAGTGATAGATAATCACATCTTCAGGCTGGAAGCAGCAGGAACCCTGGCCGACAGGAATTAAGGCACCAAATGGAAAAGTCATTCTCTTATTCACTCTGAGTTCATATTTGAAGGAAATGTTATTTGATTTGGAGGTCCCCCTCCCCCGCCGCCTCCTCCATCTATGAGACAGAGAGAAGAGCTGAATTAATTATTTCTCTTTGTAGTCATATTTTCCAGGCTCAGTCAAATTTTCCAGGCTGTGTAAGTCCTCATTTAAATGTCTTACTAATGTTTCACAAATGTGTATTTCTCAACTGTATTAGGAATTTCAAAGCTCTTCAAAAGCAATAGAAAGATTCTGTGATTTCTTTCTTATCGTATCTCTTGTCATATATAACATAGGCCTAACGGAAGAGCTAAACAACAATAAAATAACTCTAATGCTGGCTTTGGTATTTGTGCATGTCCCATAGCTTTCAGCAACATTTGCATTGTGCTTGGTCAAGAGGCAGCCACAGTGATATACCAACCGTAACAGGAATAATGAGCACCTGAACACTGGGCAAGCATGTTGAAGGTTTGCAGGAGTCTTGTGAAGACATATGGATAACAGAGGTTAAACTCCTGAAAGGTGGAGAATTATGGCTTGATTCAAAGCATTTCTGACACCAGGACCTGATCTTAGTTTATGGTCCAAATGATGCCACTGAGTTATCAGGTCACAGAGAGATGAAGGAGGTTTCCAGGCATGGGATTCTTGTCAGTTCTTACAGTTGCTCTTCTTACACTGCCATGACTGAGGGCAAATAGTAAATAGTATGTACTCACCAAAATCTATCCTTCTAGTATCCCCTAGATGCCCACTGATTGCAACAGGAATGGATTATAGATTTATGGAACAAGTCAATAGTTGTATCCCTGAGACCAAGAACCAACCAACCAACCAACCAACCAACCAACCAACCAACCAAAAATCCAAACAGCCAAACAACAAATTAACTAACATTCTTTCATTCGCTCTCCCTTCTTCTCTCTCTCTCTCTCTCTCTCTCTCTCTCTCTCTCTCTCTCTCTCT
>CAJQZJ010003694.1:15409938-15429421 GCA_907164525.1 Lophiomys imhausi
TGTGTGTGTGTGTGTGTGTGTGTGTGTGTGTGTGTGTGTGTGCTGGGTATGGGGCATATTGAGAAGTGTACTGAAAGAACATGAGTTATGAAGGTGAGCTATCCTCTCTGCTTCTACTATCCAACCTGTCAATTACAATTCTTCAAAAATTATCTAAGTATGTGATTCAAAAGCTCAAATGGAAGATCCATTGTCTAAAGCTAGCTAGGAGTTTTCTGAAACGGAATGCACTTAATATGTACTCTTTCTTTCCCTTGTGCTGATGACCCTAATTGATAGATTCCCTTTCAGCACCAGATGCCAACTCCCCACAAGAGAAGCTGGTCTATTCATAGTGGCAAGCGCAGTGGTTATCCCACAAGATACAAACACAAAAGGAAAAAAAAAAAAACAGCACAAAACATTGCTTCCACAGCAAGGCCTCTGCCTCCTGCTGTACAAAAGGGCTGGGGTTTGATACGTAGATGTATGTAATCCACAGAAGACAGAGGGTTGGTGCCTTATAGCCTTCCATATTTCCCCTTTAAACAAAGCTATATTTATTTTCAAAGTCATTTGTCTACACTTTCTACTGGATGGACACAGATGATTCGATTTGGAGTCCTATTCTCTGAAAATAGACAAATAATTTTCAATACACTTTGATGTGAGATCCCTCTCTCTGAAGAGCTGTGAGGCAACTTTGCATTTATTATGTCATTTCTACTGAAAAGATTCCTTTAAGATGAGAATGTGACACTGATCATTTCCATTTTAAGGAGAAGCGAGTGGATGCAGGCACTGTTAACTTGCAGTGCGTTAAAGGATTGTCAGCACCTTAAATATACCAGTGGCCAGAGAACAGACCGAGTGGAAGATATTCAACCTAGACCCCAGATGTGTGGAGGAAGGACCAATATACACTAATTTCATTAACTTCTGATATAAGCATTCATTGTGAAAGCTATTTTGAATGGGGAAAATTAATCTCTTCATACATTACCAGTGGCCTTCCAAAAGTTACCCCAAGCATTTGTGCTGTTATTGATGGGACATTCGCCAAGCCCAGCACAGAACTGCCCAAGGGGCTGTTGAAAGGTCTCAATGGGAACTGGGGACTCTGGGGAGAGTTCAGGACCCAGACCCAGAGATAGACAGCATGGCGTGGGGTGGGCAGGTTGCTCACCTGGCAGAAGTGGGAGTCTCTTGCACCTTTATGAGGATGAGAGTGGGTCCACAGCACAATCCTGCAGCTAGGCTCTCTGATTCCCAGACAGGTGCCAGAGAAGAGGGTAGGGTACAGGGTGTGACTACCCATACCGCCTTTGATAGAAATCCACTTACCCAGGTGACACCCAGAAGTCTGTTAGCTAGGGCCTTACACAAGATGTCTCAGCAGAGTGCCTGCTGGGAAGGAGCTGCCTTGCTGTGGCCAGATCAGCTGGATTCTAACATATCCTCCTTACACCCATGAGGTAACAGGGAGTACATTATCATAACCTTCCTGGCAGGAGTTGAGAGAGTCTAAAGGCAGACACTTGTGCCCCTCCTTGTGACTGACAGAGAATTGAAACAAAAGTCTTTCAAATAAGTTGAGATTCCCCCCAGGAATTTCATATTAGGAGAAGGAAAAAGTTGAAACCTTTACCAGGCAGAGGAGGAGTTTATTTCTCTGGAAGAATTTTTACTATTCTGAGAAACTAAAGTAATAATGGACGAGATACTAGACCTTGACAAGGATTTCTTTTTTGTTTGTTTATTTATTACTTAAAGTTACATCTCCATCACAGTCCCCTCTCTCCACCCCTCCTGGTCCCACCCTCCCACCCTCTCCCACCTATCCTATGCCTCCAGCGTGGGTTGCCTCTACATATCAGCCCCCCTCAGTTCAACAGTCATATAAGTGTTATGAGCTTCCTCTTGCATTGGGAGCCTATATGGCAACTCTATTAGGGCAAAGTGTTCCACTAACAGATAACAAGGTCTATGTTCCTGTTCCTTTTGGTGTGTTGGTTGTACTATATGGCTAAAATCCAATTATAAGTGAATAGATGTCATGCACATCTTTCTGGGTCTGGGTTAGCTCACTCAGGATGAGCTTCTCTAGTTCCATCCATTTGGCAGCAAATTGCATGATTTCCTTGTTTCTGATGGCTGAGTAGTATTCCATTGGGTAAATGTACCACAGTATTTTTTATCCATACTTCGGTTGGGGGACATCTGGGTTGTTTCCAGTTTCTAGCTATTACAAATAAAGCTGCTACTAACATAGATGAGGAGATGTCTTCGTGGTTTGGTGAGGAATGATTTGGATGTATACCCAGAAGTGGTATGGCTGGTCCCGAGGCAGAGCTATTCCAAATTTTCTAAGATATTACCACACTGACCTCCATAGTGGTTGCACAAGCCTGCACTCCCACCAGCAATGGAAGAGTGTTCCCCTTTTTCCACACCCTCGCCAGCATGTGCTGTCATTTGAGTTTTTGATCTTCGCCATTCTGACAGGTGTGAGATGAAATCTCAGAGTCATCTTGAGTTGCATTTCTCTGATGATTAGGGATATTGAGCATTTCTTCAAGTGTCTCTCTGCCATTATAGATTCCTCATTTGTGAATTCTCTGTTTAGCTCTGTTCCCCAATTTTGATTGGATTATTTGGTTCTTGGTGTTTAATTTCTTGAGTTCTTTATAAATTATGGATGTTTGCCTTCTGTGGGATGTGGGTTTGTGTTCAAATGGCAGTGTCATTTGCCTTACAGAAGCTTTCCTGTTTCATGAGGTCCCGTTTATTGATTGATATTTACCAGGATTTCTGAGATGTGAATATCCTTTATTCATTCATTCATTCATTCATTTGTTTGTTTATGTATGTATTTATATATTTTTTTTATTCATTAATCAGCTAGCTAACTAGTTAGCTACTTAGCGATTTGCATGTGCTCATGTGCGCGCAAGTGCAGGTATGCTATGTTCGGTGTATGGAGACAAATGACAGCTCTACATATCAATATTTGCTTTACATATTGTCTGAGACAAAGTCTATTATTTGCTACTGTGTATGCCAGGCTAGTGAGCTCACAAGCTTCTGGGTTTCTGTCTCTGTCTGTCATCTCCTTGTAGGAGCACTAGAATTGCAGATGTGTGCCACTACGTCTAGCTTTTATGCAACTTCTGAGGGTCTGAACCTAGGTACTTACCCTTGGATAGCAAGAGCTTCCCTCACTGACCCCTCTCTCTGGCCCTCTTGTCATCTCCCTAAACCTAAACTTCACATCAGGACTCTGAAGATGAACTGGAGATTACCTAACCTTGTTGTGTTTTCTTTGATCTAATGTGGTCAAATTGAAGGAACCCCCCCCCCTCTGACTTTGGTTATAACTTATCTCTTTAATTGATGTACTAGGGCAAGGTGGGTGAGCCTAGGTTGTTAGGTTGGCAAGGCCCAGTGTTTGACCCTGTCAACTCTGATAAGGGCATTGCAGTGTTCTTGCAAGGGATGAGAAATGTTCCTTCAGGGCCCTATCTACTGTGACTTGATGGAGTGATGTTAAGCATTGTAAATGTTAATTGGTCCTGTTTGCTGTCTGTTACTTACATTGTAACTGATTGGTTAAATAAATGCTGAGGCCTGGAGATTGGGCAAAGACAGAGATAGGTGGGACTAAGGTGCGGGGGCTTGAGTGACAGAGAGCATCTTGGGAGGAAGAAGCTTCCCAGTGGAAGCCAGGAGCAGGCAAAGACGACACACGCCATGGGTTAGGTTAAAAATGATCATTCCATGTGGCCTGGAACATCAACATAGCATGGAGAATAGCAATCCAAAGGGACGTATGTGGTCATATTTGTGTAATAGAATTATGAGCTAGCTTAAATGGGCTAGGATTGCACAATCCAGGCCTAGGCTTGTTAAAATCCATCTGGTGTCTGTGTGTATTTATTTATAATGGTGGATTAAGGATTAACACTGCCGATCAATTAATATAACATAAATACTAGTAAATAGCCTAGTAAGCCATTTTTTTCTACAGTGACTATTTAGCTGTCAGCCTTCTACTGCCAGTACAACTATAATGATTTTTTGAGAGTTGGAATCCATAACAAATAACTACATTACATGTGTTTATTTTTTCTTTGGTTAGATTTTTCTTTCATCCCCTGAAAGTTTGTATCGAGGTCATTGTGTACTTATTGATGGCTACTAATAAAAATTAAGTCTTAGGTGTCTCTAGTTGTACACTGCATGCTATAGTCCCTTTGTGTGTGGCTTGGCCTAGCCCCTTCTTCCTCTTGAAGTGTATATTCAGTGTCCCGTTTTCTACACAAAGACTCTTAGAGACTCCTTAACTCAGCCAAGGCCACACAGCAGAAAATTACTGGGTATAGATAGGTTCTGTATACTCAACCACTGCACCATGCTTTCCATGCTAAGTTGTCTAGAAGTGGAAATAAAATTTCCATTAACTGGCTGAAGATAACAGCACCCATCTACAAAGAGTCCTTTGGCCAGAAACCTGCATGATGTTGTGGTTAACTCCCTGGGTTCATATCCATAATCAGTCACTCACTAGATGTGCTACATTGGTCAGGCCAATCACACTTCTGTGCCTCAGTTTCCTGTTCTATGAAAGGGGACTAAGTATCCACCCAACATATAGCATTCACTTGAAGGTAAAATGAGCTACTAGGTATAAACCACTGGAGACCGTGCAAGCAAAGCCATCCTAGGATTTGATGAAGAAGAGCTAACAGCAACTCATGGAATCGAGTCTCAGGGGATCTGAGCTCCTTTCTGTGTTTTGGAATTAAGAGAATCATATTGCAAAGGTTGGGGCTGGTATGGAGGCCAAACCAAAACTGGCTGTCTCTTTGTCAATCTTCATTCGCCAGTCTTCTCACTTGAATACCTTTTATTGGCTCTAAATTTGTCTTAGGATAATGAAACAGCTGTTCCATTTTTGCCCTTCACCCATTCACTTACATTTTTCTTCTCACAAAGCCACCACCTCTCCTAGGACTCACTGACTGAAGCTCAAACACCTGGGCAGAGCCGGCGCTTGGAGAACCTTGTCTTGGGAGGGGTTAATATACTATCTGGCCAGACTCACATGGCAGAAGCCGAGCAGATAAACAAACACACCATCTCACAAATGAATAGAAACATGTTTATTAGAGTGGAAGAACACAGCTTTTTGGCACCTAGCACCGTGGCATTGGAACAGCAGCTGCAGCCTGGGACAACAAACAGGCAAGCAGAGTAGGAAAGTAAACATGCATTTCAAAGTGCTTAGTGAAGAGGAATGTGTGTGTGTGTGTGTGTGTGTGTGTGTGTGTGTGTGTGTGTGTCTGTGTGTGTCTATGTGTATGCGTGTGTGTCTGTGTACATGCATCATGTATGTGTTCATGTGTGTGTGTTGGTGTGTGCATGTGTATGTGTCTCTGTGTATATTTGAGCCACCTGTCTTCCAGGAGTTGGGACATGATCATTTACTTAATATTTTTGAGTCTTTGCTTCTTTTTTAAAAATCCATTTGTTCATTTATTCTTCTCTCATATATTACACCCCGACTGAAGTTTCTCTTCCCTCCAGGACCCACTGGAATAGAGGAATAACCAGTCTTTGGTCAAGGGTATACTGGCTGTACTCCCCTGCTAGAACCTCCAAACAATCTCTTACTTTTTACAGGGACTCTTCATTATCTGTCTTTGATAGGCCTGTACTGACAGTCCTCAACATAACACACCTTGACTTCTGATTTTAAAACTGACAATTGAAACTAGTTTTTAAATTTTTTGAATTTGAGTCTTTTCCTACAACTCTGATAGGCAGTCACTCATGATGAATGACAGAGACCTCTGGGCTTGCCATTGCCATGAATGTTGTCAGTGGTTCGGAATGTTTTGGCTTGTGTTCTCCCATGCCATCAAAGCTATACAAGAACCCTCTCTGTATGTATACGAGATGATCAACGCTTTATTATAGCATAGGTTTTGTGTCAGATGATTTTGTCCAGTTATCGACAAAAGTGCTGAAAGGTAGATGAGGCTCAGCTATGATGAAATAAAGTAATTGTAGTAAGCACACTTTCTTTCACCTATGGAACCCCCAGTTTAGGATGAGTGTATGAGGAAGTAACCCAGTGGCAGACCAAGGAAGAACTATAGGTTCAGATCACAGGCAGTCTGTTTCAGCATCTGGTGCAGGACTCGGCACACAGAAAGTACTCAATAAATTCTCATCCTAATTACTCTTCTGAAAGGCCACAGTCCATCTTTTGTGTTTCCTCAGGACAAAAGTAGCTATGTTTCCAGAAAAAGAGGTGAGAACGGGTAGATGGCAGTGAGAAGACACAAAGAAGAGATCGTGAATTATCGATATTCATTTTCATGGTGGATAGAGAAATATAAAATCCCCTTCTCTTACAAAATTGCAAATTAGAAATGTTTATTCAGTAAGTACTTACATATGAACATACTCTTGTCCCAAACTTTGGCAATCAGAAAATGTAGAGACAGTGGGTATGAACAGTTATGAGGATGAGCAGTGGCTAACAATCCTGGCTCCCTACACACCTCCCTACCTTGTCCCCAACTGAGCTGCTCAGCTTTTCTATACTGATGAATGCTCAGTGAAAGGTTTTATTGGCAACGAGATTCCACTGCCTAAAACACCTAGCCGCCAACACAGTCAGCTGTAAGCATCATCTCACATCTGTGCTTCCCCACTAAAATGTAAAATCTATTAGGGGATACAGTAGGGAACCCTAAGCATATGGGATGAATAAATGCATTTATGAATGGAAGAATAAATGGAGTGACTAGGAGAGAAGAGAAAAAGGGAAAGAGAAAGGAGGAGAGGGGAGGGAAGGGCAGATAACCAGTCAGTAGATGTCATTTTTTTTTATTTGCCAAGCCCCTGGTCTCATTATTTACATCTTACATATACTCAGATGAACCTCTCCCTTATGTGCTTAGCTCTCACATAGCTCACATGTCCTCTAGCATACTAGAGGAAGGCCACTGTGCCAATCCCAAGTATGTGCACACACGCTACAGTAACGAGTGAGGTCTCATCCATGCTATGTTGATGAATGAGCTAGCACCCAACAACAGTGTTGCCAACCAGCTGGCCACTTGGTTCCAGAAGCGCCACCTGCTTTGTTAGTGCAGCAATGTTCGTACGATTGTTTGGATAGTTTGGTACATTCTGCCCTCACAGAAAAATGAAATTGTTGAAAACAACTAGAGGACCCATAGCTTTCATAAACCTAACCCAAACTAACCTGAAGATAGGCACCGTCGGGAGGCAGGAAAGGGCAGGTGGAGGGTCCCAGCCTGGAGCTTAACATGCTTTGGCCACCTGACTATGTGCTCAATACCACAAAAGAAGAAAAAAATAAAAGAGAAAAGAAAACAAATAGACAATGCAATAAATATTGTAAAAGGATGAAGTCTAAAATATATGGTGTATTTGGAGTTGTACCAGGCTTGGGTTTCTAGGAATTTAGCTATAAATCTCTTTCCTTTCTGTTCTTAGGTGTGTTTTTAGCAATGTTGCATGGTAGAGCGAGAATCTCTTCCATGAATGCCTTGCTCTTCTTTGTCAGTTAAGGCTAAACTGTGTATTTATACTTTTAAGTGTTGTTTTAGTAACACCCTCTCAAATGTTTAGGTTGTAGGACAATGTTCTTGGAAAAATGCTCTCTGTTTCTTCAGTTTCTCTCAACACGAAGCTCTCCACTACCAGCTCTGCTTTCTCCAGACCTATCACCATACATACCCTCTTCTCTTCTTAGGTACCCTATGATGTCCTGTTCCTCTAGGTTTGCTCTGGAGAGGACCCCTGGATACTGACTTTTTACAGGGCCAACCAGGAATTTCCTGGAGATACTGGAAGTACAGTTGAATTTTATTATAGGCTATCATAGTACCCCAGTTTTCTTTTTTTCTCAGCTTCTTATTTCCTGGAGCTTCCTTCAGTGTTAGCATTTCCTTATTTCACTTTCTCTTCCTTTCTCAAATCTTGGAGCCACTTGTCAAATTGCCTTATGACAGACACTGTGTAGTGTTTTCTCATTCCCATGATTTCTAACGGTGCCCCCACTCTGCCTACTATCTGTGCTTATTAAATAACTCCTGTTCTTGTTTATAAATAAACTGCTTCCATTTCCTTAGAAGTGAAAGTTACTTTTAATGGCTGATTTCTATGTGGTGTTACTTCCTGTTGTTCTCCTTGCTCTGTCAGCTCTGATTAATCTGTCTGTTGAGGTGCTTCTATATTGCTTTTTCATTTGGTTTTCATGGAGTTGGTGTTTGTGAGATGCAGTGAGTTTTATTTGAATGCACCTTTGTAATCCTGAATATCCACCCAGCTGTCTAATGCTTGCTTTATTATGTACTCGGATGAAGGAGTTAGGTTGCAGGAGCTGGTCATAGGATGTGCTTCATTTTGGGCTCCTAACAGGAAAGGGATACACTTAGCCTGACAGAAGTTGTTGATTAATATTTTCTTTTGTTTTTGAGACACAGACACATTTTATAGTCCATGCTTGTCTGGTACTCACCGAGCAGCCCAACCTAGGCTTGATTCATAGGGTTTTTCTACCTTAGTTTTCCAAGTGCTTGAGATTACAGGCATGTGTCACCATGTCAGCCTCTCCACAACCCTGTCTCCTAAAGAGCTCTGTCCTTCATAATGGATTCAGTCTCTCTCCTCGCCTTCTGTAGGACACTGTGTATCTTGCTGATATACAGATTTAACCTGTCTGCGTACAGTGAAATGCCCCATGCCAAATTGGTTCCGCACTTCTCTAGACATTCTTTCACCTTTTGTCACCTACATTTACCTTGTGACTTTCAAAGATTTTTTTTCAAATTCTTGTTGCTGGGATATCTCATTTCCTGTGGGACACTGGAGCAGAAAGTTTATGCAAAGAGTGAGCCCTACAGTAGTGTCCCATCTGACTCAAGAAGTTATTGTTTTCTTTCCTGATTCTGAAACAGGATGAACTACAGAGCTCAGGAAACCTAGGATTGCAGACAGTGCCTAAATCACCTCCTTGGTACCCTGTCAGATTCATGTCATATTTTCAAAACCTGTGCATTTCACTTGAGGCAGAGCAATAGGGTGATACCTGCTCCACAGTAGATGAGATAAAGCCAATATTATATCATTCACAATTAGTATGACAGACAGATGTTCTGGAAATGTGAAATGGAGTAAGAATAAGAGAGAGATAATTGTGCTGGTGATAACAGCAGTAGAAAATCTTTAGGACTTCTTTCTGGAAGGCTAAAGTTTTACAATGACTCATTCTAGCTTAACACCAATAAAAGTTAATCATTCAACTTTCATTTCTTTACTTGTTCTTCATAATCAGTGTGTTCTGAGGTCAGCCTTCAACCTCTGACATCCCTCCTCGTTGCTATGGGTCCTTGTGTAGTTCTTGCCTTCTTGTAGACATGAGCTTGTCTGCCAGAGTCTACCTGCCTGACCGCATAGGACCTTTTGATTCTCCTTCCCTTTTCAGAGGGATGCCATTGAAAGTGAACAGTAGGTCCCCGGAAAATCTGAGAGCTATTAGGCCCTGGAGCCCTTCGGTAGCCACTGAACATCAGCTTTTGAGGTGCTTGCCTGTCCTTCTCACAGAGAACAGCTCAGACCAAGGAGGAAAAGGTTTCCTGAGTCATGTGTACATTGTGTTACATGCAGTTCTGGTTTCATTGTGGAGCTGCGATAAAACATTTTCTCCAAAAGTAACTAGGGGAAGAAAGGGATTATTTGGCTTATATTTCAAGATCAGAACCCACTATTAAGACAAGTCAAAGAACAAATCTGAGGGAGGAGGCAGGGAGGAGTGCTGGTCAGTGGTTCATTCACTGCTCCGTACCTCTCGCTTAGGTGACATTTTTTATAGTATGGGACTACCTGACTGAAGAATGATGCCACTCACAGTGGGATGGGCCCTCTTATATCAATTAATAGATAATCCCTCACAGAACAATGCCTACAAATGGACTTGGTCTAGGCGATCCCTCATTTAAGGCTGTATCAGCTTGACAATTAAGGCTGACCAGGACAGATACTCATTCTTGAAATGGAAAAATGGTATCAGATTCATCACATGACTTTCTCAGCACCTTGGTAGCACTAGTCAAACTAGAGTTTGTGTATTCTAGGTACCAGTCCTGCAGTTTGCTCATCTGAATTTTGTTTCTTAACCCAGATTAATTTCCACAACGTCTAATGTTCCCTAGTGCAGGTGCCCACCCAGTCCCCACAGGAATTCATTTCAGAGTACACAGAGTCCTTTGGAAGGCATTACCACAGTCTCTGTGTCTGGTTAATTTCATTAAGGTATTGTGTAAAGAACCCTCAGTCCCCACCTCAGTCAGACTCAAACTTCTGGAGTCCTACATATTCCCTCCTGCCTGGGTTCCCAGGAATGTCCCATAGACATTGTGAGGTGGGTTCAATGCTTCCTCCCAGTTGAGACTCTCCTTTCCTTTAGATAACTACAGTCATCCAAGATTCGGGAAGGGACTCTGCTGCCTCATCCAGGATCCCTGTAGACAGGCCCGTAGCTCTAGCAGTATGGATACAGAAAGGATTTGTCCCTTCTTCTGAATCAGGCCCTGGTAAGGCAGTAGTTTACCAGCACTCAAGCAAAGAGAAGAAAGGAAGTATTTGACCCACTATCCTCTTCTGACATCAGCAGATAGCTTTGCATCATTGATAAACCATGTAGAGGGAACACTTGCAACAGCACTATATCCCAAGTTAGTGGCGGAAACCAAAGACTTAATTTCAAATCCCAGAAATAGTGACGTTTATGGAATTTCCTGAGGAATGTGCAGACTTTGCAATTGTGGGCTGTTTGTGTTTTGCTTCTGAGTGGTTCTAGACCTGAGGTTGCAGAAAAGTTTGGAAATTGGTGCATTTCCTGTCTCACATGCTGCGATCACTTTTTTTTTTTTATTTTTGTGTATCTACACATGGTGTTAATGGTCATAACTGCAAACGATTGCTATTTTTATTGGTTTAAATGAGGATATTTGTGTTGAGCATCTGCAAAGGCAAACACTCAGCCATGTTGAAAAAATACTGAAGATGTAAATGATTTGATGTATTTTATTCATCGAATTGGTGCTGGTTCTGCATTTGTCTTAGTTAAAGCTGTAGAGAAGAGAGGGCCGTGCTACAGGACCATCTCATTATTATTTATTCCTTTTGTTTTGTATGTTAAAAGTACTCATCCTATTTGCAGCATTCACTAGAAACTTTGCTCACTCTTGGCATACTTCCTGTGTACTTTTTAACAGAACGGCCAATATATTAAAGTCACTTAAATGTCCTTATCAACACTCTAGGTGCTACACTCAGGGATGTTTAGTGTCCTTCATGTTGCAATTAAACAGGTCCATCAAACCCTTGCCAATGAATTATTGTAGCCCCTTTGTGAGGGAGGGTTGTGTTCAACTAATTTTCATATCAGCCTATACCTAATAGAATATGTGGCTAATGAATGTGTTAAACTAAACTGAGTTAGAGTGAATCCAATTGAATTGAACAGGAATAAATTGAATTGTATTGAATTTAAAACCAGAAAGGGGAAATTCGTGGCTATCTAATAGCATCCGAAAATAACAGTGTGGAATTCATATGGCTGACTTAGGAGATATTTGATACCCATGGATGTGAAAATTGTCCTCCGCCCCATTCTTGGGCATCTTGGCCAAGTGCAGACAAACGTCCCATGAGATGCCAGGCAATTTCAGAGTTCAAGCATCTTCTGCATTTATGTGGTGGTGAACTGTGCCAGAGGTGTTCGAGACCTGTATTATTATTCTATATGTCACCAAGCAGGACTTCCACTTTTAAAAGAAATGCTTTTTTTTCCCCCTCCAATTTCCTTTTTGTTCAGCAGCAGCTGGCTCTGTGAAAGCACTTAGGATGAAGGGATGTGAGTGTGTGTGTATCAGATAGGGAGTATCATTTGCTGGTTTTAATTGGTAGACTCAACATCTTCTATTAACAGTGCAGAAGCCACTGGCTGAGACGTTACCATGGTAAATCCAACTGTGGTATTTGATTGGTAGATTTCTGAAGCAGGCACAATCATTTTAATCAACTCCAGGAAAGTTTGGGACATCTGGCTTTGCCTCACCTGAAAGTAATTTACCACCCAGGTGCAAAAAGAAAAAAAATTACCCTGAGGTCAGTAAGCATAAACCTTCCTCAAGATGTTCTAGCAGAGTACAAGAGAGGCAGTGTAACGTGATAACCTCTATATCTTTGTTTTTATATTTTTCAGCTTGGGAGAGTAGGGGGCTAGCCATGCCAACCAGAGCCAAGAATAGATCTAGCAGCTGTCAACCCAGCCAGTTCCAAATAGCCAAGTGATAATCCCCCAGACTCATTAACAGTAACTGCTTCAACATTCTAGTCCCAAATATTCACTGAATCTAAACTTTTTAGAGCAACTAACTTCCACTAAGAAACCAATTGCACTGGACTATGACTGAAGAGCCTGGAATTTTTGGTGGAATGCAGAGTGGACCAGGGAGTGTTGTGGTAAGGAGGCCTCCCACAGAGGCTTCTCTCTCCAAAGGGTATGTGCAGGGTGATCAGATGCCTTCTACTGAGCTTCTTAGTATGGCAACTGTGCCTGGGGTTACATAGAACCTACAAGTCCTGACTTAAATACAGACATCACGATTTCACAATCACTAGTTCTTTGGAGTAGTTAGAAGGATTTATTTGGCTCACACAGCATTGATTTGTTTTGGCGGCACTTGAAGTGTGTGGTCTTTACAAGTCAATAGAAATGAAGTCCTTTATTGAATAGGAAAAACTCCATGGATTATACAAAGAAAGAGAAAGCTCAAACTCTTGGTGCCTAGTCTGTTTCTGGAAATGGATGCTGGGCAGAATAGACTGAGCTTTGGAGAAGAAAACTTAGGGTTTAGGAGAAAGGAGAAGGGTACCCACCTCAGTCTATTCATTTTAATACATGACAAACATACCTGGGCTTCATACAGCACATATTTATTTCTCACTATTAGTTTTGGAGCCTGGAAAGTCCCAGGTCAAAGTTCTGGCAGGTCTCCTGTGTGTTAAAGGCATGTTTTGTTTTCCACATGACCTCATATTGTAGGAGGAAGGAGAGAACTCTTTTCTGTTCCTGGGAGCCTCTGGAAAATCTCCATCTTCATGACTTACCCATGCACCAAAGACCCCACCTCCAAATATGCTCTGACTGAGAATCAAACTTAAACATATGGATTTTGAGAGTATACAAGTCTACAGCAGTAGGAGTGCAAAATCTGCTAAGGAGGAGCCCTGGAAGATGTCAGAACATGTTTATGGAAAACTTGAGAGAAAGGAGGTAAGAGCCTAGTGATAGGGCCTAGGAATGTACTTGTTATTCCAAAAGTGCTTTCCTCTATGGACTAGAAGGAGTATCTGGACAAACCATTTCTTGAGACTCCAATTCCTATCTTTGAACCTTGGATTGTAATATACATTATCTTCACCACTGAAGTCTTGTGAAATTGTGTGTGTGTGTGTGTGTGTGTGTGTGTGTGCGTGTGCATGTGTGTGTCATTGCTAAGTTTTACTGAGTTTAGTACACAAAGGGGAACACTACCTTTTTATATCTCAAATACAGCCCTTCATTATCCAAAAAGAAAAAAAAAAAAGAAGACAAGAATGAATAATGGGAGAGGACTGAGTAAAGACAAATTCAGAATGACTGCTAGGAATGAAGTGAGGCCTTCAACAACATGTTAACTTCTTTAAAAGAAAGGATTTGAAGCCATGGATTTCTAGATGATTTAGAATGAGGCTCACCAAATCCCTGGATGACACAGTGCAGGGAACCAACCTGAAAATAGCTAGAAGAACAGCAAGAAGGCCACCAGATCTATACTCTTTTTTTTTTTAAATGCTTATTTGTTACTTCAATTTCCATCTCCATCACAGTTCCCTCCCTCCATCCCCAGCCGGCCAATAGGATCATTAGGAATTATGAAAGGCAAGCTTTGTAAATAAATGTATGGAAATACTTGGCCAGCCATTAAACACTGTGATATTATATATATATATATTATATATAATATGTTATATATATTCCCTTAGAAGAGCTGCCAAACTCAGATGCCCTTTCTGGAACAGCTGTGCATAAGGAAGCCCTGCAACTCTTCACCATATGCATGTGATATTCCCTGCCCTCCAGTAAGCATATATGGCAGCCTACTTTTCTGCCTCCTCAAACATGACCTCAGGCTTGGTGGGAACAACTGCTGAAAAGCACATCTTGTACTCTTCTTAATCAGAGCCTTGGCCTCTTGTTCCTGGAACCTGCTCCAGCAGATTCAACACTGGCTCCCTTCTGACTCATCTGTGACCTTTTGTATCTTCTCAAGATTATCTGGACCAGATAATGATCTTGTCCAGAACATAAGGTTATGTTGTACCATATTTTATAAGCATCCCATAGATCCCAAGACCTTTGGAATGCCATTCAAAACTTTAATACTGTGTGTGAGACCTGATTTCTCTAGCCTCCTAGTAGAATAATTAAAGATGAGAAATATTAGGTTGTAATCCTGACTTTCCCCACATGCTAACTTACTATTATTATTAAGTTAGCTATCTAGGCGCATGGCAGATGCTTATGAAAATGTCACAAGTCTTATCTTCACACTTTACACTGAACTAAGAAAGTGAAGAAGTTGTCAGTGAGCAGGTACCAACTGCCAACATCTATTTTCTGGATATACCTCCTTTCTTTGCCTCTCCCTGCCTGTCTTTGGCAAGTGTGTGTGGGGGGGGGGGGGGTGGGGGAGCCCAGGCCAGTTGTACTCAATGATTTTATGGCTCTCCATGTCTTATAGGAAGAACAGTTCAAAACACTATGAAATGCAACTGAATGGACACCTACTCATATACTTTAGTTTAACTGTTGGTCATTGGCATTGTTCCTTTAGCCATTTTTTTCCACTGTGAAATCTACGGGTTCCTCCATTTGAATGCATCTCAAAATATGCCAGTTAATTTCATAACGGTACTCTTTCTACATCCAAATCTGTCTGGGAATCCTGTTTTCTACATCCAAAGAAGGGCTCCGAGGCCTTTTCATCTCTCTTGATCATCAGCATCCTTGTACTAGAGATACCTGAATACTCATCAGGATACTTCCACTGGTCCATTCATAATGTGTTCAGGCGGTAGACTGGCAACCTTTTCACTTCCCTGTGCTAGCTATGTTGTTTTACTGCAGCTACTGTAATGTTTATCACAAACTTGTTTGCTTAAAGCCAGGGAATATACTCTCCCACTTGTCTAGAAGTCTGAAATCAACTTAATAACCCAAAGCAAGGTGTGAGCTGGGCCCTGCCTTCAGAAGCTCCACCAGAGAATTGGTTTGTCATCCCTTCCTGTTCTAGTGTTCTTGGCTCATGACTGCATCACTCGACTCCCCAAGCTCTGCGTCTTCTGTCTTCGATGGTTCACTCACACCACATTCACTTTCATGTGAATTTAAATTCACCCCCAACGTCCATTCATAAAAATGTGTGCTTGTACTTAAAGCTCACACAGGCAATCCAATCAGGTCTTCATCTAAAGATTGTTATTAATTACTTTTATAGAGATTCCCTCACCCCTGGTAGAAGTGATGTTCAGATTTGTATATGCTTGTCCTGAAAAATGTATTTACTCCATTCCAAGATACCCCAGGCTTTAGCCTGTTGTGGCATAAACTCACTTTTAAAATCCCCCATTTAAGCATTTATTCCAAAAGTCCCATGGTGTATCATCTAACTTAGGTAGTGAGTGATACTGTGGGTGTGAGCCACATGGAGATAGGATTTCCTGCCATCTGGAAGCCTTTGAAACTAGACTATACTTTACCTTCTTATAAAATATGGTGTGCATGGGCAAACTTATAGATGCTCCTTTTAAAAAGAGAAACAAGGAAGACAGGAGTTCTAAAGACTTTCAAGATTTCTCCAGGGAAATTCCTTCAGACTGAAAAGCATGGTAATGATGCCATGCATGGCTCAGATCCCTATACTGGGGCACTACTGCTCAGCATTTTGGTACAGTCTGGGTTCTGGGCTCCACGCTAACACATGGAGTCACTTTTCCTTTTTCTTTTACTTGAATGACAGTCAGTATTCATTTGTAACTTAGCAGCTTTGTCAACCTGATTGTTCCTGTAGAAATTGAGTCCAACAGCCCTGTTCGATTTTGTGATGTCCTCATCTTTTTCAGCCATGCTAGCTATGTTTCTATTGGGAACACATTCTCAAAACTTTCTGTGGCCCTATGTATGTCATAGGGACTCATACTGTTGGACTCCCTATGGACCATTCTTGGGAAATTCCATCTCTGTTTCTGATTCCTACACAATATCCCTAGCACAGGATTGCTTAGCTCCATTGCCTGGCTTTTCTCTAGGGCACATTTTTTTTTTTTTTTTTTTTTTTTTTGCGAACAACAGAGCATCCTAATTTTAGCATTTCTCCCAATTTACATAGACAGAGAATTTCCCAAATCATCAAAGGCAAGGTCATTTTTACTGAGCAGTTCTTCAATGTATCTTCCTTACCTTACATTTTGCTATAAGTAGAATGTAAAATCCAGGCTACACCTTTAATACATTGCTCAGAAATATCTTCTTTTAAATATCCATGTTCATGTTTGCATGTTTTTCCTTCTATCAACTGTGGAGCACAATGCAGCTAAGTTTTCTGATGCTATATACTAATCAGAGCCATTTTTAAATTTGAATTTTGTAATTGCTTTTGAGAGTTTCATGCATGAGCACTGCATTTGCATCATTCCCCCCTTACCCCTTTTAACCTTTCCTGGGTACCCCAGTCCCTGTCAAATTAATGAGCTTCTCTTTCATTATTATCATTTCATATATATTATATACATGAATATATACACAGACATATATATGCGTACAACTTGCTGAATCCAGTTAATGTTGCCTATATATACTTGCTTAAGGATGACTCCTTGGGATTGGACAACCTAGCAAGGGGCTAGGGTCCTTGGAGAAGATGGAGTCTTCCTCTTTTGGTGGCCATTAATTAATGGTGTTGTCATTGTGAAGGTGCATTTTGTCGACATATTGTTGAGATTTCGTGAGAGCTGCTTTTCTGGCATATATAGAAACAACGTCTCACAACAAATGTTAATAACATTTTTCCTAAGAAAATTCTGGAAATATCAGAATTTTTTCTCTGAGTATTCTATGAATGGTATTCTGGCTTTCTCTACATGCATGTATAAAGATCCCAGCCCCTACTTAACATACAGTTCAACACAACAGTTGACAAGCTAATGTGGATGGAAAAAAACTTCATAAGGCCCCAACCCTAAATGAAGAGTTATAGGCAATTAATGGGCACTGAGAGAGGAAGACTCAGTCTTCTCCAAGGACAAAATGTTATACCTTTATTGGTATTTCTTTCAGCCATGCCTTACTTCCCTTTAAAAAACTGGTATCATCAAGGATTTACCTACAGCAACAGAACTGGAGAAGACAGCCGGGGGTATTTAATACAAAGGACTGTCTACAAGACATGACAGGAACCCTAGGTGGCCAAGTTCCATACATAGTCCAGTCATTAGGAGCAGCGTCTGCAACAACAGGGGCTGGAGTAGCTGTCCACAGATAGAATTGTTTCTTCCCAGAGGTCTTGCTTCTACTCCTAAGGACTTTTAAGTCAATTTGTTGAAACTGTCCCCATCATCAGGGTAACTCTCTTTATTTGAGGGTAGTTCGATTTTGAATGTAACAAAATCTAGTGACAGCAACAGTAATCAGTGTTTGAATAATTGCGTACCATAGTCCAGGCAAGTTACTACACAAACCTGACTATCATAGGCTGTGCCAGTATTTGCCTAGAAGAGTCCCTGGGGCATGCATCTGGATTAAAATTAAGCAATGTATTAGTGGATTGATTCATATCACTGAGGAAAGCATTTGATTGAGAAAAAAAGTAAATAAGAAGCTCCTTAAAATCTGTTATGCATGGTCATACAGGGAAGTCATACTAAATATTAAGAAGTTAAACATTTAATAAAGTGAGCTTTCCTAACCTGGGGCTAAGTCACCTTCACAGAGTACAAGAATCTCCCAGAAATACATTCATGCCTATGTATATGAATGAGGAGAAAGAGAAACAAAGACTCATAAAATAACAAAATAGTTTTCTAGAATTAGAGTCCATACTTTTCATTACTTTCACAAAATGTTTACTGTTTTACCACATGACACACATTGAAGTACAACCTAATTTGCATAGCATGCAAGACCTTTGTGCTACCTAGTTTTAGGTCAACTGGACACAAACCAGAGTCATCTGAAAGGAGAAAACCTCAGCTGAGGAATTGCATCTGGAAGATCTGACTATAGATAAGCCTGTAGGGAATTTTCTTAATTATTGATTGACTTGAGGGTCCAGCCCATTGTGGGTGGTGCCACCCCTGGGGTGCTCTAGGAAAGCTGGCAAAGCAAGCCACTAGGAGCAAACCAGTAAGTAGCAATCCCTATGGCTTCTTCATCAGCTCCTGCTTTCCTCAGTGGACTGTGATTCAGGATACATAAGCCAAATAAATGCTTTCCTTCCCAAGTTTCTTTTGGTTATGGTATTTCATCACAGCAACAGAAACCCTAGCTAAGACAGGCTCTATCAGTAGCAACATGCCTGCATTAAGAATCCTGGGTTCTAAACACAGTAAAAATCTGCTCACAATCATCAACCAATTGCATCTGTTAGACTCAACTCTTGAAGAATTCAGGACAATTCTGATAATGGTTCCTATAGGTATTGGATAGGGACATAATCAATAGGTTTCTATTCCATCAAACTAAGGTGTGTTTCTTATGAGAAAGAAAGGAAGGAAGGGAAGCAGGGACAGGGGAGGGAGGAAAGGAGGAAGGGAGGAAGAAATAAAAAAGAAGGAAAGAAACTGTGTACACACAAATTGAGAGCTACACAGGGCATGAGAGGTAAGACAGGCATCATGGCTGCATAAAAGAGCCAACCCCCATCCTTCTTCTGTCTCAGAAAGGGGTTAACACTCACAGATGGCTGCAACCCCCAAGCAAGGCAGCATACTGTAAAACAATATTAACATCACTGCCTTTTGAATGCCATGTCTTGTAAACCCCAGGATATGACAAGCCTCTTTAGAATCCTCTTTGATTGTGTAACTCGATCTCCCGTAGGGAAGTAGGGAGGGGTAAGGGATAGGCACAAGAGGAAACATATAATTAGGAGTCTCTTAGAACAATAAGAGTCCTCAAACACATATGACACTGATTGTTGCTTTCGTGTTTCTGATGGTGAGTAATTAACCAACCAAGTTTTGAGGGGGTGTATGCTAGCTTGGGTGTTCTTATTGTTGTGAACCATGGGGAAGGCACCAGTCCCTTTACACACACACACACACACACACACACACACACACACACACACACACA
>CAJQZJ010003694.1:15429431-15441237 GCA_907164525.1 Lophiomys imhausi
ACACACACACACACACACACACACACACACACACACACACACACACATATATATATATATATATATTTTTTTTTGAGAAATACTAAGCAGAGATGTGAATGGAAAGGAATGAACAGACTTTCTGGAGAGATGCCATTCTGGTAATGTCAGAACTTCCTTACAGACTCAGATAAATTTTTCCCATTATCATCCCTTATTTTTAGTTTTACAGAAGACAGGAGGCCTAGTTCAAGGAGAGTGCTGTTTACACAGATCCTCTGCCACCTCTCCAGAAGGGATTCATGGTCATCTCCATGGTTTCCAGCTCACCCTTCTAAGGTGGCCATTGTTTATCATCACAGAGAGTGTGTGTGTCATGGGGAAGGGGCTTTTTGGTTTACTGCAGAGAAGAACCAAGGGTTTTCTCTTGGGATATTAAAGAGAGAACATGTTGGAGAGAAATTCTTGCTGAAAGGTACTCCATGGTCATATGTGAACAGATCTGAAGTATGTGTCATTCCTGAAAAATGAGTCTGGCTTATGTGTCTGGCTTGTATACAGCTTGAAGACCCCTCCAAGCCCTATGGCTGGCTCTGCCCAGCCCTTGAGGCCAATGGTACCAGAGGGTGCAATTTAGCAAGGCTGTAGACTAAGGGATCCCAAATTCAGTGGTCTTCTGTAATAATACAAGGAGCTGCATAATTCCTGTACTTATGAAGGAAGGATTTTGTTTTATTTTGGAGACTTGGGGTATAAGCATTATTTTCTCTTGGTCTCAGTTTTTCAGCCATAAAAAACGAGATTCTTGCTTATCCTCAGACATCTCCTGTGGCTGAAGGAAGCCACGCTGATCTCATGCAGGGACTTAGTGGTGGAGAAGGTTCAGCTGCTGTATTATATGAATGTTGGTAAGTGTGTTTTATGATCCCTCCATAAAAGTGAGCTTTGGGAATGGGAGATCATGAATACTGTAAAAGGGAGATATGACTTCATCTTTTTCTCTAGAAAACTAACTGAGGGATACAGGGCAACTTAAATAACATGGGTGCTGATTCGGTATGGCTGGACTTGAGGCCATCCTCACAAAATGCAGGTCAAGACCTCATGGTGAAACTTTCTAAGCTAACCAGTAAAGTTAATTCTAATTTTTAAAAAGACAATAATAATAATTACCAGCAACTCATCTCCTCAGTAGTACCCTGTGTGGCCTATGTGACCCAATATTGCATTTAGGGGCCATAGGAAGAGCAGTGGCTGAGAGCCAACCTTCTGTGAAAAGGTTCTCATGTCAGCCCTTTCCTGCTACTTTGGTTTCTTCAGTCCCTTTTTATTCCTGGCCACACCTGTTCTCCTGTCTGGACCCAGCCTGCACAAGGCACTGCAGGGCCACTAAGGGATAAGGTTTGGAGGAGAACCTGGTTGAAATGTGTGCCATCAAACCACTGTCACAGTGGCACTTCTAATTGGCTGAGGATGAGTCTTGAAATGTCACAGAAAGATTTATCTCCCAGTACAGTCTCCCTCAACTAATTTGGAATAGGCCACTGGATAATGGCTTGTTTAGAAAACAATGCACAGACTAAGGTGTCATTTTGTTTTAGAATGAGCCTGGCAGGCTGTTTGAAGCCAGGGGCATGCTGGGAAGGGAACCTTTGACTGACCTAGAGATAGATCTGCTTGGAGGACCAGGGCCCTTACTTGCTGTATCAGTCTCTCAAGGTACTCCCAGTGTCCTGTGGGGGCTTGGTGGGCCTCTGCTTCAGAAATCAGAGCTTATGAGGAAGTACAGATCCTCCATCAGAATCCTTTTATGCCTCCAGCCAGAATTAATTTCAGAGACAGTAGAAAATAGACTACATTAGTCTTTTGTAGGGTCTTAGGAAAAATTATACTTGTTTGATTTCAATGTGTTCTTGGTATAAGGTGCTTTTTAATTTGCCAATAATTATGTAAATCTGGAAGAGGAAGAAAGACAGAACATTTTAAATCACATATATGGTAAGACATATTTCTAGATCCAATATGCTAGATTCCCATTCACTCTAGTCTGGGTGTGGAAATGACATGGGTCATAAACATGGGTTCATGAATGAGTGGATAAAGAAAATGAAGTATATACATGTAAAGAATTGTTATTTACCCTTAAAAAAGGAAGATGTTCTATTCTGTGTGGTTACATACATGAATCCCGAGGACATTTAACTAAGTAGATAAAAGAAGCCAGCAATAGAAAGGCTAATACTAGATATTTAAATCCCAAATAGTGTCAACTAGGGGCATTTATAGAATCAACATTATTAGCATGATGGTTGTCAGAGACTGGGAGGGGCAAGAACATCCTGTTCAAGAAACATCACTCAGAATAGTAAGTCTGGCCACTTACTGTGCAGAACTGTGTCTACTGCAGACAACACTCTAGGGTTACAGTTTCATTCAGTGTGTAGCGCTGAGATTGTTTTCTTATGGCGGCAAGATAAAAATTTTGAAAGGAAGTATGAAGATGTGAAAACATTTTAGTAAAAGTGAAGCACAGCAATATTTTTAGCAGCTTAACATTAGAAGTTCCACATACATCTCGTCTAGTACTCCCTTCCAAGATGGAGCCCCCGGGGTGACTTTTGCACCTCTTGAGGTATCCATGTAAGCTAGCCTTTATTAAAAGCCTTATGCATGAGCTCCACTTCTAAATAGAACACTTCTGATGATCTTGGGGCCAACAGAGCTCTTGCCTCCTTCAAACTACACTGGATTTTCTGAGCTATTCTTAGCCCAAGGAGGAGAGATAATTGCAGTCTAAAGCTCAGAAATCTAAAAATAAGGTGTTTATTCATTTTCTGTAAAGAATTTAATTTTAGCACATCTCCTTTCTGGAGAAAGGTTTATACATGCCTAGATGAAAGCATGGCTCTTTCCCTTTGCTCCTTCCCACTCTTCTCGGGAGGTCTCAAGCAAAAGCGTAACAGCCTATTGGCAGAAATGAGAAGGGGGAAAAGCTCAGCAAAGCTCTTACTCTTCTGCCTTCGAATGATTGAGAGTTGGCCAAAAATCTAATTCTTCTCGTGCAAGAGGTAACTTTTATCTCACTGGCATTTACCTGGAGTAAGGTAAATATTGATAGTGTTGGTATGTATGTAATCACTGACATACTCTCATCATTTATTTTCTTATTACCTCATACATTTCATGCTAAATAACTGCATTAATCTGACTTAATGAGTGTGGCTTATGGAAACAATTGTACCATGTTCTCAGCAATTACCCTGCTTACTAAATGCATCTTCTCTTTATCTGTGACCTTTGTTTGATTCTAGCAGGTTAGAAGTCCACATAATTTTTGTGTAAAGGGAAACATAGTAAATATTTTAGGATGTATTGCATGCTGAATCAGTGTTGTTCTGTCATGGAAGTAGAGACACAGTGATAGATAAATTGAAGACAAATAGTATGTCTGGGTCCCCCCCCCAAAAAAAAAAACCTGCTTACTGAAACAATGAGTAGGTAGGATTTGGACCAGTCACTAGATTTACTGACCACTAAGAGTGCCAAGGTTGGAGAAAGAAGTCAAGATTACTGTCACCATATGCCCAATACTACCAGACCAATAAAACAAACAAACAAACAAACAAACAAAAAACCCTATGGAAAACATGCAAATCCTGTGTTCATTGTCCACACTATATCCCTACACTACTCAAATTTTAATCATTATCATCAGCCAATTTTATGGACTTGATAATTCATGCAAATCCACACGGTGAACTGGCCTAGCCCTTCAGGTAAAGACCATGAAGACAGAATTCTATTTGCTTCTGAATTTCTATATATGCTTTATTATTCTACCCAGTGATGGACTTAGGTGATGAGGCCTTTTCACTAGCAATCCTCTCTCTTCAACGGTAGTGAAAGTCTCATTTTACAGAGGACATGTAGACTCTAAGAGACCAGTTCTTTTCCTCAGCCCCTTATTGCTCAAAAGTGACTGAGATGGAAGTTAAGCCTGGGTCTATTGCTCCCAAGTCAGAACTCTGTACCTTCGCCAAAGCCTCTAAGTTTATTACTCACATGAAAATAGATCGTACAAAATCAAACTGTGATCACAACAAAGGGAAATTCTCAGCCATCACTCGTGATATACACAGATGCACTGACAGTCTTGATTGATGTTGATTGGTTCCCTGTTCTAAGAGGATGTGATCAAACCATCACTAGAAACAATGAACTGAGAATATATAAATATGAATGGCAGAAACCATATTTTCTTGCCACATGTGAGGGGATCTCTGGATGCCTTCTTCTCACCAATATCACAAACCTGGACCACACCCACAAGCCAAACACATGCTTTGTTTACCTAACAATCCCACTTCAGTATCTGTTGTTCCCCTGCCCATGCAGACCCTGGTCCTTGAGAACGATGCTGTGTTGTCTGGCAGTGCTAGCTCAGGCCCCTGGAACCTAACATACCCATTGGCATTGGTGTGCTCTTCTTCCCACACACTGCATTTTGATGACATGGGGCAGGTAGCATGCCGCTCGGCTCCCATAGACCTTCACAGGCCACTGCCACCACATGCTTACCAGTGAGTTTCTGAGTGAGTGCCACTGGATGACCCGAGCTGTAGGCTCCGGTCTTTTCAGAAAATGAACTGCTTCTCCCAGCACACAAGTATCTTGCTAATTAGCAATTAGCTATTAAGGGAAAAGAAAGGAGTAGGGGCTGGGGATCTGAAATAGTCTCCTAAGAGATGTGTGTGTGTGTGTGTGTGGGGGGGGGGTATCAGCAGCTTAATGGAAGCCAGATAGAAAGTGGCTTCATTTGGGTCCAATGTCTCAAGCCGTTTTCCTACATGTTTGAGATTCAGTAGAGGGCCCCGGTGCATTCTGCCAAGTGCTTTTCCCTTTTATTTTTAAATGCATTCAAATTTCAAGGGGAATTTAATCTGTATGTTTCTGGTTCTTTTACACTTAACTCATCAAAATGTTGTTCTTTAAGAGCTGTTTGATCTGTAAGGCTTATGAGCCTTTGTTATAAGCCTTTTCAAAACCTCTTTCCCTTTTTTGAATCAGCAAATGGAATTGTGCCCATTCTGAATGGGATTTGAATAAAGAAAAGTCCAACTTTAGGATTAAATGTAGAACCTCAAGGGTCTCAGAGCTGCTGTTGCAGAGGGCACTTGACTCTTGCATGAGTCCGTCTAACCACATCCCAGGGTCCAACACAGGGAGTGGGGTGCTAAGAGGCTAAAGCTATTCAGAAGCCATACTCCAGAAACCAGGAAACCTTAGCATTAGCTGTTGGCCAGCTCCGCTTACCCAGAGGTAGCAGTGATGATAACCAACACTCATGGACACTGGGTATGCCACCCATGGCTCTTCTGGGTCTTTGGGGGCATCTTCTTTTGGAATCTATGTCAGAACTGTAAGGTTTTTGTGTGGATAATGAAACACACAAGCAGGAGATTATGATATGGAACTGGTAGACCTGGGTCTGATCCTACAGACATTATTTAAGTCCTAGCTTATGAGCGAATGTTTTTGATGCTCCCTAGATTGTGCTTCTAGCAGATGTTACTCCAAGTTGCTGCTGCTAATTCTTATTCTTGCTGAGATGAAGAAGTCACCATCTAGTGATGTAACCATTTATATTCACTATAGTTATAAAAATAGACTTTTCTCCCTATTCTATCAATTATACCTACTAGTTCTGAAATGTTTCTTTTCCTACTTCCTTTTCCACATGACAGATCTTCACAAACTTGAAAACAGTTATGAATGTCTTCTCTTTTCCATGATTAATTTCAAATTCCTTATGGGCCTGTTTCCTGACCTTTGTTGTCCTGATTACATTTCCCTGAACACATTAAAGCTGAACGTGATGTCCTAGACTGTTTTAGAAGAGGTCAAAGGAGTGTGAAGCACACTGTCTCCCATTTTCTATTTTATGTCTCTATTAACATAGCCAGGTACCTGTCTACTTTTAGGCAACCACATGAAAGCTTTTTGTTCACCTGTGATTAATGCTAGCTAATGTAAAATCTTATGCAAATTGTGTTTAAGGTAGTCTTCCTTTTTTTAAATCTTTCTACAGGTGATTTTGGAATATAGTACTTTCTCATGCTAAAAAAATAGTATGGATTTAATGGGAGAAATGCTCTCTCTACAGTATATTTTGATGTTAAATGCAGGAGTGGTCAAATTGGAAGAGTTTCGTGGCATCTTGTTCTTACATTACCTAAATACTTAGCTCCCAAATTTTAAGCCTTCAGAGCCTTTTCCTGAAGAGTCATTGTGAGGCTCAGGTAAGTTTTATCATGAAAGCATGCTGAAGAAAATCAATGGCTTCAGCCCTCCCATTGGGAAGGTAACTGAGAGCAAGATTCCAGCCTGCATGGGACATCTTTTAATTTGCCAACTGACTAAATGTGCCATTACCATGGAAGGCACCTACCAGCTGTGCCCACATGGCCCACTCAGCTGGACTGCTTTTCAAAGAGCAGACAGGCTTATCTGATACCAAAACCCCATGCCAAAAAGATCATAGCTGGGTTTGAGCACTAGTACACAATCCCCAGCAGCCAAGAATGGACAGCCTGCTTGACTAAGGCAGTTCCCATCCTTCAGGCCAACAGGCATTTCTGCCTGCTGCTGGACAGGGTTCTAAAATGCCTGGACCCAAGGGTGAGTGTCGAGTCCACTGATGATGCTCACCATCTGTCCACTTACCTTTTACCTGGACTTCATCCCCATGTTCCCAATGGACTCTGTGGAGCCTTTTAAGCTCCACTGACCTATTCGGTCTGTGAGCTGGGCAGTCTCAGCAGGTTTTGTGCTTAAACTCAGAGCTTTTCAAATGCATCTCCATGGAACTTTCTTTTCTTTCTAACAGCCATTAGTTTGGATTCTAATCTCAGAAAACTGAAAAAAAAAAACTGTGAAAAAGTATCATGCAATGTTTTTCTGAGTGCTTGCATGGAGATCTAATGGTTGGGCAGTTTCTGGCAACAGAAAATGAGAATTGGTTAAGTGACAGAACCCTTGCTCTTGACATGTCCAAAGCCCAATGCCACATAAAGGAACAATATAAACCTTGAAGGCAAATCTCCCCTGTCTTCTGCCCAGGCCTGAGGACTGTTTGATGTCACCGAAAGAGAATATGCATGGAAAGGAAGTCACAGATGCCTGGTAAAAAATATATAACTAGAAACTAAAGGGTTTGGCGTGAGCTCTAACTGGTATGGTTACTGAAATGAGAGCTTACTGTCAACCAGAATATTCCAGAAGGTAGGGTTAAACCTAAGCTTTTCAACTCAGTGAGGTTTAGATTAATGCAGGAAAAAGTGTCATTTTGAAATGACACGACAACATTTGGAACCTATATACAAAACACACACACACACACACACACACACACACACACACACACACACCAGGGAAACAGTAAATTAACATACTCTCCCCATTCAACTAGTTTTCACTTTCTTCTTTCTCCAACCCACCCGTGACTGTTTCTATGCAGCCCATGGAACTCGGGGGCTGTGCATGCTAGGTACTGATTCTACCCATTGAACCACATAGGCAGGGATTCCGTCACTGAGACACATAGGTACGGATACGTCACAATGGATACATAGGTTCGGATTCTACCACTGAGCCATATAGGTAAGGATTCTGTTACTGAGATACATAGGCAAGAATTCTACCATTGAACTACAAAGATAAGGATGCTAGCACTGACTCACATTGGTAAAGATTCCAATACTGAGTCTCACAGATAAGGATTCTACTACTGAGCTCTACAATTTAGGATTTCACCATTGAGCTACACAGGTAAGGGTTCTGCCACTGAGCTATGTCATCACTAAGTTTGTTTAGTCTGCGACAGGGTTTTTCCAAGTTGTCCAGACTAACCTTGAATTCACTGTGCAGCCCAGGCAGGCTTGAACTTGAGGTCCTCCATTTGTAAGCCCCCTAATAGCTAGAAGTAGAGGTGTGTATCACAACAGCCACCTCTCAAGTGGATAGTAATGAAAAACTGCATGGCTCCTGATACCAGACCTGATGGTTACTGGCTACAACTAACTACAAGTCTTATGCAGTTTTTTTTTTTTTTTTTTTTTTTAGCTATAGAAGCATATGTCTGAACCAGTATCCAAAACAGCCTTCAAAATTGTGTGTAGCATTATAGTGGCTGTCACAGAGCCACCATAGAAAACGTAGAAAACCATCTGAGCTCTATTTATGCACTGTGCCCTCTTTGCTGACACCTGACAAAGAGACTTATATGCCCCACTCCCAGGAGAGCTGAACCACAAAAGACATTTCTCCATGTTGTTACAGTCTCCTGCTCTGCCAAGACCAGCTGCTCACCTGAGTGGCGACTCATCAAACCCTCTGCACGCTCAGCCTGTCTTCCAATTAGCCTCCCTTCTCTTTCCAGCTAGATTTCTATCCTACGATCATTCCAAAATCTTTGGGACCACTCCCAGGGTCCCCAACTACTTATTCACTAAGTCAGCCACCCTCTGCTTTTGTGCTTCCAGGCCTGTATAATAAGTTCTTTCTCCACTGCGACACACTAGAACCTAAGCGTTCTCCAGCATCATCCTTCTCTTAAATCCGACAGCTTTGCCATTTCTGTGCTCTCTTCCCCACCATCCAGCCCAGAGAGAGAAACCCGTGCCTTGCCCACCATTATAAACACCTTGACTTCCTTACCCACGGCCTCAGTGGTGGTCTTTGAGTAAAATGCAACCTAGAAAAACTTATATTGTGAGAGCTTTCGCTAGTTGCTCCTGGAGCAAATTGGCCTTCTTAGAGTGGTGCCTCCGTGAATCCATGCTCTCTAAGCTGACTTAGACATACACAGACTGGCAAGGCAGTCACCCCGTTTCTGTCTCCCATTCTGCAGAATGCTGATATTCAAGCTTCTTCATATGCTTAACCCTTGTATTCCTGCTTTTCTATCTTACTCCGAAGAACTTGTCTCCCTATAAATTACTTTTTTGTGATTTACACAAATATATTTTAGGTTTCAGTTTGAAAATTTTTCTCAAGCAGGCTTTTATTGAGATTTGTACCTTTCATAGGTATCTGTCCTTCCCATGTCATGTGTATTTTATGACTTTATTTTTTGTGGGCTTTTAATTTTTTTCTTTGTTGTTTGAGATCATAATTGATTTTACTTTTTATCTGACTTTACCACTGTTTATAAGTTTCATATATTCCTACAAAATATAATTTCTTATATTCCTACAAAATATATATTTCCATAGATTTTCAGTAAATTATTTATTATTATTTTTTTTTTGTTGTTGTTTTTCAAAACAGGGGTTCTCTGTGTATCCTTGGCTGTCCTGGACTCACTTTGTAGACCAAGTTGTCCTTGAACTCACAAGATCTGCCTGCCTCTACCTCCCAAGTGCTGGGATTAAAGGTGTGCGCCACCACACCTGGCCATTACAGACAGCTGTGAACTGCCATGTGGTTGCTGGGATTTGAACCTGGGTCCTTTGGAAGAACAGCCAGTGCTCTTAACCACAGAGCCCTCTCTCCAGCCAGTAAAGTATTTTTTTAAAGTCAGACATATTATTCAGCTGCTTGAGAGGCATATAGAGAAAGATAAAACATTCAAGGCTTACTTGGGCTGCAGAGCAGTTTCAAGTCCAGCCTGAGCATCTTTCGTGAGACTCAGTCTCAAGACTCTGTCACTCACTGGCAGAGTGCTTATGGAGCATTGGGTGTGGTCCTAGATTCTATTTAAAAAAAAAAAGAAAAGAAAAGAAGCAAGGAAAAAATCTAAGTAAAAAGAAAATATTTTGTAGGAAAATTGGATAAGTGAATGAATTAATGAAGAAACACAACACATTGGCACTATTAAAAGCAGTGCTCTCAGGATCTCCTGCCACCATAGCTATGAGGCATCCCCTCTGATTTCTCTCCTAAACAGAAGTTGTTCTCATGCCTGAAGTGGGCCCTTCTATTGATCTCTTCTCACACTGTCTCTATAGAAGGCCAATTTTGTATTTTTTTTCTTTTCTGTCAGATACTCACAGTATATGGATGCCTATTGTTTCTCTTCAGCAATTGAACACCATTAATATATTTTGTATTTGAATTTTTTTTCTTGAGTGGTTTTCTAATTTCTATGTCTTCATTCACAGCCACACTTGGCACCCAGACACTGTTTACACCAGCTATGCATTCCAACTCACAGTTCACTTGCCTCTCTGTGCCTGGCCTCTGCCCCACTGCTCTTTAGAGATGATACCCACCAAGATGCCCACAGCTCTGATCTAGTCCCGGCAGAGGCTTTGAAGAAACACTTCTGACATCTCAGTTCATTTAGCCTCTTCCCTCTGCTTCTGGAAACACAGCTCTCTGACTGCCTGAGTCTATCTGATTGTTTGTTTATGAGGCTCTACCTCCTATGACAATCACAGAGCTGGTTTCCTTGTTAAGCCCATCTTCCCACAGTGACATGTGGATCTCAATGCCTCAATATTTCAGATCTCAAGCCTGCTTTGTCTCCTGACCCTGAAACATGAAATAGTTCTCTGTCTATCCCCGCTCAGTAATGCAGAGATGCAGTTAGTTCAACGGGTTTGACTCAAATATATTGTCTTCCCTCTAGTCTTATTTTTTCATGACCCCTCACCCAGAGGATGAAAACCAGAAATAGGTTGCCATCCCAAATAATTCATCCATTGCAATTCCCCACGTCCTACCCCCCCCCACACACACACTGAATATTTCTTTCCGTTGCATCAGCTCTTTTAATTCTAGCTACTCTGATCTTTGGTTGGGAATATTATTGTAATCTCTAACTTTCCTTGTACCCTTGTCTGTCCCTGATTAAGGCATTCTCTATGCTGCAGCTAGACAAAATTTTCAACTAGAAACAGGATTCCATCTTTCCTCTTTAGAGGTTTCATTGGTTCTTATTTTGTTGGGACAACAGCCTATATCCCTAACTTGGGTTAGGGGGCCTGAAGCTCTCCATCCCTTGATATCACATGGTTACCATGGTTACCTTCAACTCTTACCTCCCCTGTCCATTCCCAGCATGCTACTCATGACCCACCTTCCACTCTGGCAATGTTGAACACATTACCGTTTCTTCCTGTGATTTCCCCTTTTTCTAGAACTTGGCGCATACTGGTTCCTTTGACCTGAGACAGTAGTCATCAGAAGGCCTATTTTAGTAACTGTCATGACTGGATTAAGAAACATCTCTGGAATTATAAGGAGGCACACCTTTGGGTGTGCATGTGTGGGTGCTTCTAGAGAATATTAACTGAAGAAAAAAAGCAAACCCTAAATCATGTTGGGGTCATCACCTTAATTAGGGTCCTGGGCTGGATAAATGAAATAGGAGAAAGCCTCTGAAAACCAGCACTCCCACATCTCTGCTTCCCAAATTGATGAAATATGAGCAAGTTTCTGTATCACAGCTGGGAGTCTGTCTTCTCCTGCTCCATGCATTCCTCCCCACTGTGGACTCTGTTCTCTGATCAAAACCAAACCCTCTCTCTATTAAGTTGTTTCTTAGTAAGTGTTTTGCCCCAGTGATGACTTCAGAGTCCACAGAACATGATGCATGAGGAAGAATGTATGAGTAAGGTTCAGCTCACCAGGTTATTCCTCCATCTGACCACCTTCCAGTTCACCAGCTCATTCAACAGCCACTGGATCCAACATTGTCCCTCTCCTTTATCGGAAATATATTTCCACTGTCTTCATGGCAAATCTCCAGCATCAACTAGTTTGGGGCATCTTCCCTTACACACACACACACACACACACACACACACACACACACACACACACA
>CAJQZJ010003694.1:15441247-15486247 GCA_907164525.1 Lophiomys imhausi
CACACACACACACACACACACACACACACACACACACACACACACACTCTCACATATATACTCTCTCTTTAAATGTAACATTGAATCCTGAAGTTCTTCCTTCTTAGCAGCTTCTTTGTGTCAGCAGATATACTTAAAGTTTTTCCTGTGAATAGGCATTGTGGTGGACCCAGAGCCTGCTGTACCTTGCCTTTTTATGTACCTGTATCATAAAAAATGGCATGGTCTCTTATAGGTATATCTTTATATTGTTAATAATTTTAAACACCTACCAACCAAACAATCCCAACACTTTAGAGATGATACCAAGACATTGCAGGTCCTTAGGGGCAACTGGTCAGTAGTCTGTCTGCTGGAACACCACAATCAGCAGTCACTCAGTGGTCCCCTGGCTCATAGTGTTACCATGGCAGCCTCACTTCCACTTGGGGTTTGCCTCCTCCATCTGTCCAGCTCCTAGTGTCTGCATGGCCAGCCTTCTGTGGCTCTCCTCAGCCTACCCAGTTCTTACAAACCTTCTCTGAGCAGGTCCTTCACCACACCTCTTCTGCCAGCCTACTTGCTCTTGGCAGGTGCCCTTTCCACAGCTTTTCTTGGCTTTCCTGGGCTCTTCCTACCTAGGCCTGAATCTTCAGCAAATCTCATTAGCTAGAGTCTTTCGAAGTTAGGCAGCAAGTAGCTGCTGAGCAGCGTTTAGAAGCAAGGTGAAGAAAAGAAAAAAAAAACAAACCAAAAAACCCTCCTTTTTAAGTTTCCAGTTCTTCTTTTATATCTGCTGTCTCTTAATTATGTATCAGGCTGTTTTCTCATTGGAGGCCTGATGCAATCCTCTTGAGGTACACATATTGAGCAGGACTACGTGAGCTCCTAGGTGTTGTACACAGGGGCAAGTTTTTAGGCTGACTTTGTATGTCCCTTTTAAGAGTATGTATTTCAGAAGCCCTTACATAACTGTTTTATCCAAACCTCCACTACAGTCTATGAGGACAATGACAGTGGTTCACAGTTGTTTTTTATTACTAACTAGTACTGCTCATAGATTATGACTAATTATAAAGTTATAGTCTGCCCCCACCCCCTTGTGTCATGTTTTCCATCTGGCCAGTTGCATAGAAAGATAAAACAATGAATTGTCAGGTTGCATGTCCAGTTCAATATATTGTTCTCTTCCTAGTTAATCATATTTTCCTAGGCTCAGAAAACAAGAATTATTGTGACAAACCCGCTGATAACATGCAGGGAGCACTAGGTGTTCTCAGCAGAAATGAGGTGTGCTATCCCTGCCTACTCTAATGTCTTCTTACTGTATTTTCTACTACCCACCCTTAAAAACCCCTTGTCTCTCCATTTAGAAAGATTCAATAGTGATTTTGAGTGGTATTTATTGTAAGGATGAGGCTAGATGAGAGTGAGAAGAATTATGTGGCTAGAATTTAGCAGTCCATTGAGGACACTGGGCTCTAGGTGTTGGTAAATAGAAGGCCCTTTCAACAGAGGAACAGCAGGCATTTCTTCCCCTTTCATTATGGTGATTATTATTATTTTTTTGGTTCCCATGGAAACAACTAGAGCTAGAGAAGAGACAAGTCAAGGAGGTTAGAGTGATGAGACAGCCCCAGTATGCTTAAGAAGACTGTCTGTGTGTGTCCCTGTGTGTGTGCATGTACACACTGCTGGGCCAGGGGAAACTGAGATGTGTATTCATGGCATTTATTACAATAGGGCTCAACAAGGAGGCAGGTATCAGCTTTTAGTAATTAGAGAGTCTTGGGAATGACAGCTCCATCAGATTAATAGCAGAGGGAGGGCATCAGAGATGGAGACATTCTGAAGATAAGATGAAGAAGTGACAGAGGAAAGGGTGAATCTCAACAGTGGGGTGGGCACCTTCTCCTCCCTCTTCTTGTCCTAGTTGGATCACTATGGATAACTCCTGTGAGATTTCAGTGTGGTGCGACTGGGAAGGTTTCTGCTGCTGCTCTCTCCTCCTCTTCGTCCTGCCTTTCATTGTCTTCATCTCACATCATGCTTAGAAGAGAAGCCATGTAGTGACTGTGTCAGGATGGGCAGGTACAATATCAAGAGCCACCCAGAAAGGATATAGACACCATCCTAAACAATCCTGTGTTTTGTCTCCCCTGTGGTTCTGAGGACTGGTGTGTTTCATCTACAGTTTCATTGTCACCGTAATGTTTAAGCACCAAGCTCTAAGTGGTATACTTTACCCACAAAGGCAAAAAACAAACAAACAAACAAACAAAAAACCAACAACAACAAAAAAAAAATCAAACCTGGAATCCCTGAGCTGAGAAAGAGTTCATCATGATTGACAGATGAACTAAGAACACAGAGACAACAACAAAAAAAGGCCACCCATGACAAAGACAGTGGTTTGTTCATCCAACCCTGTTTCCTCTTCAGCAATATATACTGACATTTGGAAAGCTGACGGCTCCATTCCCAGCATTCCTTATCTGAGAGACACTAACTGACTTCTCCTTAACCCTGTGCTGACATGTGTCACTTATGAATGTCACAGCAGCTGCTATCAACATCCAGGGAAATCCTAGAGACCATATGCTAAAAAAAATAGGAAATCCCACTAACCTGGACTGCTTTAAAAAAAAAAACTGCATAGAGAAAACCCACTGGCCCAGCCTTTTATAATGAGCAAGGTGTCACATTGGGCAATGAGCCCTAAAGACTTAGGAACTCAAGATATAATCCCAAAGACTTACTTTAGCCTTAGAAATGATGCTTCCCAGTCACAACACTTACTACTACCATAACAAGTACCCCACTGTTCCTTGGAGGAACTGGGTGTTACCTCCTAGTTCTCAATTTTCATGTCAGTCCCCTTAATCTACCACAGCTCCTGTGTGACAAAGTGATCAAGCCAACAAACAGATTCTGTGTGACAGACCCTTCCTTGCCTTAAAGCTGCAGCCCAAGACTGGCTTCTACACTTCCTGAGCTTATTTTTGCCATGAATGATTTTTTCCTCTATCTTTTTGACCAAGCAGTTTTTGATTGCAAGAAGCAACTCACTCAGTTCTACATTACCAGAATGACAGAGTGTGTTGTAATTGGCGGGGAATCGGTCTTGAAATGTCAGGGAAGGATTTATTTCTCAGGCTACCTCTCTAGGTGCTAATTTTGCTATAGGCTTGTGGATAATGGTTCCCGCTCACAATGGACAAGAGTTCCTAATCAGAATCCAGGGCTATAATTGGGTTGAAGGGATTTTGAATCATTAAAGTTGCATTTAGAAGGGGAATAGAAATAGAACCCCAAGATTGAATGACTCACTTAGTATTTAATGAGAGAGTCATGGAGTATTACTTATAAAATTCTCTTAATGACCTTACAAGCAATGCGACTCTCCCGCCCTCCGGGGCCTATTCACAAGGCACACTTCCACAGTCTTATGCCCACTGCTCTGGAGCAATTAATTACTGACCCATCAAGGAGTGATGAACTCTGCTTGGCCAGCAGAAGCACGGATTTCTTTCCCCACTATCTCCCCACTCCTCACTTGCCTGTTGCCTTGTGCAAGGGCCTGCCAGGAGAGGAGCTGACATTTACCATACCACAAGTCATCATGCAAATTTTGGAAAGCCCAGTTCCCCAGGAGAGCCACAGGGTGACAGAGAGTACTGTGGAGGGGCTGGGGGCTGGGGCTCTCAGGGGACACTCTGTAGTCACTTCAGAGGCTGCTCTCTGCTGCTCTTATCTGCCTATGAACATGCCAGCTCGCCTGATCTCCATGGTTAGTTTAGTTCCTTAACAACTCCATTCCCATATTGCTGGGTGTGATGGTTCATCTTCATTGTCAAATTGATTAGACTGAGAAGCACCTAGGTGATTAAGGAAGCACTCTTCTAACTGTGTCTATGAGGGCATTCCCAGAGAAGACTGAAGGGAAAAGATCCTCGCTGAATGGTGGTGGGGTCCTACTATAGGCTAGGGGTCCAGGAGATAAAAGGGGAAAGGAGAATGCCAGCTAGAGGAAACATGCTGTTTGCTTCTTTGACACTTGATTGGGCTCTATGCACACACTGACATGCATACAGATGGACAGACACACACACACACACACACACACACACACACACACACACACACATACACACACACACACACTCCCAGCTGTGGTAGACTGAACCATCTATAACCATGATTAAAATGAATTCTTCCAAAAAAAAAAAATAGCTCAGCATGTAAAGCCCTTGTCAAGAAAATGAGATCCTAAGTTCAATTCCCAGAGTTCATGTAAATCTGGGCTCAGAGTGTGTATTAAGAGATGGAAGACAGAACAAGAGAATCTGTGGGAACCTTGATTGCCAACTGGCCTAGTGCACTCAATAGAGAACAGCAAAACACCCTGTCTCCAGCAAGGTGGAATGTGAGGACCAACAACTGAGGCTGGCCTCCAAAGGCCTGCCATGGCCAAAGGGTGCCCACAGTCACCTCTTACATGCATACACATTTCCACATACGACAGCACAAAGTCTAGCACCCTGGACCTATACATGATCTGCTTCCAGAATTACAGAGTAGCTGATAGAGTGGCAAGAACTGACATTGTATCATGCCTTGCTTGATTTAGGTCCTTAGGCATGCTGTTCTTTGACTCGTGGTAGGCCTAAGGTGAACCAGGGTCAAAACCCAGCTCCATGATTTTGCTTCGGTTAGTATATAGTGTCAGCATTCAGTCTGGACTTCATAGCCCATTAGATATTCAAAGCCAAGGCCCTTATAAAGCTGCACTCCCTAGGCTGTGGTAAGAGGACTGCCCATGGTACATGCATCTACTTAGAAATGGCCTAACCCTTTGGAGAGACTGGTTGATCCTGTGGGTGTGCTGTTCCTACCCTGGCTTGGGGCTTTCCTTCCAGGCCCACAGTTTGGAAGTTTGATGCTTCATAAGTTGACCTGTCTGAATGGCATTTGGAAGCAGAGGAGGACACTGATACAAAGTCAGCTCCACTTTGCCATTGGCATCCTATAACCTCAGGTTGTTAGTAACATTCAGGCCACATTGTGCTGTTGACCAGGGTCCTCTTTTAGTACCGTGGGCTTTGTTCTAAATCATCAGAAATATTAAATAAATGACTTTTGTCTTTTCCAGTACTCAATGTGCCTGGATTTCCTTTATGGAACCCAAACTACCTCACCAAATTTCTTAGATGAATAATTGAGACTTACTCTATGAAAAACACTTATATTGTTCTCAGGTCAGGTCAGTATGGGGAGGTTTGAATTTAAGAATGTCTGTGAATCTAGTTTCGCAGAGAAATGAAACTTCATGCTGTTCACCTAGCAGAAAGGCTGAATGCATAAGACAAATGTTTTTGTTTTCTTAAAAAAACTTGCCTGTTTTGTTGGGGGGACTGTCAAGGACCCTTCTCCAAAAAAAGAAACCAAGGAAAAAGGATCAGCATTTTTGGGATGTCTCCCTCTAAGGCTATGATAACTTGTAGTTATCATAACAAGATAGCACAGGCCTATATTCTCAGCACTGGGGATGCTAAGACGGCAGCATGACAAGTTTGAGGCCACCTTGGGCTATATAATGAGACTTTGTATCAAACGGAAAAAAGGAAGAAGGGATGGAATGGGGAAGGGAGATAGGAGCATGCTTCCTAAACCCTTTTGACCTCTGCACAGTAGCACAGATCTTATGATAAACTAAGATTTTTTTTTCCTCTCCCAATTTGTTCACATAATGCAAATGAGGATTTAGAAAGTGGCCTCTTATACCATTTGCTGTTATATTCATATCCATTCAGCCCACTAGAAAAGTAATGTGATGGGAGAAGTTCAAAGAGACAGGATAGTTTTTAATTATAAGGTACTGACTGACTTAAACTCAGTAACTGAAAGCATGAGTAGTTTTGCTGGGTGGTTTACAAAGAAAAAAATTACAAATGATAAATGCCTGCTTCATGCAAATGAAACTGAAGCAGTGAGACTTTGTATGTGGAAGAACATGCTGTGCTTTGTGCTCATTATCCATGAAACTGGGACACAAAACAAAGCTAACAGGATTTCCTGTGCACAAAGGTGTTCCATTCCTGTGGAGACCGGTGTGTGACAAACCTTTGGTGTTGCAACAATGTCATTCACTCAAGAATTCTGACCCTTCCCTTGCCTGCTTTTGTTGGGAAGGGGCCACCTACATGCATTTTGAACTCGTGCACTAGCAAGCTCCTTTTTGGGCTGCAGTAGTTACTTATGCAGATGCTAGCACTAAGACAGTGGCCTAGGCCACGCATCTCAGAAGGGTCTGACTGTGGCTCTCATGCCTTGCTTTTATGTTGACTTTTCAATATTTAATTACAATTCCAGGAAGACCTGGTCTCATAACACTTTAAGGCATTAGAAAGCACACCTCCTGTCTTTTGTGCAAATACAGACCCTCAAGTGCAAAAGTTGGTGAATCTATAGCATTTTTGTGCAAATTTCCCCAAAAGTTGCATCCTTAAAAACTGCTCATAGTTGACAGGTAAAAGATCCTAGGTTTTGGTCTCCAGGTCTCTTTGGCCAGATATTTCTGAGCAGAAGGAAGCATGTCAACCCATACTTGGCTTTCTTCCTCTACCACAGCCTGAGTGGTTTCGATCTTAGCCAGAGCAATGCGCGTGGAGTCTGTTCAATATTCACATGGACGTTAGAGTTATGTTTGATTAGGGAGGATAGCAATGTCCTCTTTGTAAAAGCAGCAGCTCCCTGGATGCTGGTTAGGGGCCTTCACTGTTTACAGCTGGAAGATGGTGGCGCTTATCTTCCTGTGGCCACCTGTTTCTTAGAGATCATGTCTTAATTAACTCCGTGTTATCGAAACAGAAATTGTAGCAACAAGACAAAATCAAATTGTAAACAAAAGATAGAGAGAAGGAACAAACTCTGTTGACCAGAGCAGGAAGCCTGGACATCTGGGGATGGGGGAGGTTGAATGGAGGCTTGCTAGAGGCTGTGCACTGATGTTTGGAAGAATAAAACTATATACTGCTGCCCACGGAAGAAGACCTAACATGCTTCCAAGCCAGTGGTACCCAAATCTTTTTTCATGTCATAAAACAAAATTTATTTTACTGATGATTAACATATGTGGCATTTTTCTCATCTAGCTCATGTTTTTAAATTGCTGATTAAATTGCTGATCTATTTATTGATCCCCTACAAACACACAATGTGCAGATAGCCTGGCAGCAGTTTCACCTAAGTCCTCAGTTTTTCAAGTTCTGTACTGAGGGATGGAGTGGCTTGCCTCAAGGACGTTATCAGTGGGCATTCTTAAACTCACATCAGTCAACTCTGTAGATTCTTCCTCAGCAGCCCTGTGCATTGTCTCCAACGCTAAATCCAGACAGACTTACGGAACAGGACTCCCAGGGCGCCTTGCTGTTCTAAGGATAATAGGCTGAGAATCTGTACAAAATGCCATGCCACAAATGATTTTTGGAGAGAGCCAGGCATTTGCTTTTTCATAGAGGAAGCTCTGGTGACAATGGAGTCTCTGCACCTGCCCTATATTCCCATACCAAAAGCAGCAAGGGTCACCACACTACCCAGACTTGCTGTTCCTTACCAAACCTTCCAGTCCTTGCCCACATAATACTTGACCCAATTCTCTTCCAGTTTTCCCAAAAGTGGACTGACTCCTCATGCTGGTACTCACTAACTTTTAAGCTAGTCTTTCTTACAGACATGATAACTACAAATCCATGTATTCCAAGGAAGATAGCTTTCTATTTCCATCGCTGTCACGTCGACCTCGACCAGCAAGAACGACGCAACTCGCAAAAGCTCTTCTCAAGCAGTTTATTCAGGTCCCTTGAAAACAGTCTTCCAAATGCCCAGGCAGACCCAACCCACAGGCTAAATACTATATGAACAGCCAATCAAGTAAAGCCACGTGGTGCTATCTTAGAGGCCCACATATGCGGAAGCAAGCCAGATCAGCGGTCTTAGCCAAATATGGACTTGTTTACCACCAAGAGCGCTCACCATTGGGTTGGTGGAAGGCGGAAACCGGCGCCATCTTTAGGGCACGGCACGTCGCAGCTCTCTATAGTTCCTCCTTTTTTGTTTTTAAAAATGTTGGTAGAAGTCCCTGGAAAGGCTTCGTAATCTCCATATCTGGGGATCTCATGGCGGGCCTGAGCCTGTAGGAGGGCGGTGCTCAAACTCTTACCCATCTCTGGGTCAGCCTCCCAACTTGGGGCTGCCCTGTCTTAGGTGGCCGAGACTTATCCGTCCATTCCGTCATTGACTTGCCAGACCCTAATATCCGTGGAACGAATACCTCAGTGGGCAGGGACTATGCTCAGTGAAGATTTAAGGCTTCATGGCAGCGAGCCATGCCTGAGGGGACTGGCCCGCCTCAATGGCGACAAGGGCCTGTATAATCATGGCTGCATTACGCTTCTGTGTGGCTCTCATCTTGTAGATGCACCATAAGCAAACCAGAGAGGCTAGTATCATCAGTATCGCCAAAGAGCCTACGCCCGCCCACTCCTTAAGATGATCCATAGCTGGCTGTATCCAGGAAGTCAAACCATCAGCCAGGCTCAGATACACCCGAGTGGAGTTGATGTGGACGATTGTCGCTCTCAGCTCTCTCATCTTATTTTCAAAATCAGCCGACCAATCCTGTAAGAGGAGCTCTGACAATTGCTTAGACAGATTAGCAGCCTTTGTTAAATTTTGATACTGCACCGAAGTAACACACAAACCCTGTATTTTCCACTCACACCCCAACTGTGCTAGTTGCCAAAGAGAATCAATCTGTTCTTGTATTAAATCTATGCGTTGATTAACTATCATAAGGCCTCCTTTGAGATGAGAATTCATAGAGGTCTGAGTATCCAATGCCTGTGCTACAGTGGCTGAGATGTTATTCAGGGCATTGGCAGTCTGTATAGAACTAGACAAGGCAATAGCTGAGGCAGTAGCTCCCACAGCAGCAATAGTGATGGCAGTAACAATAGCTGCAGTGATGCCAAAATCTCTTTTAAACCTGAATAGCATCATGGTATTAGGGGCCTCTACAGGAACTGGTACATATCGAGGCATTCTAGTCACCACAGCCACAGGAAAGGCTGTGGCATTCCAGCACAGGGCATAAAAATATATGCCTGGAGTGCATACTAACTTTTCTTCACCCAAGGATGCACTCCCAATACTTACAATCCACAGAAAAGGAGGCCAGAGACATACTGGCGAAGCTGAAAAGGTCTTGTTGTGGTAAGAATGAAACAAAGAATTACAAGTACCAGAGCCACTACTGCTAGAAAAATCCAATTTGGTAGCGGACCCTAGGGAAAAATTACCTCTTTGATAAACTCCTCCCCCAAGCATAATGACAGGTCCCAAGTCCATGCAACTTCCATTTACCCCACACAAAAGCCATAAATCAAAAGGATTGGTGGCAGTCTGCTGAGGATCCCTAGTAGATATATCAAGCATTCCTGTACAAGACTTATTCACTATATTACTAATCATGGGACTAAAGGAAAAATAATCTTGTTGAACCCAAACTGCTCTGCGCTCCTGACATCCAGTCCAGGGAAAAGGTCCTTCCTCTCCTGTGGATCCTCTACAAAAAGGTGCCCAGCGTGGCTGTCTTGGGGGGGGGGGGGTCCCGGTCAGAGACTCATGTGTGCCACCATCCTTCCAGGTGAGAACCGTTGCCCGAAAACAAACCCCCACCCCTACCCCCAAACCTCAGTTGTGGTAAAAAATCTGCTGACTGCTGAGACAATTTAATGCATTCTGTATCATCTGACCTATTGAAGCTCATTAAAAAGCACAGACTACCCTTCAAGCTGACATTTCTATTACCCTCTATAGGGCTTTTCTGATCATCAAAGGGAAGGTAGGGTAAGCCTAAGCTTCTATTACTCCTAAATAAGTGTGGAAACACAGTTGCATCATGTCTGACCAGCATCGGCTTTGGGAATATCGACAGGATCCCCCATCTCGGCTTGGTCATTCCTGACATACTCACTGCTACTATCACCAGGATCCTTAGGAAGGTCTTCATGACGAATCTTCCTCACAAGGCATTCAGGCACCCACACTGAATCTTGTTGATCCTGAGGAAAAACACAAACAGACCCTCTCGCCCATGTTAGCATGGGGTCAGGCCCTCGCCAAGAGCCTGTCAAAATATCCTTCCACTTCACCATGCCTTTAGGTGGACCATGGGAATCCTGATGTCTGTCCTCTGCTGAGTGGCCTTGAGCATCCAAATTGAAAAAGTTTAAAGTAAATAAGGCTAAAGACATTCTCTCCTTGGGGGTACGGCCTTGGCCTATTCCCCCTTTCTGTTTTTGCAAGCATTCTTTTCAAGGTGCGATGAGCACGCTCCACAATTCCTTGTCCTTGAGGATTGTATGGTAATCTGTGATTAAGCTGTACCTCCATCTGGTTACAGAAAGAGACAAAGGACTGTGCCATATAGGCTGGTCCATTGTCCATTTTCAGCTGCTGTGGTTTTCCCCATGCAGCCCAGGCTTCTAAGCAATTCCCTATGACATTGCGAGCCTTTTCTCCACTCATAGGTGTAGCATGTATGATACCTGAGCAGGTATCCACAGATACATGAATATATTTCAAGGTTCCAAACTCTGAAATGTGGGTAACGTCCATTTGCCATATTTTTAGTGGCATCAACCCTCTAGGGTTCACTCCCACACTGGGAGGATGATGATGAATCACACACTGAGGACAGTCCAAAACCACTTGTCTAGCATCTGCTCTAGACAAATGGAATTTCTGCTGTAGAGTTCTTGCATTTACATGAAATAATTGGTGAAACTGTCTGGCTTGGTCCAGGAATGAGCTCCAAAAAATGCATTCCATCCTAGTCCATTGAGCAACTTTATCATTACCCTCACTTAATGGTCCAGGTAATCCTGTATGTGCTCTGATATGTTGAATATAAAAACACCTTTTTCTTTGCCAGATTAAAACTTGTAACTCTTGTAACAAGGCACATACAGTACTACTATTCTTAATAGGACCTGCTAATTCTAATACTTTCACTGCATTGACCACATAGACTGAATCTGAAATCAAATTGAATGCAAATTGACATCTTTTAAACACCTCAATTACTATTTTCAACTCTACTATTTGGGGGGAGCCCGGTTGAAATTGGCATAGCATGGGCTCTTGTCTTTCTATCAAATAGGCTCCGCAGCCTGTCTTTGAGCCATCAGTAAACACATTTGGTGACCTTTGAAGTGGTACTGCTGAAGTAACCTTAGGGAATATCACTGGGTGCTCCTTAAAAAATGATAGCAATGGATGCTTAGGATAATGGTTATCAAACACTCCTTCAAAGCTACATTGCAATATTGCCCAATCATCTACAGTGCCACACAAAATCTTAATTTGATGACTGGAATAGGGCACTATTATACTGGCAGGAGCAACTCCAAAAGACTGCAAACATTGTTGGATACCATTCAAGGCTAAAGCAGCAACTGCAGTGGGATAATGTTCTATGGATTTTTTTGGAGAAATCTTCGAATAAGTCCATAATAATGGTCCTTCCTGCCATAACAATCCTGTAGGTTGACCATAGGTGGCAAATATGCACAATGCAATGGGCTGTCCTTCCTGCCATCTCTTTAGGAAGGCACTCTGTAACCTTTCTTCCACTTTACATAAAGCTTTTCTTGTGTCTTCTGTTAATTGCCTAGGAGAATTAAGTGCTGAATCACCTTTCAAAATATCATATAGGGGTCTTATTTCATAATTTGGTAGCTTCAAATAGCCTCTTACCCAATTGATATCTCCTAACAACCTTTGAAAATCATTTAGAGTCTTTAAATTATCTTTTCTTATCTAATCTTTTGAGGTATTATTTTTTCAGGTCCAACCTTCGCTCCTAAATAATTAACCACATTTTCCTTTGAACCTTATCAGGAGCTATAAACAACCTTTTTTTTTTAATAATTGAACTAATTTTTTATAGGCCTGATCTAACATTTGTTTACTCTTAGCTGTCAGTAAGATATCATCCATATAATGAACACATCTTAAATCTGGAAAATTTTTTCTCAAGGGAGCAATGGCTTCCCCCACATACAGTTGGCACATAGTGGGGCTGTTCGCCATGCCCTGAGGTAATACTACCCATTCATACTGCTGATAAGGTTCTTCATGGTTACAGGATGGAACATTAAATGTAAATCTCTCACTATCTTTGGCACACAAAGGGATGGAGAAAAAACAATCCCTTATATCTATAACTATTATGGGCCATGAGGCTGGCAAAGATGATAAAAGCGGCAAGCCGCGTTGTACTGGGCCCATGATCTGCATTTGTTGATTTATGGCATGCAGGTCATGCAACAATCTCCATTTTCCAGATTTTAATGACAAAGATAGGTGTATTCCAGGGAGATACAGATGACTTTATATGCTTTAAAGACATCTGTTCATCCACCAACTCCTTGGCTACATTCAATTTTACAGAGGAAAGTGGCCACTGAGGGACCCATACTGGGTCCTCCGTCTTCCAAGTTATGGGAATGCCCTCCTCAGTGGCACTTAGGAAAAACCCAGGCCCTGTCTCTTTTGTCTTTGCTGCATAGATATGGGACTCTTCTGCCCCTGCAAATATTTTCCTATTCCAAAGCCTGGAGCATGTCCCATATCTTGCATCATACATTGGGCTGAATCAGAATAGTCATTACTCAATTTAAATCCCATATCCTTTAAAAGGTCTCTTCCCCAAAGGGAGATAGGGAGCTCAAGTACATATGGCTGCATTTCTCCTGAGTGGCCTTCTTGGTCCTGCCACTTTAATAATCTTGCACTCATATCTGGAGTCTTAGCATAACCCAGGCCTTGAAGTGTTTGAGAAGAGGCTTGTACGGGCCAACCTGAAGGCCAGTCTTTCTTTGTTATGATACTCTTATCAGCCCCAGTATCCAAAAGGCCCAGGATCCTTTTACCATCAACTTTTAACTCCAAGACAGGGTGTTGGTCCAAATCCAAGGAGAGAAAAGTCAGATCCGTGCCCGTGGACCCAAAACCATCATGTAAGCTCAGCAAAATGACCAACTGAGCAATTCTATCTCCAGGAGAGATAGCTGTTATACCACGGTGGGGAGGCTACCATGATCTTAACCACTCCTGTATAATCTGGATCTATAACCCCAGGATGGACAATAAGTCCTCTCAAGGCTGATGATGATCTCCCTAACAGCAAACCAACTGTACCAGGTTCAAGGGGTCCTTTAAAATCTGTTTCAATTAACTGGACACCCATTTGGGGCGTTAATACGAGTCTGGTGGTGGAGCAGAGGTCCAATCCTGCTGAGCCTGCAGTGGCTCTCCGCGGTCTCTTGGATGGCGGAGGGTTGGCCATCTCTCTTGATTCTGTTCTTTGTCCTGATTCTCTACTGCCCCATATATTTGTGGGCCCTGGGGTCGTGGGCCCCGCTGTCCGTTTTTTGGACAAGCGCCACCATAACCTTGAGTCCAAAGGCTAGCCTTGGATGTCTGTCACTGAACTGCATTCATTAGCCCAATGGTTCCCTTTCTTACATTTTGGGCATAACCTCGGCTGCCTGGGGTGTTGTGCACTTCCTGTACTTTCTGTACTCCTTCCCTCGGGGCATTGTCTTTTAAAGTGTCCCATCTTGCCGCACTTAAAACAAACTCCTGGACTTCCTCCACCTTTTCTGGTCAACTGTACTACCGCGGCAGCAAGACCAGAATTAGTTAACGGCCCTCCAAGTTCTCTACACACTTTCATCCAGGCTTCTAGCCCTTTGTTCTTGTAAGGGGTGATAGCGGCTCTACACTCTTTGGTACATTGCTCATAGATCAACTGTTTTATTAGTGGCATAGCAGCATCCGGGTCACCAAAAATCTTCCCTGCTGCTTCCACCAATCGTGCCACAAAGTCTGAAAAGGGCTCCATGGGGCCCTGTAGAATCTTAGTTAAGTTCCCACTCACCTCCCCTTTGTTAGGAAGGGATTTCCAAGCCTTGATAGCTGTCTGGTTTATTTGTTCATAAACCTGATTGGGATATCCTGTCTGCTGGTTGGCAAATCTCCCCTGCCCAAGCAGCATATCTCTATCCCAGGCTGGATTTCCATTTCTCTGATTAATGGCTGCTTGCTCAGTGGCATACTCAATCAAGAAAGCTTTCCAGTCTACGTATTGCCCTGGACTTAAGCAGGCGCAATCCAGGCTACTCCAATAACTTGGGGTCATTAAGCCCCAGGCTTAATGCTTCTACTTGAGCCAATGTAAAAGAAGTGGTAATGCCATAGGTATGAACCGACTCTGCAAAGGATTTAATTACTTTAAAATCAAGCGGTTCCTCGTACCTGTTCCCTTGTGGGTCTTGGTATACCAGATAGGCAAACTGTAATTCTGTTCTTACTTGTGTCCACACCCCCAGGCAGAAAGATTTCCCTACTTTCAGGGACTGAACAGGCTGATCTATCTGAATGGCTTCTGGGTATGGAGGGGGAGTTGAAGGCGCCGCGGCAACGGCTTCACTTACACAGACTGCCGCCAATGTGTCTTTCTCTTTTACCTTTTCTTTTCCCTTTTTCTAATAGCAGTCCTCTCCAACTGTTCTATTAGAGCGTGTAGCTCCCCTTCAGAATCCTTGCCCTCTGAGTCCTCAAGATCTTTAAAATCTCTAAGATCGGGATAGAGAGGGACCTTCTTTTTGCTTCCCTTTTCACTGTCTGCCTGCTCAGATCTTTCCCCCCTTGCAGTAGTTCCAAGGCTGATTCTCCCTCCTTGACTGCTTTACAGCATCTCTGATCTTCTAAACAACTCCTCACCATCTTCCAAACCGGTCTTACTCCATGCTTCAGGGTACCTTGCTCCCAAGCAAAATCCAAGTCCCTGCCTAATTTGTCCCAGCAGGATACCATAAGATTCCTGGACACCGCAAACCACGGAGCCACGGAGTCACATTCATTCAAAAATCTCTCTAGGGTTGACTTCCTAAGTTTCAAATTCCTAGCTAAAAGTAGCTCCTGAAGAGCCAGAAAAATTGGATGTGACTGAGACGACCCCATGATTAAAAATTTACTTTCGGTTCACAGTTTCCCGCGAAACTTTACCTTTATTTCTCAATTTCCGCGAAACTTTACCTTTAGTTCGCAATTTCCGCGAAACTTTACCTTTAGTTCGCAATTTCCGTGAAACTTTATTGTCCCAATTTATCCCGGGAACTTACCAGTGCACTGCCCCTGACTGCAGGAGTTCTGAGTCTTTTCTGGTTCCCCGTACGGGCCACCACTTGGTGCATCGACCTCGACCAGCAAGAACGACGCAACTCACAAAAGCTCTTCTCAAGCACTTTATTCAGGTCCCTTGAAAACAGTCTTCTGAATGCCCGGGCAGATCCAACCCACAGGCTAAATACTATATGAACAGCCAATCAAGTAAAGCCACGTGGTGCTACCTTAGAGGCCCCACGTATGCAGAAGCAAGCCAGATCAGCGGTCTTAGCCAAATATGGACTTGTTTACCACTGAGAGCGCTCACCATCGGGTTGGTGGAAGGCGGAAACCGGGGCCATTTTTAGGGCATGGCACATCGCAGCTCTCTACAGTGCACCATCTTTAAGGCGCGGCACGTCGCAGCTCTCTACACATCGCCTGTGTTGGCAGAGTTTTATGGCACTGAAAGCAGGTGTTTCATTGAAATCCAACTGGTTGATAACCACACCCACCTGCTCCCTCACCATCACTCCTGGAAGCAATCTATGGCCTAACAGAGTTTGTTTAGTACCTTGTGCAAGATTGATCGGCATGGTTGATAAAATACGCGCTTTGTGTTGTTTTTCTGAGTGGAGATTGATTCGAAGGCTGGTTCACCAGCATCCACAGGATCTGTCCCTGGCAGAAGAATAGTCAAGTTGGAGGGGATTACAGTCCCAGATAGTCAAAGGTTCAGTTTGCATATGCAAGCCCCCAGTGAGCTGGGTCCTCAACCCCTGCTTTAGGGAAGCAAAGCTTCCCTGGCGGTACAAGCTATCCTTTTTTTATTACCTTCTTAGACACCCTTTGCCTCCTTTCCCTCTGCACTAGGCTTCTGGCCACAAAGAGTCTTAAAGGAGTATATTCTCAGAAGCACCACTTCCAATCTCGGACTGTGGCCTTCCTTCTGCTGTTTGGGGATACCTGTGTTCTCTCATTGCTAAGGAATCTTCTTTCTTTTCTCTGAGCATTCCCTGTCTACACACACACACACACACACACACATTCTTAGCTGCGTTGAGATGTGTGAGGTGAGCTATCAGCATAAAGTTAATGATGAGTATCACTTTACTTTGTCAAACTTTACAAAATGGAATTCCATCCGATGGTGATGGTAGATTTCTGCAAAGAAACTGTAGAGTAGAATGTGACAGCGTTTTCAATCCGGTTATCAAAGCAGATGCAGTTCAAAGCAGGTGAAGCAATAATGTAGTCTTAGCACTGAATGCTCATTTGTATCTGAGTGTTTCAATAAATAAAATGGTGGGGGAAATGAAAGCAGACCCGTTGTCTCCAACCCACTAAATTTAATATCCAGGCTATTGACTGACAGCTTTTTATCACCATAATTAGTATGGATTGTTCCTGAGGCCATTGATCAGCCTTCCTACCTCTATGGACTTGAGTTGCTGTTTTCTTCCTCTCTGCTCCTCCCCACCCTTTTATTTCAACATTGATTTTGACAGTGGTGTTCCACCCATGAAGAGATTGCTCACTCAGACAAAAGAAAACCCAGAGTGACATCACCCTTCTCTTCCCTGCTGACCTGTGACCTAAGTCCTTGGTATCAGTAGTCTTCTGTTCCTTTGTTCCGTTCACATGACCACTCCCTCCCCTCTGGGTAAAAACTACACTGAATCAGCCCTGGAGCCTGTGTTCAGTGCACACCTGTCCAGTAAATTAATATTCCTTTTTACTGTGAACAGGCTTAGTAACAGAATATGATGGACTGAAGAACACAGCAAATATGCATTTGAATATGCATGGTTGTGATGCAACCGATTCTATATAGCACAGGCTAGAAACCTAAAACCTATTTCTTCTCATCACATTCTGCCAGCCTGGTACTGACCCCTTCTCACTATATCTGTCTCTGTATCATCAGGGATATAATTACACTCCTCACTATCTCTTGCCTTAACTAGGATGATGGATCACTATCTCGGCTGCCCCTCAACCTGTCTTCTTAAGCCCAACCTTCCAGCCCTGGTTCCTGAACATGATGGCAGGATGGATTATGTGAAACACAGACTTTTACTACACTCCTGCGTATTTGTCTCTAAGCTGCTTGGCATAGCATATGGCACTCTCTGACCCAGCCCCTCTTTCTCAGCTCTCAGCCCCATTTCTAAGCATTAGTGTTTAGAACTCCTGGAAGACGGAGTTACCTACTGTTTCATTTACTATCATTTTCACAGTGCCTCTGTGTGAGGTTTTGTTTTCCTATGATACTTTCCATTCTTTTGCTGCGTGGCTTCTCTTTACTCATCCTTCAGGGATTAGCTCTGAGAGTATCTGGGGTAGGGAGGATTCTTTCTTCTGTGATTTTTGATACAGGTTGCATGTCACTTGTTCTCCCGGTGAGCAGAGGAGGTGGGCAACGTCCCTTCAGATGAAGCACTAGCAAGGTATCTGTCATGTTTGGAATGCGCTCCACATTTCAGAAGCTAACTGTAGTGATACTGAGAATGGTAGAAGCTTTAAGAGGTAGAGTCTAATGGAAGGTAACTAAGCCATTGGGGTGCTACTCTTAAAAAGTATCAATACAGATCTTACAGAATGAGTTGATTCTCTTGGGAGAAGATTGTTATAAAGTGTGATCACACCACACATTTGGCTTCTCCTGTACATGGAGGTTTCTGCCTTCTCCACTATTTTTTAAAGTACCCTAGGAGGGGCCTGCCACAGGCAGAGCATCTAAGGGTGCTTAATCTTCGACTTTCAGCTTCCACAATTGAAAGCTACATAGACCAGCCATCTTCATGGAGTAGCAAGCCTTGAGTATTTTATTATCAATCAGGAAGTAGTTTAAGACATCATCTTCCCTAAAGGCCTCGCATGTTTCAGATTGGTTGCATTCCATATGGTGGAGGAGTTTTGCAACTCACACAATAAAGTATGGTTCTCATGCTGGTTTCCCTAATGGAACTTATTCTGCCTCATTTGGTAGTAAGATCGAACTGTCAGGGAAACTTTCTTGAAGGACATTTCCTAAGTAGAGGAAAGGCTAAGCATTTCTAGAAGTGCCCCTTGAGCCAGCACTGGCATGGCTGCCCTGCTGGGTTGGTGACAACCTCTTGTCCCAGGGTTGTGGGCAGTGTGGAACCTGTCTGCACACATCCTGGAATACAGCCCCTCCACAAACTTCCAGGTGCTTGTACACATTGCGAGCCTCCTGTCAAGCCATTAAAGTGCAACTCTCCTTCAAAACAGCAGAGCCAAGTTGGACTGTAAAGGCCTTGAGTTCCTTGGTCCCAGGGAGCCTGCAGCATCTACAATGCAAATTGGCCTCATGAAGAGAAGAGTGTGCCAGGGTCTGCCTTCATCTGATCCCTATTCTGCCTAGTGTTAGCAGCAGTGGCAGATGTTCCTGGAGGTGACTCCCAAGACACACACAGGCATGGCAGGCACAGCAGAAAACCCTCACTCCGCTTCTCTCCGAGCTTATGGAAGATGAGTTTGACAGTCTGAAGCCAGTTGGCACATCTCCTAAGCCAGATTGGAATCTGGCCCTTGCACAGATTTTAGGTTCCACTGTGGCTTCAAGTAAAGCTCACTGAAGAGATGTGATTCTTAGCTGCACGGTCTCTTTTGCCTTTGAGTGTGTGCTAGCATTTCTAATCTCAGGCAGTGTGCTGCTGTGGCATCAGTAACGTCACTGTATGCTCAGGAACCTTGATATGTTCAGGCATATGAAAATGCCTACTCACTTTCCCACACTCAGTTAGGTTAACTAAGTTTTGAACTGTTAAGTGATCTTCAGATTATACTTTTTATTCTCCCCAATTCAGTTATATATGGCTGGTGGCCAGCAAAAATGAAGGCAAGTCACTAGCATATGCATATCTCCTATTCCAGAGATTTCTTCAGCATGTACATGTGTCTGAAAGGGATTCTAATCACCATGTGCTACCTCTGAGATCCATGTCTTGAATGTACCCCTGACTGGCTATGCATCTGGGCAAGAGATGTCCGAGTTTTCTGAGATTTCATGTCCTGTATTCTAAATAAATTTCTTTTGGATTGGTGTGAGGCTTGAAGTGCCGCAGTGGCCTGGCCAGAAGGAGGAGGCTCTTTACTGTACTTTCCTTTTCCTTGGTGGCTCTGCAAATGGCCTTCTACCAGGAGATTCCTGGTCCAGGACTGGTTGAACCTTCAAATAGCTTATCTGTAATATAACTCCATGTCACATTTGCATATAATACTGTGTGTATGTGAACATTGTATATATATGTGAAGATATTTGTTACAATATTTAAAGTAGATATTGCTGAATAAAGAAATTATGGGGCAGTTAAGTTCATTTATCCATCACATTTCCTCCTTCCCATCCCCATTCTCTTCTCTTCCTTCCTTCCTCCCATTTCTCTTTTTCTGACCTTGTCTTCTATTTTTCTTACACGAACATTTTGTGAAACAGCAAACTGACTCTTAGAGGATGATCTAACAGGGATCTGGTAAAAAAAGGGTGGCCTTGAAACCCCTGGGGAGCCAAGCACTATGGCTTTGACTCTGTGTTCTTCCTCTCACTGTGAGATTCCCCACCCCTTTGCCCTAGTGGACACCACCTTCCTCCTAACCCTGGCCACTAAGGAAACCCAGTGGAGGGCACGTGCTGCACTCTGAGCCCAGAAGGCTGAGCGCAAACAAGATCGTGATGCACCTTCCTGAAGCTGTGCCCACTTAGTGAGGATGAATAGACACCCTGAACTTAGAGAACTCCCGGGGGGAAAGCACTGGTAAGTTCGGGATAAATAAATGTGTGCTTATTAATTTAATACATACGGTTAGAGCAAGAGCCCATTTGTATTAGCGCAGAAAAGAGAAAGCTATTAAAATTTATCTATTGGGGGGAGACTTGAAGGGAGAAATCAATGGAGAGGGAAGAGCAGAGAGTGCAAGGAGCATCAAGACGAAGAGGGCTGGAGGGAATAGAGGTCTATATTAAGAAACAGGGGTAGAAGGGGGACAGGACCAAGGGCCTCTGTGGAGAGGCTGTGATCCCGAGCTTCCGTGGTAATACCTGAGTGCTGGAGCACCAGACGCGTGGCTAATTGTCCCCAATTATCAGGAGCTGACCTCTCCAGGTTGGAATCCAAGGCAGTTTGATTTGGTTGGCTGGCTGACACTGCAGGTTTCTGTCACTGTGCAGCTTTGATGTCCAGGCCCCAGAGCACTGAGCTGATTGCTTCATGCTGGGGTACCTTGGCTTAGGGCAGTTCTCACTCTACCTGTCCATTTCTCCTTAACCTAAGGTTGCTTTCTAGAGGAAGAACTCCGGAGCATTCTCCATGACACGTGTGCCTGCCTTCAAGAGGGGTGGGCAGAACATCCGAACCATCCTTGCCCACCTTCCAAGTCCCTGCCCTGAACCCTGCCCCTTCTCTGCAAAGGAAATTGAGGCTTAGTCATTTGGAAGCTAAACTGGGACCAAGTGCTCTATGCCTAAGAGCAAGTGAGTGTTGCTCTGTAGAAATCAGAGAAATCTCAAGGTTCTATTGCTTACCTGTTCCCCAATGCTGAAACAATTGCCTTTATCCCACATAATGTTTCTTGACCTACATTTTCACTTGTAAGCTTTCAGCTAATAATCAGAATGTTGCCTTATAAATAAACACATTCAAATTACAGACAGGGGAGGGGCAGGACAACAGCACCCACTATGCACGCTCCTCCCACCTATTTATTATTCCTTTACTTTCAGTGTGGCATTTACCATTTACCTTGCTTCTCCACCAGGGCAGCCATCAGATGGTCCACCTAAAGGGGGGGTCTCCCAAGTAATGAGGCAGCCGCTTCACCCAGGAAAAGGGTATCAATGTCCACGACAGGGAGATTTCAGCCATCTGGATTCAAAGGGTCAGATTATCACTGGCAGCAATTAAGTAGCTCCATGTGGAGCGGTCAGGTGACCACACCGAAAACACTGCCAAGACAAGAGGTTAGTAAACAGAAGTGCCAGCAGGAAGGCTTCCAGGTTGGCCACAGCACTGGCCACTTGGCATTTACACAGCTTCCTCTCTGTGGCATCCCATCTGTCTCTGTCCACACCCACCTCTAAGCTGTCTGCGGAGAGTTTAAACAAACTCATGCTCTGAGCCGACTTTGTTTGAAATGTTGAAAGTCCAGAACTGAGTGGATCTTCATGGCAAATCTTAAGCATCCAGAGCATCCCTTCCCTAAAGGACAGGCAGATCCTCCAATGTTGTCAGGCTGCCAGGTCTGCTGGAGTGGAGTGGAATGGGGACCTCGGCCATTTACCCATCGACATATACAACACGGTTGGTCAGGAAATGTGTGTCTCTGCTAGTTTGTGGCAGATTTGTATAAAGGCTGGGAAGCCCTCTGAGTTCTTCTTTCAATGTAGCAATTTTGAAAATTTAAAAGCCAAAAGGTGTATAGAACATTCCCAGCCATGTAAAGCATTCTTCAATACACCAGGTGGTTACTTATGAGGTGCCATATTAGCTCCTGTAGTCTGAATACAGACGCCTTCTTTGGACCTGCTGGTGAAAAGCAAAAGGGCAGGTATTGTAGATAAAGACTTTCACCTAGCCAATAGCCTCTTCTGATTTCCCGTTGGAGTCCTCATAGAACACATAACCATGTATTCACAGGGATTTGATATGTGTTGATACTCCCCTGTCTTCTTCAATGTACCCAGGCAGACTATGGTTCAACTGAAAAAGCTGTTTTCTGTTTGTTTGTTTTGTTTTCTGACATGAACTAGCAAAAGATTTCTGGGCAGTAGTCTGAGAACAGTCTAGAACAGGGCCTCATTAGGCCTAGCTTTCCGAGTCTCAAGGACTTAACATTCTTCCTATTTGTTTTTTTTGGCCTCCTTCACAGGGACCACCTTGAATGTTGCCATGTGAAGGATCCAAGCTCATGTCCCCTCCTGTAGGCTGGCTCCATGTGTATATTAGAATACTTTCCGTACATTCACATCTTTGCTTCTTGTTCATCTCTGACTTGCAGCAATGGTGCTTTGATAGACAGTCCCACATAAACATACCAGTCATGGTCAAGGAGAAGGAGTTCAACAGGTGGCTCCAGAAGTGCATCATAGGTGCAAATATAAAGCAGAGTTACCAATTCCCCTCAACTCTGTGATGATGAGTAGCCCCTCTCACTGAAGTACAACACCTTCTACAAGGCTGCTCAGGACAGAACTGCAGAGTTTAAACTTAGCCTTGTCCCGGCATGCCTTGCCATCTCCCTTCTTCCTAATTCACCTGCAGAACATATCCCTAGTCTATACCCTATTCTATACTTCCATCCTTAATTCCACGACCTATAGTTTGGCCCATTGTCATCTAATGGTAAGAAGTACTTCAACTTCCTAAGTGGCCTCTCAGCTACCTACCTCTTTCTATTGCACTGTCTTTTGGGACAAATAGAAACATCATTTTAAGACAGAAACTGTTTATCAGATTGATCCCCAATTTAACACCATTTAACCAAAATTTTACACTTGAAATCGGGGTTAGTTACCAACAAAACCTACAAAACCTATCAGAAGCCTACTGTGGTCCGTGGAGCCACTTAGCCCACTCCACTGATCTACTCTCAGCTCACAGAAAGCATGTCCATTCTTGTTCTTTACTGCATGCTTGCATCTCTGTCTTCCGACTGGTCTGGGGCTTCATTCTGATGCCTTTGGTTCACTTCTTAGAGATTAAACAAGCAGTTTCCCTTGAAAATGGGCTTCTATGAAGGCATGATCCCAACACATGCACTCCACTTAACCACCACCCTTCTCGAGGCCGTTGCCCTGTGTGCAGTTGTCCGAATACCACACCTCTCAAAAATAACTCGGCAACCTCTCTTAGTGTCCTGACTAGCACATTAGCTCCAGAACGGAGGCTTTCTGTGTTCTGAGTGCTGTAGCTTTGCGCCTTGCACCACACCTGGCACAAACTCAGAACTGAACCAGTGAGTATGAACACAGGCTGGGAGGATGAGGCATGTACTCCTGTCAGTGCCTCATGGTTTGCTGTTCCCAGTACCAGGAAACTTAGTAATTAACATCCTTTCAGGTCTCCACATAACTCATCTCTGTCAAGGACACTTGTGTCTCTGGACAGCCACATTGCCAGCAGATGGCTGCAGTATGACCACAAAAATGCATGCGTTCAATTTATTCTTTAGATCACATATGATTGTAGCATGGGGTTTTGTTAACATTTTCTAGGAAGAAATAATCTAATTGAACTTGGGGCTCTTGTTTCTTATTTGAAAATTAAATTAATGCATACTTTAATTTTTAGGTATATTTTCAACTTATTTTTTTATTTTTTTATTTTTTTCCTCTATTTTTTATTTCTTCAAGTTACATTTCAATCGCAGTTCCCTCCCTATTCTCCCCTCCAGTCCCACCCTCCCACCCTCAACTCCCCATTCTCTTCCCTTTTTTTTTAAGTTTAAGGTATATCTTATTTCCCCCTACAGTTTTCCCTTTCAGTCCAACAAATGGCTCTTTCTCTTATAATAATAAATACAATACAAAACAACAGAGGTAATTAGGCCACAGTTATGAGGGTTATATGGCTTAGTGTACATTCCCAATGTCCAGTCCATATGTATTTGGTACCTGACTTTAACATTGTACTATCTAACCATCTCCATGAGTTTAAAGTTCTATATCTAACTCAACATTCATACTAACTTGGAACACAATTTTAAAAGTATCCTCTTAGATTTATAACACTCTCTTGACTCCTAAACAACTCAAAATTAAATTATGAGACTCTAGCTATCTGTTCTTCAACCACCTCAGAGACCTGAGAGGGATAAATATATCTGATTTTATAGGAAGTATAAGACCTGCAGCTTCCAGAACTAAGAAATGACATACCAGTGGCTGCCTGGACAGTTCCCATTTTCTCTCCATACATTACAGCATCGATCTTCAGTCATTTGGCCCCATTTCTCTGATAGACATTGATTGTAGAGCAGGGGTTATGAAGGACTTGCCTACCCTGTCTTGGCAGAGCTAGGCTGTCGACTTACCTGCTTCCAGGTTTTGTCCTTTTTGGACAGCATTCTGTCTAGAGTTGGAGCAAGGGGCTTTTCCTACCAAGAGATAGGCTTGCGACTAATTCAATCATCTCCCACTGGAGATTCTTCGATGCTCATCTTCTACTTGGAGGAGAATAGGGGGTGCTGTCAGTAGTTGATATGTCTTGATATAAAAAAATCTAAAGTTACGAAAACATCTTTGAATGCCATATTCTGCAGATCTCTTAAGGTTTTTGAAGAGGCCCTATCTGTCTCTTCTATTAGGGTAAGCAGATGTTGCTTGTCTCTTAGCAGCTTTATTTCTGATTAGCTTAGAAAATAACTATAATAGGCTGTTATAGTACCTAACAGAATGACCGGCTTGCATAACCATTAGTTTGCATTTCTTAATTATCCTAAACTGTTTATGACAATTAGTAGTAAAAGGCTGAAACATCACATTTAATTTTTTTTCTTTACCTCCTAACCCTTCCATCCCATTTCTCTGGGGTGGAGTGTCCTTATATATAACAGTCCCTCATCTCAGTTGAGAGGTCGTATGAGGGCCAAGAGCCTCCTCATTCACTTGGGGGTCTACGAGGCAGTACCATCAGTGAAAAGTGTCTCATTGCCTGGGAGAAAGAACTAAAAAACAAACAAACAAATAAGCAGACAAATAGATAAAAAAGACTAAAAAATAGAAAAATATATAAAAAAAAATAAATAAAATAAAATAAAAATAAGAAGTCTATGTCCAAGTTCCCTTTGGTGTGTTAGTTTTAGTATCGATACCTTCTACTACATAGCTAAAATCCTACTATAAGTGAATAGATGCCATATGCGTCCTTCTGAGTCTGGGTTAGCTCACTCAGGATGAGCTTTTCTAGTTCCATCCATTTGGCTGCAAATTGCATAATTTCATTGTTCCTGATAGCTGAATAGTATTCCATTGTGTAGATGTACCACATTTTTTTAACCCATTCTTCAGTTGAGGGACGTCTAGGTTGTTTCCAGTTTCTAGCTATTACAAATAAGGCTGCTATAAACATAGATGAGGAAACTTCCTTATGATTCCGTGAAGAGGCATTTGGGTGTATACCCAGGAGTGGTATGGCTGGGTCCTGAGACAGAGCTATTCCAAGTTTTCTAAGATATCGCCAGACTGACCTCCATAGTGGTTGCACAAGCCTGCATTCCCACCAGCAATGGAGTAGGGTACCCCTTTCTCCACACCCTCGCCAGCATGTGCTGTCATTTGAGCTTTTGATCTTAGCCATTCTGACAGCTTATAATGACCAAACACTGTTATTTCTTGGACATACCAACTCAAATAGTTTTATTATCTTCTTGGAAATGAAATACACAAGGTTGAATTTTCTCTTACTATTATAAGATACGTGAAAGAGTGGGTTAAAGGTTCAGGCTAGCAACCTGGCTTCAAGGGGCAAAGGAAGTTGCATTGCAGGCATGATGCCCCAACATTTATTCTCAGAACCTCCTGTGACAGGAGAGAGTTGACACTTGATAGTTGTATTCTGACTTCCACATGCCTACTTTGCACATGCCCACTTTCACACGTGGTACACATAGACATACAATAGTAAAAATTAAAATTAAAATTAAATTATCCCTGATAGGAATGAAGTGATTTAATCTCTATTAGGAGTGTGTACGAAGACACAGTCCCATGCCTGTGGGTGTGCTTACATAGGATCCCCCATTTCCGTTCCCAGTGTTGTAGAGTTCTGCAGTCCTGAGCAAACTGGCATCTCACAATCTCTCATGTGCAAAATGGGATTGTTTTAGGTCAGTGAGAGTCTAATAAACTAACCTCCTGAAAAGAATGGTAGATACTTCAAACACCAAAGTCAGCTAAGAAAAACGAAGCACCAGGTTTCATATTTATTCTTCTAAAGACGTCCTATCTAAATTCTTCAGTCTGTGAAATAGAATGATAGATGGTTTCCAGCCAGCCACTCCCCACCACTGGGGGATTGCAGACTGTCTCTGTAATCATGATTAGTAATAAAGATACATTACCACAAGTTTGTATTTTCTGGGGAGGCTTTCAGTGGTTTGTGCTTGAGGCAGAAGGGAACTAGTTTGATACTAATATACGCATTTTGGCAAGATATGAGGGAAGCTTTGCCTTGCTCAATGGAGGCTACAGATGACTCAGATTATAAATAGCTACTACACTGCACAACAAAAGGTCACACGATCCCTTTCATGCTTGTAGCCGTGGTTGTTCTAAAAGAGCGCAGAATTACTCTCCCCTGCCCTTATGTGTCTTCTAGCAGTACATAGCCTTCTTTATGTTGTGCAGCCTCGTTAGCGACTGACGCAGACTGAGACACAGCTATGCCGTCTGATGCATGTTAAACAGACGATAGATAGATGAAGCATCTTGCGTCATTTGCCTGATCTATTACACAGCGTTGATAGGCAAGTGAAAGAAATTAGTGTCCCTCCACTTGGCTGGATTCCACTTCTTGAAGATATGTTATATAGACGGGTATGGCCAACCTTTTAGCAGAAAAAAAAAATGACAAAAGAACCACGAAGACATTTTCAAAACCATTTACTTAGTAAATAACAGAACTTCTTAGAACACCTGATGTGTTTCTCTGAATTGATAGAAAATGATGTTTCAGTCTTAAAATGGGAGAAGTCGATGGCTCTCCATCAAGGGAACATTTGCTGCTGAGGACTGTACAGGAATACCCTGAGAAAGACCAAGATCCTCCGAGTCAATGGCCTGCTTTCTCATCAGAGACCTCTGGCCTCTTGAAGGGTGAGATTTAGACCTGAACACCTATGCTGACTTGAACAGTTTCTGAACTCTTTCTTTCCGCATAGCCCACACATTACATGGCAAGAATCCCCTGGTTCCAGGGAGGCAGTTGTAAACTCATCTATGGGTGTCTGTTCAGTCTCCATCTAGATGAAATAACGGCAGCCTTGTTTTCTTATTTTTGAGACTGCAGAGATAATCTTCCTTGGTCACAGTTGGGGAAATAGCTGGGGTAGGGGGTGTCTGGTTACCTCCAGAATGGGCTTGGAAGGCACTTGACTTCCTACTGGGTCTATTGGACCATCTCTTATGACTTTAGACAGAAGGAAAGGTTACCCTGGTGAGACCTTGGAAGGAGTTCTTCACAACCACCCTCCTAGTTATTGTTCATCACCACCACCACACATACATACATGATACATGTTGTATCATGCCAACTGGCAGTTTATTTTGATCAAGTTCAGGACTGGCTCTCTTTTGTTACAAAGACCAAAACATGTTTTGACTTTTATCTACTGTGGGCATGAGCACATACAGACACATGGATGTCCGAGGACAACCTGGAGGAATCTTCTGTCTCCTTCCACAGTGTGAGTCCCAGGGATGTAACTCAGGTTACTAGTCCTGGTGGCCCGTGCCTTTACCTCACTGAGCCATCTTGCCTGGCCACTGACTCTCTGTTTTGTTATGTACTCTGTCCTTGCATCCAAGGCCCAGCCTGAGTGAGGTACTTCACCTGTGTGTTCAATAGCTATTCACCCAGGGACTTGGTTTTTAAATAACTTTGGAATCATTGCCATGGTTGTAATAAATGCCTCTGTGATTTGCATTTAAATAGCATTTTCATCCAGAGATCACAAGGAGGGAAGCTGTCTTAACTCAATATCATGACCCAAATTCTCTCTATCTGAAAGCCAGCCCATATGCATAAGGTACACATTTTTCCTCTCCATGGCTTCTTCTACTCTTGGTACCCAGCTGATCCAAGTGGTAGGAGGTGGGGGAGGGAAGCACAACAGCTGTGAGGCCTTGGCCTCTGTCTCACACCTGCATCATCACCCTCCACTCAGGTGTTCTGCTGTTGGCTGGGACGTGGTAAGCAGGTGAGGTAGACTGGACATGGCTTCCTCACTCCAGAACGTTTTGAGATGTCAGTAAAGCTAACTGACAATTAGAGTGACTGAAGGCAGTAAATCTGTTCCCCGAAGCCACCTGAGTAGTTACCTTCTGGTGTAAAGATAACTACTTTGAAGGTATTCACATCCTATGAAGTCCTTTGGGTTCATTGTCAAAGCCAAGGATGATTGAAGAACTGGCAGAAATCAGACAGGAGAGGAATCTTAAATGAGCATCAGACCCAAGCCTTCATTGCCACCAATGACAGCTCTACCCTGAGCACTCTTTACCCATGGCTGTGGCCTTTCCTGCAGCCTCCAGTCTTTCTGTCTCTTTTCATGTCATTCTTCTTGATCTTGGGGAAGGATTCTTTTTCATACTGCACAGTTGAGTTTATTTCTTCATCAACACATTTTTTATCGGTCCTATAGAGTCTTCCAAAGGCATCCTTTGAAGATGTATTTCTATTCAGACAAGCTTTTGTTTAAAAAAAAATAAAAGAAGTGTAAATATGGAATGTTATTGAAAAGGTCTTATCTTGCTTTCAGCATGACATCTAAAAAATATGCTTAAAATAAAGAACAAGTGTTATACATGACATGTGTCAAGGCAGGGGTCTTTGTTTGGAGAGAGCTGGAGAGTGCTTTGAACATATTGAGCCCCCAACAAAAGCATTTTGTGTGTCAGGACCAGCCCTGCCCCATCCCCAGTCCTGCTTTCTATGTGCCCTTTACTGCTCTACCAGGAGAGGTTAATACAGGATGCTTGGTTCCCTTTCTTGCTCTGGTCATCAGTACTAGACTACTACATTCAATAATCATGCTACTTGAAGTTTTCATGATGTTCGGCCTTCATGTTCATCAAATGTATGTTCTAACTGCCCTGGAGGCTCTGAGTTAGAGTGTTTACTTAGTGTGTACAGGGCCTTGCACTGAAAATTAACTACTAACCAAACAAATAAATTAAAAGAAGCACCAACTTGCCTCACTACCATCAGCCTTTTTTTTTTTTTTTTTTTTTTTTTTTTTACAGGCAACCCCACTTTCCTAATCCCTGACCTACTGCTCTATTCTTTTCTCCCTTGTATTAAAAATAAAGCATTTTCTCACATGTTATATCCTGATTATGGATTCCCTTCCCTCTTCTCCTCTCAGCTCCTCTCCATATCCCCCACCTTTTTAATGTCTCTCGTTAGAAAACTATCAAGCTTCTAGTTTCTAAGGGATAATAATAAAATATAATATAATAAGATAAAACAAAAACTATGACATCAAAGTTAGACAAGACAAACCAACAGAAGGAAAAGAACCCAAGAGAAGGCACAAGAATCAGAGACCCACTCATTCAAACACTCAATAATTTCATAAAACACTAAACTAGGAAGAGATAATATATGCACAGAGGACCTGGTATACACCTGTGGAGGCCTTGTACATGCTGACTCAGTCTCTGTGAGTTCAGATGAGCTTTAATCATAGTGGTTTAGAGGATCTTGTTTCCTTGGTATCCTACATCCCCTCTGGCTCTTACATTTTTTCCATCTCTTTTTCAACAGGGTTCCCCAAGTTCTGAGGGGAGGAATTTGATAGAAACATCTCATTTAGGGCTGAGTGTTTCAAGGTCTCTCACTCTCTGAGTAATGTCTGGGTGTGGATTTCTGTATTTGTTTCCATCTGCTGCAGGGGGTTTACTCTGCACATCCATGTAACATAATTGCAATCTTTTAGGAAGGGAGTTGATGACAGCTCTTCCAACCCTGAAGTAGAATAATATTTGACTTTGGGCTGAAAGACCTTAGATATGACCATGTTTAATTTCCTCAACATGGGGAAAACAAGGTCCAAAAAAATGCTAAAGATACTTTGAGTTGGTCAAGGTTATATTGTAATTATATAAGGCTCCTAATTGACAAGAATTTTGTGAAGTATCTAGAGTGTCTTTTGATGATTTTTTTTAAAGATTTTTATTTCTTCTAGTTACAACTCAATCACAATCCCCTCCCTACTCCCCCTCTGGTCCCATCCTCCCACCCTCTTTCCCCTCTCACCCCCATCCACCTCCTTTTTTTTAAATTTAAGGTATATCTTTTTTCCACCCAACAGGTCCCCCTTTCAGTCCAATAAATGGCTCTTTCTCCTGTAACAACAAATACAATACAAAACCACAAAATAATTAAGCCACAATTATAAAAATTATAAGGCTTAGCATACATTCCCAATGTCCAGTCCATACATATTTGGAAACGGAGTTTAACTTTCTACTATCTATCCATCTCCATGAATTTAAAGTTCCAGATCCAACTCAGCTTCTGTCCTAACTTGTATCACCATCTTAAAAACATCTTCTTAGATCCGCAACACCCTCTTAACTCCTAAACAACTCAAAATTTAACTATGAGACTATAACTATCCAGCCTTCAACCACATCAGAGACCTGAGAAGGATAAATATATCTAATTATACAGGAAGTGCAGGGCTAGCAGCTTCCAAAACTAAGAAATGGCAGACAACTGGCTTCCTGGACAGTTCCCAAACTCTTCATCCATTAGAGCATCGATCTTCAGCCTTTTGGCTCCAGTTCTCTGACAGAAATTAATTGTAAAGCAGGAATTATAAAGGACTTGCCTACCCTGTCTTGGAAGAACTAGGCTGTCGACTTACCTGCTTCCAAGTTTTGCCCTTTTTGGACACCAGTCTGTCTACAGTTGAAGCAAGAGATTTTTCTTGCCAAGAGATAGGCTTGCCACTAATTCAGTCATCGCCAGTTGGAGATTCTTCAGTGTTCATCTTCTACTTGGAGTAGAATAGGAAGTGCTGAATTTTTTTATGTAATGATTGTCAACTCCAGCACTTGCAACACTGAGTTATTTTGACTTATAGTTAAAATAAAGCATAAGATACATTCTTGTTCAAAACTGAATGGTAATGGATTACATATATAAGTATGTGTATGCATGTGTATCTGTGTACATACCCACATACACACACCACTCACATATACATGCAACTAAAGGAAGTCTACCTATCCTTTTCTTCAACCACTTGAGTCCCAGGAATGTAACTCAGATTATCAGTCTTTGTTTTAAGAGCCTTTTCCCACTGAGCCACTTCCCATGCCTGCTGGCTCCCCTTTTTGTCATGTGCCTTGTCCATGATATATATAGACAATGGCTGCTTTATCCAGTCACTTCATGATAATTGGAAAGTCTATATCTTGGCTATTAAGAGTTTCATACAAGGAACCTAATGATACAAAAATATCTACATGAGATAGTGATTTACTTTCCTATGGAAAAAGGGAGAATTGGTGACTACAATAGTAGTCATTTGTGACAATGTGGATGAACTCAGAAGGCATTTTGATAAGTGAAGTAACCCAGAAACAGACACGAATGCACTTACATGCACAATATAAAATAGGCAACAGCACAAAAGCAGAGAGCAGAATGATGGTTCCCTAGGGCTGCGAGAGGAAGGATAATGGGAAGATGCTGGTCCCTGAGTACTATGTTTTGATACAAGGGAAATTGAGGTCCCTTCTTGGGGGTTTTACTCTTATTAATAAAATAATTTAAGAATGGACCCAGATGGGAGATCAAGGACAATTTTATTACAGTTTAAGACAGAAAAACCTCCCAGGCAGGCAAGCTGCACATCTCACCAAATGTCCAGAGAATGACGAGGAAAAGGGGGAAAAGCCATGTTGTTTAATCTGGCACTGAGATTAGACACATGGCTAGTAAGTAGTCACATGGTGGAGGAAACTTTACATGGAAAGTAATGCCCATGGCTAGAAAAACCCAGACTATCAGGAAAAGCATCCTTAGAAAAGAGAAGAAAAGAAGAATTTACACTTTTCTGAACAATCCAGAAAATCAGGCAGACTTTCCACTACAGGGCTGTCGCCTCAAAAACTACTGCTATGATGATGGGGATTCTGAGAAGGCAAGTATAGTACTTATTTTTTAAGGGTTGGTTATCCTGCCTAACTCTTTAGTGTGCCTTACAATGAGATTACTTTCCTATGGGTGGTCCTTGGCCAAGTGAATGCCTGGTCCAGCCAATTCAAAGATTCTGTCATCCATGAGCAGAAGTTTCTTGTATTCTAAAGTTGTCACTGCAAGAATAATTCTGGAGATCTAACACCCAGCATGGTGAGAATGACTAACAAGGCTGTATTGTATTTGCAAAGACTTGGTGCAATTTGCTGAGAGCAGAACTTAAGTTCTCACAACAAAGAAAATGGTAACTAGGTAAGGTGATGGACATGCTAATTAGCTTGATTGTAGTGATCATTTCACAACCTATACATATATCAAAACATCATGCTCATGCTAAATATATATAATTTCTATTTGCCAATTATGCCTCTATAAGGCTAAAAAAAAAAAAAAAAAAAACCCAAGGAAAAACTTGGTAAGGTGTAGGGGGAAAAAGTAAAGAGAAATGTAAGTAACATTTTCCTATGAAGAACACAGAAAGAGGTGGCATTTTTGAACACAAAGGATAGATCCTTTTTTATGAGGAGGATCCTGTCTGGACAAGGGATCCTCTGCCATCCTCAGTCACTGTGTGGCATGCCAGTGTTGACCTGAGAAACCACTGCTGGGCCCTAGACCTGCTGACAAAACCATCACTCAGTGTTTCTTGGGCCATGTGCCCTTGTTCTAATGTTTACTTAAGTAATGAAAGGATGGTGCTGCACTCCTGTTTCTTCTTTGATTAGCACTCAAACCTTGTAGGGGTTTCAGAAAGCAGGTCATTCTGAATGCTATGGAGCAAAGCCTCGTGAGCTCACTGCCTTTCCCATATCAGATCTGTGAAGATCATTTCTTTGGTGGGGCCGAGTGCAACCAAGACAGATCGTCTCTCTGAAAATTCCTTGTGAGAGGCTCCCCTATCCAGTCTGTCAGAGCTATCTAGCTAGTTCTAAATTTAGCTTGGGTATGTTCTTCTCCTGTCCCGTTATGAGTATCCATTCTGCACCTCCGCTCCCCATTTCCCTGAGTCAGAAAGTCACTCTAGGTCCATCCATAGACAAAGTTGGTTGCACTTCTGGTTGCATGGGCTTCATTAGCAGATGATGGTGGAGCAACTGAGATACTGAACAACAGCCAGTTCTCACACTTTCCTATCCACATGTTTCTGTAGCAAAAAGGACTTAAGAAGAATCACTAGCTTGAGTGCAGGGACGGGGTGGTCAGGACTAGAGCCACAGGAAAGACACCCATTTCTTAGATGACATGCACATCTAAGAGATGGAGAGGGGAGGCCCTCCTGCTTGACACTTGGCTCTTCTCCTTGGTTCCATCCTCCTTGTAGATATGGTAGGTAGCACAGAGAATTAAAACAATGTAAGCATATGAAGTAAGACTCAGGAGAGAGAGAAAGAGAACAAAAATGACCAAGCAAACAATGTGAGAGCCTAGGAAGAGTTCTATTCAGAAGGTGAGACTGTTGCATGGCATCAGTTGGAGCAAGATAAAGTTGCCAGCCCCACCAAAGTCATAGGCATCGACAGTTCTTGAGGGACTCGGGTTTAATTCTTCATTAGAGAACTCCTGTAAGCGGTCACTCAAAATAATTGCTTTTTTTTGTATTGCAGCTGCATTTTTGTAGGGGTCCAGTTAACCTCCTAGCAATGCAAATGGTATGTCAATCTTGCTGCATTAAAACAAGACGCATCTATCAAGTTATCCATAAGGGAAGGCAGCATTACTGTTTTTTCTTTTGGCTGTTTATTGAAAATTGAAAACATGAGCAAGGATGCCCCTCTTCAAGCCTGTGGTCTCTGAACATGGCACATTCCCTAGTCTGTATGGCCCTCCTTACTGAACTCACTGGCCATATTGCACGCACTGACATTTTCTCTAAGCTAAGCTGCTGATTGAAGAGTGACAAATCACTATACTCAGCCACAGAGGGCTGTGATTTGGTGAAGAGCTTGGAAACACCCTGTTTGGTCAAGAATGACCTTTACTTGTGTAAATGATGTTATCAAAATGTGCCAGTAGGTACATTGGCTCCTCTCAGGCAGAAAAGGCAGTGGGATAAAGTCTGATTGCTGGTATGTGACAGTAGTAGTAAAGTGGAAACTAGGACCACTGTACATGTTCCTCATCTTCACACTGCCTTCTTGTTCAGTGCTACACTTATTATCTAATGTATTTGTGTATTATGTACATGAAAACAGAAGTGAATGATAGGGGAGGTGGCAGATCAGTCACAGTCATTGTACAGAACAACAAATAGCCCAAATACCTGTTGTACTTCAAGATAAATCTAGACAACAGTATTAGGCATCTTTCTAATACCTTGCCTGACCATGACTGTCCATTTCAAATCAGTCTTGTACTGCTCTGGGCTTTCCTCTGTGTTACCATAGGTTAACTACAATATAATATAAAATACATTTATATAGCACTTCGCAATAGATTCAGGATCCCTTATAGCCTTAGAATCTCTGTAAATTGCAGCTTCAAACAAGTTTCTTTATTTTAAATGCATAAACTGAGCAGATAAGCTTTGTCGTTGTTTAAACCTGTATATTCTAAAACTGAAAGACCAGCAGAGTGTAAAGTTCTCAAGTATTATTAATTACCAGTGGCTCAGATCAATGCACAGGGCTTGTCTAGAAAGCTATTTCCTCCTTAGGTGAGTGGCCGGGAATGCCATATGTAGCAATCAACAAAAGTGAGGAGGTTGCACATAGATGGAGGCTGAGGAAAGGTGGGATTTGGCATTATGTCTCCCCTGTGTAGATGGCAGAGAATGAATCTTGACTTTGCAAGGCAGACAAATGAAGGTGGAGGTGGCTAGGTGTTTTAATCTCAATAATCCACCAAGACAAATGGCAGGGAAAAGACACAATCCCTGGAACACAGGCTTCCTTACTAGATACAGCTATGTGCAATTGTGAGGGGAAAAAACCTCATCAGTTCTTATTTCACCATGGTGAGGCTTCAGGGAGGGCAGCAGGAAGAGAAGAGAGCCCACCAACAAACAGAATGATGAAGTGGCCCTTTAAATATAAATCTCTAGAGCCCCCAAACCCGGGTAGATGTTCCCTTAAGTATTCAAATGAGATTGCAGCATCAGATTGGTATGCATTAGGCTGGTTTCAATGAAAATTAACATGTAATTGCTTCAAATGAAGTAAGTGAGGAGGTAATCTGTTCTTAAATTGGATTCCCAGGATTTTGTGGTACCATAATGCAGCTGTGAAATGAAATATATTTTAAGGATGATGTCCTCAAGGGGGTGAAGGGGCTGGAGGGGGGAGGAGCCGTGATCATATATAGTAGAAAGAAACTCCTCTCTGCCCAGCCTGCCTCATTCTTCCTCAGCATCATTCTCCAACTGCCATTGGATGAAAAGAAACACTCCCTTCCCTAGGTGGCCTATTTGCTCTGCTACCTAAACAGAGTTTCTCTCATAGGCATGATCTGGTATCCTTAGGCCTTTATTGGATCTGAGGTAATTCCAGGAGGCTTTGGCCCGCAAGGCCCAGAGCTTTCTGGTCTCCCCTCAAAGCTGTCTTTGCAGAGAGAAGACACTCCTCCTCCATGTATTGGTGACAGATGCACTACCTTGGTGATCATACTTAACAAAGTAGAAACCACCCCTTCTTGAGATCTTAGCATCTGGAAATGGGGATATGCATCCTTGACTGCATGACTGACCCTTTAAAATATCAAAGCCTGGCACAGGGACAACTCCAGTGGTAACAGCAGCCAACTTCATTACCACCATCTTCTCCAAAGCATAGGTTCAGCCAGACAACACCCCACCCTGACCAGCAGCAATGATATGGTCTGTGAAGTCTGAGGAGGAGCCTGGGGAATAATTAACCTCTTATCCTTCAATCAAGATGGAAAGCATCTGGGTGAGGGGGTCAGTGGAGGTTAATGCATTAAATTGTTTGCCTTTGCCATCTCGAGTGGAAAAGCGACTTTAGGCCGCAGTGGGACTGAGATGACAAGCCTGTGGTCCCGTGTCTCGGCCCAATCCACCATGGAGCCAATGCTGATGGGCTCAGGGACCTTCTGCACCAAGGCCACAGATGGACTGGGATTTTAAACAATTTAGATTACCTGGCCATATGAGGACCCTGCCAGGTAAACTTTCAAGTGGTGAAGAGATGCTGCCATGTCAGTCCTCAGATAGAGGTGGGGGTGGTGTCTCAATGCATGACTGCCACCCTGTTAGCTCATGAGACCATGAGGATTTATAAATGCTGTGTAATAGATCCCCCATAGGAGCTGTGGAGTTGGGGAATTAATAGGAGGTTTGAGAAGAATGCGAGTCAGTGAATTTGCTGTTAACGTACAGAATGAGCCCCTCTGCCTCTCCTCCCAGTAACAGCTTGGTTTTACAGCTCAGAAAAAAAAAAAAAAGCCTTTTTCTGTTCTTCTGCTTAAGTTGTTATGTTCTTACTTTATTTCTGCATGTGCTGATTGATCTGGCCTTAAAACCAACAGAACTAATGGCATCTTCAAATGGAGATCCAATGGTTCTGGAACTTTCCCAGTCTATGAGACCGAGAGGGTTTTTGAAGGAATGGTAGGATGTTTACACTTTTCCTAGTCAGTGATGGACTTGAGGAGCAGGTGATGACAAAAGAGGATAGGAGTGGTATAGAAATAATTAATTAAATTGTTTAATAGTATTTATATTAATTTTAATTGATTGGCTGCTGTTAATCCTTAACCAGCCATTCTAAATGAACACACAGACACCACGTGGATTTTAACAAGCCTTAGCCTGAATTGAGCAATCTTGGCCCATCTAAGCTAGCTCTTAATTCTATTTCTGAATAAAGCCCCGTATAATATACATATGTCCCCTGGGCTGTTTTTCTCTATGCTATGCTGATGTTCCAGGTCACGTGGCATGAGGTTCTTTTCTCTAACCTATGTTGTCTGTCCTCTTTCCTGTTCTTGCTGCTTGTCTTGGAGGCTTCTTCTACCCATCTACCTCTCTGCTTCAGAAGCCACACACCTTAGTCCCACCTTCCTATCTTTGCCCAATCTTAGGCCTCAGCATCTATTCAACCAATCAGAGAATGCCTCAGAAGGGGTGGTAACCAGATCTCAGCACTGAAATCAGTCTATCAGAAGCAATGTTATTAGACCTTCCCCCAACAGAGTGGGGATGAGGAGAGGTGAAGAACCAAGATAACCCAGCTGAGCTCAAGGCCCTATCTATGGTCAGTGTGTTCTGAGTCCAGACCCATGCATTTTATTTCCTAATATGGGTCTAGCCCCAGGCTCAGAGGCAACACCTACATAGTGTCTTTTCCATGGGCAAGAAAAGGACAAGACTCCCTTGCAATGCTGAAATTTGTGATAAATCTGTGGAGAGAATGGGCTCTATTTTCCCCTTAGGACTCCTGAAGACACAGTATCTATAGAGTCGTAGCTGAAACACCTGTGCTGACTGACTCCTTTCTTTTCTCATCTGGGAATAGGTGGAACAGTTTGCCACCCTGCCTAGGGATGAATAGGCACCATGACCTGGAGGCTCCCCAGAGAGAAGCATGCCAATATCCACTGAGGTGAACTGAGCATCCTATCCTTGACTATTCATGAGGGGGGACTCTTTCTTCACTCTATGTCTATCCTTAACCCTAAAGCCACCCCTTGGTGGCATTAGAATGGGCTACTGCAAGCTGTGCTAAGGCTGAAGAGGCTGGCTAGAGGCACAGCTTGTGTGCATATGGGTGCACCCAGAATCCTCGTTGCTTTCTGGCGATCTGGTATCAGTTTGATACCTTTGGATGCTTCGATATCCGTCCAGTGGTCACATTGACATGCATTCTGAACTAACTCTGGAAAGCTTGCATCAGTCACAGGATAAAAGTAAGACAGACTCCCATTATAGAGGTAGGGAGGGACAGTCTCCCTGAAGAAGCCTGAGGATGTGCAATTCATCTTCATCACTAAGCTTGTCTTGTGCAATGACCTCCATAAGCCCTTCTTCCCAGGACCTCATTTGCTTTGAATATAAAATCAGGGTCACAGTGTTAATTTTCTGCTCAGATTAGATGCAAACCCACATCAAAGTTCAAGCATGAAAGGTAAAATAGAAATCTGAATGCATAAAGTTGTAGCAACAGTAGACACTGGAGGCGAACATGGAATTCTGAAAAAAAAAGAAATGAGTCATGTACAAGACGCCTGGGGTCGACAGAGGCATGATGAAATGCAGGAAGGAAGAACTTAGTGGAAAATGCCCAGACTCCATTTATTTAAGTAAGAGGACTATGGAGTACAGAAAATATAAGTGAAAAGCCGATCCATTACAGGATCCCATTCCCAGCTCTATTCTTGGCAACCTCTCTTTGACCTATAAAATCTCCTATTTCTCTCTTAAATTCTGCCTCACAAGCCTTAATTCTCATTTCATTTTTCATTCCCTCTAGTTATCTACGTTCTCATACAGCACTCTGTCCCTCAGTTCCAACCAACAGACCACCCCTTCTGTGTTCATCTCCCACCTCTTTCTCTCTAATGAGCCTAGACTGACAATTTTACCAATAGTTTTCATACATAATAACTTAAGTGCATCGCTTTTCTGCAAACATGTTATCATTAGAGTTCAATTCTTGTGCTCCTAGCCTTTGTGCCTGGTAAACACATTCCTTTGACGTGTGCTTTGGAAGATGGCTCCGTTTTATGCATGTGCCATTAGTGCCGTTTGCACAAAGCAGAAGCACAAATTGCTTGCGTTCTGCAGGCATATCTAATAACCTAGACACCATGGGCTGGCACTCACTGCAGCCCCTGCCTCTATACAGGAAGCTGAAAGGAGAACACCTAAACTGCCTATTAATTTGAAATGTAGGTAAAGTGCTGTTGGTGCTGAGCCCTGGGCTTTGGAGAAGCATCACGCGCTTGGCACCGACCTGCACTGGGAACAATGCCGAATGCCTGCCTTGGGAGCTCAGGACCCTGTCAAGATGCTGAACTCATGAACCCAGCGCACGAGCATTCAAATTAATCCCCGCTGGAGACAGGAGCGAGCATGTGATAACCAGTAAAGGAAGTCAAGTGTGGGGATTCTTGCATAGGTAGATGTGGATTTTCCCACAGTGCTATGTCTGTAGGGTCTCTCCCAACATTCCTTCCTTGTTTAGGTAATTCTGGAGTCATTAAATCAGCCTCCCCTGGGGAAACTGAAGTGAAATCAACAGGATTTTCTTGGGAGCCAACACTACCCACATTGTCACTTCAGACTTCATGAGTTTAAGAAAGCCTTCAAATGTGCCTGCTCTGCCTAAGAAAGGAGCCCCTTATCCTGTAGATGGGCTGGATCCTGTCCCCTAGAAGCTCCGCAGTAGCCACTATGGCCTCAAGTATCTGACGGGAGATATCATTCCCACAACCTCAGAGGAGAACGAGGGCGCTTAGAAACTAACAGGAATACAGACCTTCCCACATCAGCTTTCCCGGAGAAACCTTCACCCCGCGACCTGTCTGTCCAAACTCAGTTTCATGAGCCCCTTAGCTAGTGTTTCTTTGAAGATACTGAATTTTGTTCCCCTCCCACACACAGAGACAGACAGAGACAGAGAGACAGAGAATCTTACACATCTGTTGGGCCGTCGAAAGGTGAATGAGAAGGCCTGTCTCTGTTTCTCCCTGACTGAGCACTTTAGGCTGTTTTCTTCTTGCTTTCCTTTCTTCATTCTGCCCACTGTCCTGTTGGCACCAATCTTCCTTGGTCCCCCAACCCTCCCCTTGTGTCTTCTGCTTCTCTTTTTTTCTCATTTGTAATGAGGCTACTTGACCGCCAGAGGGTCAGGGCTGTATATCACAAGGGAATCAGCATGAGGGCCACATGACAGTAAAGGAAAGCTGTCATCAAATTTTACAGCTTCATATAAAATGTATTGTCCATAGCAAGGACACAGAGGGACAAGAGGGGCACAGAGGGTGGCCTGGCAGGAAGAGGTACATACAAGAGTACCTATATTGGGTGTTGAGGGTCCATGTTATATAGTTCTCACTTAGATATACCCACAGAGACAATTCTGCTATCTTAATGAAAAACTAGACATGTCCAAAGACCCTTATTAGGAGACCCAATAATATGTAAATGTTCCTACAACAGGATATCTGTGGGTTCTTTTTTATGGAGAAAGGTGGCTGAAGCTGTTGGAGGGCCAGACAGCACAGGCCCTAATGCGCACATGGCCTGTAGTCACTCTTCCTCTGGAAGAAGTAGGAAGCTGTTCTGCCTTTAGTCCCTCCAATCAGAAATGCCCTGTGCACATTTTACAAGACAGACAGCAAGTGTCTGAGGATATGTCCTGAGCCCAGCTACCATGAACATTATCTGAGTCACAATGGAAGTCATCTTGTCCTAAAGGAATAGAAAACTTGGTTGAGCAATCAAGATTAGCCTATGACATTCAGCTAAGAGTCTCGAATATAGCTACATCTCAGTTCATGGCTAGGAGTTAAAAATCCTCCATTCAAAAACCCCTTTCCTTAATTGCATTCCTTTTTCTAGGCTCTGCACTGGCCCTGCTCCCAAACCACACAGACCAGAGGGTGCAAAACACTCTGCTATGGAGGACAGATCTTCAGAGAGAGATACCTATAGTTGCAGCACTACCCTGAAATTTATTAACTATGTAACCTTAGGCAATCTATTAGGTTTCGATTTCTCTGCATAGAAAGTAGAGGTGTTTTTGATAACTACGACAGAGAATAGTTGCATGGAGGGAGTAAAATAATTCCTGGAAAGGGTGTAGGTTGGTGCCTGGTGCATGTTGATGACTGTTAAATGTCACTCATTAATAATATTTGGCTGTACTTCTTTCTTTTCGTTAATAACCCTCCTGTCTTAAGTCGGGGGCTCTAGGCTCCACTTCTCAGCATCTGGCTCCTGCACTGGCAGGCAGAACCTGCTGCGTGGTCCTGGGAGGGCACTTGCTAATTTTTAGCCTTTTCCCAGCCGAAAGGAATGGTCTACATTTTACAGATCTGGGCACAGCGCTGCTGTCTGGACCCTCCTCTGTACCTCCATGCTCTGTTCCTCAGGACGACTTCAGAGGCCCTGTGCACCAACATCAGTATTGATGTGTCCCAGTTTGTTGCACCACTAGGTTACCCCAGTTCTTCCTCAATCTCACCAGCCACTCAGATGGCCATCTCTCAGTTTTGTTCATCAGGAAAAGCTGTGAAACTTCTCTTAAATATTAAGGGAGAGGTTTTCGTAAAATATAGACATTTATAAAGGTCCATAGATATGTCTGATGCACATTCCAAACCAGAAGGCACTACCTACCTATATAGCATCTTATCTGCCCTATTCATCTTTGTATTTCTTTGGCATATTGGTTGACACACACTAAGCAAGTACACCAAGAACATATTTTCTGAGACTAGTTTAGTGAAGAATGTTCTACCATGCCTAAGAAACCTAAATTATACCCATAGAGTGTAAATATAAGGAAGTAGAAGACTATACAGGGACCTCTGTGTGTGTGAGGGGGGGGGAGGGAGAGAGGGAGAGAGTGAGAGAGTATGTGTGTGTGAGAGATAGAAAGAGAGAAGAGGAAAAGGTGGGAGAAGATTGATTTTTGTCCTGACTGGGATGAGTTTTCCAGCTGTTGGTTGAAGACAGAACATAGCCCAGGAAAACTGGATCATCATTTTATATAAGCACCTTGAGCCCCAACACACATTCTTGTGAAATGTGGGAAAAGAGAGACTGAGAATAAGCCAGGGTCTAGCTACCTGTGTATTTCAGAGAATGCCTGTGATAGAAAAATAAAATAAAACTAAGGAAAAGATGATTCTGAAATCCATTACTTTCTTTCCCGAAAGAAGAGGTTTGATGGATTTAGTATCACACGGGGTGGTAAAAGGACATCAAACAATGTCAGGGTAATGTGATTCCTTTCTAACCCAGCTGTGGAGTTAGCTCTTAATGATGAGGTATGTGATTGGCATGTGGTACATCCCATGGACACTGCTGAAGATGGTGACAGATGCTGGTGCCAGTTGTTATTATGGGATGGGAAAGTGTTTCTTCTTGCTTTTTCTTCCATCACCCTTTACTCTCTCTCTCTCTGATAAATGAAGGATCAACTATTTTGGAACACAGGCAATAGGACTGGAAATCAAAGCTCACACCATGACTGGCAATATGCCGAGACTTTGCAGTTAACTTCTGGGATGAGAGCAGGGGGAGAGAGGTGCAGCTGCTGTCATCCCCCTCTCCAGGAGTTATTTTGGGTTTACTTTTATTTCTCCCAAGACAAGAGGAACTGGAGAGGGTCGCCAAGAAGACAAAAGGAGAGGGAGAGCTGGAATGCCTATGGTAGAGCCTTGGAAGGAGCCACAGGGAGAGAGAAGTTGGAAGTCTCCAGAAAGCCTCTAGAATATGTCTTCTAGTTTGCTGGCTGTGTCCTTAGAGCCTGGCTCTGCCAGCTGCCCCTCTTGCGTGATGAGAGATGTTCTTTATGATCTGTAAAAGGCAGCCTAATTAACAGGCACACTGAAAAGATTCAAGCACCTGTTCTTTCACATATTGAGAAACTGAGGTACAGCTCACTAATGACATTTACCCTTGCTCCTTTTCAGGTCTTTTGTCATTTTTTTTGGTCCCAAGAGTTGTGGCAAGTATTTCCCCACTTCCTGTATGAGGAGAAGAATTCATTCATGGCTTTGGTTTTTCTGGTCCCCTCCTACAGATATCGTCACTACTACAAACTACCTAATCCTGGGTCTCACGGGTTGACTCTGCCCTCTGGTGGAACAAAAGGTGCTGTATGTGGTAGAAAAGGGAACTCCTTCCAGAAATACATACCCTGGCAGGCTTCCCAGAACAGTCTTTGGTTAAAGCAACCCAAACCCTAAATGAATACAGCTCAATATGCTTGTGATGTATTAATAACCCGATAAGCTGGTCACAATGTGCTACCAACTGGACCAACACGTGAGTAATAGCTTCTCACCTCCATGCCACTGTGGAGGGATCAACCATATGGGACTCCAGAGTCATACAGGCACTACAGACCTCCTGGCTAATGAGAAGTCCCGAGGCCCCTAATACAAGTCCCCAGTGATATCTGCATCTTGCAACCATGCCCTTTGCCCGCCTTCTTAATGACTTTCCATTTTGTTTTACAACCTGCAATCTGCCGCATGTCCTGGTCAACAGTGTCTATTTTTTCTCCTGTTGCTTGTGCTCTGGATGCTTTTATGGGCATTGATTTCCTTTGCTGGTTCCCCAAAGAGGTGCTTTTCCTTGAGCCAGAGAGGCATTCCGGAGGATTACAGTGTCTGCCACTCTGTACTCCAATTTATTGGTATCCTGGGTTTTATTCTCTCTCATACTTGCAGCCAAGCCTCATTCATTCCATTTTCTGGGATAAGGAGAATGGAAGAAGTTGCTATTAATAGGAGCAAAGATGTCACGCCAGCAGGCTGAGAGATGTCTGAGTTTATAATCCTCAAGTTCCTGAGGCTAGCTCTGGTCTTAAATCTAGCCTTCTCTGTCCAAGGGAGCTGAGGAGAGGAGTGGAATGGGGAATGAAGCTCAGTATGGCTTATATTCTTTCCAGGCACTTTTGGACAAAAGCAGTCTCTTTATTTGTCCATCTGTCCTCCACCTTAGGATCACCAGTTTGCTTTGGCAGAAGGAAGTCTGTTGGGGAGAGTTTGTGCAGGGCAGAGGGCTGACCTGGGAAGAGGTGGGAAGGGAGCGTGCAGGCAAGCAGTGTACCTGGTCCTCCTGTAGGAGTGGGTTGCTTTTTATTTTTCTCAGATAATAAGCTATGTGAATCTAATTGAGAATGCTCCCGGAGTTGCAGTGTTGGTTTTTTTTTTTTATTACATTGACAAACAAGTTTACTAATCATTTATCACAAATTAAGTAGAAACACAATTTCTAAACAGTGTCTTTCAGATAATAAATGTCTTTTGAATGTGCATACATAATGTTACCACTCAGTTGTTGTTAGCCTTGCCTACTCTATCAGTAAGGTTTGAGAAACTGCACATGTAGTTCTGAGAGAAGCAATCAGATGTAGCTTCTGTAGGGCCAGTCTCGGCATACTGTGACATGTCTCTAGGTTACCTAGATGCACATTTCCTTCAGACAGGACAGGGGTGACCAAGGCACTTCCAGTGTTTATAGTTGTGGGCTCAGAGTTAAGTAACCACTGATATTTGGTAGGGACTCACGCAGGTATAGACATGTGGCAAGGGGAGAAATCACTGGAGACAGCGTGGGAACTTTTTCTTGGGGGACAACGGATGTTATTGGAACCAGAAGGTAACCAGGTGACTATTTCCTTTTCACAAAATGTTTCTGACAAGGTTTAGTTTATATAGACAGCTCCTATGGAGTGAGGCCACTCTACAGCCATATATACCTGACAAGACACTAAGAAGTAGTAGTGTAAGAAGTGGCCATCCATCCATTTGGCAGCAAATCGGATGATTTCCTTGTTTCTGATAGCTGAGTAGTACTCTACTGTGTAAATATACCACAGCTTTTTTATTCATTCGTTGGTTGAGGGACATCTGGGTTGTTTCCAGTTTCTAGCTATTACAAACAAAGCTGCTATGAACATAGTTGAGGAGATGTCCTTGTGGTTTGGTGAGGAATCATTTGGATGTATACCCAGGAGCAGTATGGCTGGGTCTTGAAGTAGAGCTATTCCAAGTTTTCTAAGATATCACCAGAGTGATTTCCACTGTGGTTGTACAAGTTTGCACTGCCATCAGCAATGGAAGAGTGTTCCCCTTCCCAGCATGTGCTGTCATTTGAATTTTTGATCTTAGCCATTCTGACAGGTGCGAGACAGAATCT
>CAJQZJ010003694.1:15491247-15505299 GCA_907164525.1 Lophiomys imhausi
TCCAACCCAAAGAACAGGGTGAGGCAGACTATGCTGTCCACATGGATACTTGTGGAAACTGAGTCACTGAAAGACACAAGCCTGTCTTGGGAGGTTAGGTATTGAAGCAAGTGCTTAGATAACATAATTTCTCGAATACCAGGTTCAATATTCTGGGCTTCACTGCTGCCTCTTCTCTTGATTGTGATTGTGGTCGTTGAGGTGATAATCAGATGAAGTATGTGAATATGCAGAAGCTTCCAGATGGTAGAGACCTTGTTAAAGTCTGAGTAATACCCCACATATTGTCAAGCTCACAGGGCATTCACTGCTTAATCTATCCCCAAACCCATCAGCTACATGAACACTGTTTTACTTTACTTACCGTGTGTTTATTTTGTAGGGTGTGTATGTATGTGTGTAGGTGTACACATGTGAGTAGAGGTCAGAGGAAAACTTGCCAGAGTCAATTCTCTCCCACTGTTGGGTCCTGGGTTCATACCCAGGCTGTCATGCCCGTGGTGGTAGGTGCCTTTACCTGCTGAGCCATCTCACCAGTCCCAAAACACTACTGTTGTATTCGGTGTTAAGAAGTCAACAGATGCAGATACTTCTCTCAAAGTAAGTAGCTAAGCAGCATTGTGTTTCCAAACAAAAATAGCTGCATATGCTTTACCCCAGGCTCCTTTCTGGTAGTTGTCCTCCCATATATCTGCAAACACCAAGTTTGTAGAATGTTTGCATGAATGTCACTTCTGGAAGGCTTCCCATGGCCCACCAGATTAGGGATTATTTCCCCAGGGCCTGCATATTTTCTGCGCATCACTGACAGTACCCTGTCATGATATACACCACACTTCTGTGTGGCTGTACGGTGGCTCCTTCTCTTCTGCGTGAAGAGAATGTGCCCATATCTATACCTCTCGCCTCCATAATGAATCTTTAAGAGCTCAGCACAATGATGTCAGGCACAAAATGGCTGTTCAATGGGCACACAGGCAAATAAGTGGATAAACACTTTCAAATAAACCCCAGTTTATCCGTGCCACTGTGAATAGAAGGGCTATTTAGTGACCTGAAGAACATGTGGGAATCTCATGAGCCAACATACTCTTTACACACAGCTCCAACTGCCAACCTTGTTTAACTTCAACCTGTGAGGTTATAAGAGAACAACTGTGTAGACAGGTCTGTGATGATAAGAATGAGTGGAACATTTGGAAGAAAGAAAAAGATCCTTAAGAAGTGTAAAGCTCAGTGTTCTCACTGTGGCTGACAGTGGCTGGCTTCCCCATGCTCCTCATCCTCTCTCTCTCTCTCTCTCTCTCTCCTCCCTGCTGCTTCATTATTTCCTTCCAATCATGGTTTCTGTTCAGCCATTCAGCCTCCCCAAGCCCTTGGGATAGCAACTCATGCAACTGCCTAGAGTGCAGTCCACAATGTGGCACACAAGGGCCATTATAAACTGGCTTTGATCTTTCTTTCTGGGTCTTCCAGCTCTGTTCTCCACATAGGCCGTCTTTGTCAGGCCAGACTCCTGGCCCTTTATTCTATGTCCACATCTGTAGCTTCAGGCACCTTTGTCTTCCCTGGGGTGGCCTTTAGGAGCCTAGGCACATTTTTCACTCACGTGTCTCCCACGAGGTATCCCTCTGTAGTGCTGAGAGCTGACTGTGTTCAAATCAAATCTCTCTGCCTACTGTTCCTGGTTTCAGGCTGTATGTAGTTCCTGTGCCTTCTGCAAGGTAGGGACACCTGCTCTGCCCTGTTCCCAGCACCTGGCTATAGACCAAGCTGTATTTCCCTTCTACTCATTTTTCTGTGCAACCTAAAACATTCTCATTCTCTCTCTTCCTATGCGTTCTTACTAGTCAGGAAGCAGGAGTGAGCATTACAGAGATCTCCCAGAAGCAGCCCTTGAGGTAAGGACTGGATACATATGACATATGAGGAAAGTCGTCTTAGGAGATGGAGCAGAAAGGGGGGGGGGGCAGGGCAAGGCAGGGAGTCCAGTGCCAGCTCTGTCTCAGACAGAGATACACAAGGTGGCCAAAGCACTCTCTGTCCCTCACAGGCTGCCTGCTGATGGCTGCCTAGTGGACACAATCGCTAGTCCTGTGTGAAAGTGAGAACAGAGGTCTGTAGCCTAAAGGTGAGCCTCAGAACAGAGAAATGGGTATTGGTGGCTAGAAACACAAGCACAGAAGCTTATAAAGCCACAGATGATAAAAGAGACCTGACAGAGCCAGGCTGGATTTATACCATTGCTAGTCTTGTGCTGGTGGGAACAGAACAGGGGATCAAAGACCAGACACCTGGCCTGGATCCCTCTCTTCTCTTGGCCTTCTGCTCGATATATCCCATTCCTGAGGTGCTCCATGCTCCTCATCGGGCCCACCTGAGCCCTGAGTTCCTCTCAGCTGAGTCCTGAGCTCTTTCCTCTGTAGATCCGAGTCATCAAAGGCTAAGGACTGGTTTCTTCTAGCTGTACATCTTTGGTCAACATGTGAAGCACAGCAGCAGATACATTTTCCTTTGGGTTCAAACACTTGTGAGGGTCTTCTGGGCCTTTTCATCTGGCCCAAGGGAGTTACTCTTATATCCCAGTCTTTGTACAGGTAAAGCAAGAGCTGTCTTAGCATGTTGGCTGTTTCCCGTCTCCCTGCACCCCCAAAACTCTCACTGTGACCCCTCAATATGGTCATCTACTGGTAATGGGGCAAGAGAAATGAGGAGGCTGGACTTGTCCTCCATACAGTGAACAGCAAGTTGCCCTAAGTACGTGTGCTTCTCTGAGAGGGATAGCACTTCAAAGATGCAACTAACCCAGGGCCAATGATAGAGAGAGGCAACAGAAAGTGGGCAATAGTGATGACTCCCCAGGTGTGGAAGAGCAGGCTGAGTGGAGGATCACCTTCCCACTAGCAGAGAGACACATCCTGCTCCTGTGGGGACTGCATTACCTTGATTAACTATCTAAAGAGAGCCAATGAGCTTTCTGCACTTAGGGAATCCTGTATTTCCTTATCTGTAGGAATGCTCATTTTTTATACCATGGGGAGACCTTCCCCCCTTCCTCCTCACAGACCACAGGAAAATGACTCTACAGGTCATAGATGGAAAAGGACAAGCCTCCAGCCACTTAGGCTACATCTACTTGCTGGTTCTGCCTCCTGCTTCCTCTTTCCCTCCCCGACTCAGATGGCAGGAAGGGGGCTTTCTAACTAGACAACTGCTCTCCAGGGAGGATGCTTGCCTACTTACCAGCTGTCTCTCACTTCCACCCGGGCCCAGGCAATCACTTAGACACAGTGGCACCACAAGGAGGTGAAATGGTGTGTGGCCAAGGTCACTTACTGAAAGAACAGAGACAACCCCCACCCCACTGCCCTCCAATATGGGGGACCCATGGGCAACATTGGGAATCTAACTCTCCTCTCCCTGCCCTTCTTTTCTGATGATAGGGATTGCATAGCACACAGACTTTTTTTTATTACAATGCAATCTGAATTGATTTCTCCTTTACCTTTTTTTTGCCCCAAATAGGGCCATACATATGTACAATCACATATGCACAAAGTCACGCAGAGGCAGCATTTAGCCTGAACTGAACTGTGGTTTGTCTGCCGTGCTTTGAGCTTCTCCCCCACTCAACTGTGCTGAAGACTTAAATCTTCACATTACTGAAAAGTGATTGGGAGATGGGTACCAAAGGTAAGACCCACACCTAGGGGAGGGTTGAAAATGGTTTGCTACATGTGCTGCAGATGGGAGTAGCCCCAGGAATGGGACAAGAAGTAACTTACAAGCTGGCTTCATCACAGACTGATATATATGTGCAAGGCTACCAAGCAGATGCAGCGCTTGAAGCCATACCGAGCCCTGACATGAGAGAAACAGCCCCTTTTCTAGTATATGGTGGATATAATGTGCTGGTGTAGCCTATCCGTCCTACTCACCAGACATCCTTTTTGTGCCCAAAGTAATTGTAGAAAGTGTGCAATTAGGGCCACATGTGCTATGGATTTTCCACTAGGCACTCTGCCAGGCTACACATGACTTGTTGACAGATAAAGAGCCATGAGGAAATCTCGTCTCAGGTGCAAGCTTGATACAGACCAGCTAGTGAGAACAAGATGAAAGAGTCAAACATGAAGGCAAACCTATGGATAGATTTGTTTCCCAAAACTTAATCTTTTGCCCCAGCTCCCTTTTTGATTCCTTGGTCTGCCTACTAGGGAAAAACACATGCTGAACTCTGTGTTTAACTTGATGATGTTCTGAGCTAGCCTCTGCAGAATGCTTTGTTTAGGTCCTTTTTGGCCACTTTCTGTCCTCAGTACGTGATATAGTGAAAGTCTCTGGGCAGACTGGGAAAGCTGCCTACAGTCATCAGAGATTCCACAGGCAAGAAATGACATGCTCAAATTGGTTTATTTGAGGAGAGTTTGAAAAAGTGGTTTTTACAAAGGTGCCTCCATGGCACGGGTAAGCCACAAAGGACAGCCAGGACCCTGACACTGGCAATGGGAGGGATAAGGAAATAAAGTCATAGGTCCCTCCAGGGAGTGAGGCTGGATGGAAAAAGCCTCTGGCATGGGCTGTGATTTTTGAAAGAAGCACATAGCCTCTGGCACCTGCTCCCCTTCCTTCCCTCTGCTATCTCCAGCCACTGCTTCACATTGGTTTAACACAGCTGGATGCTGGCGGGCAGAGGCACCCCTTGATGTGATAACACCAGTCATTGCCCTATGGAGTCCAGGGACACACAGAGATCACTGTGTGAAGCCTCACTAGCTTCATTTCATCTCTCCCCTCAAAGCTTTCTGTTGCAGACACTGTACTCCCAGACCCTAGGAAAGTATTCTAGCATCCTTCTGCTTGCTCATATCCGTCCCTGCCTAAAACACTGTTACACAGGTATCCATCCTCATGGACATTTGAACACTCACCAAATACCAAATTGCCTTGATATTATTACCAGAGGCCATTTTGGGGGGTTTGGGGAGTGTCAAGAAGTAGACTAGACAAACAAGTAATGCAGGTTGAGCATCCCTAACTAGGAATGCTTGGGCCCAGAAATGTTTCAGATTTCAGTTTTGTTTAGATTTTGGAATGTTAACATATATACAAAGACATGTCTTGAGGTGGAACCCAAATCTAAATTCAAAATTCATTAATGTTTCACATATGCCCTGTGCCCTGAAAGTCACTTTATGTAATTAAATTATTTTTTGCATGAAAAAACTTTGTATAATATGGAATTTCCCACTTGTGGCATCACGTTTCACAAGACAAAAAGTTTCAGAGTCTGGATCACTACTGACTTCATATTTTCAGATTAGAGATGCTCAATTTGTATATGCTTTCTGTCTTCCTAGGACTGCACATGACAGGAAAGGATGAAGCATGAGAATACTGCCTGTAGTTCATAATAGGAAAGAGTATATTTGAAGACCACTAATAGAACAAAAAATGTCTTGAAAATAAAAAGTAATTGGAATAAGAAATGATCTCTAAAACCTTGGCTTAGTAAAATGGATAGAAATGTTTACAACAGTCAGTAAGGAAGGCACATTCTACATAAAACTTCAAGTCACCAAAGCCCACACTGTGTCCAGTGTTCATAGAGGGGAGAAGCAGACCAGTGCAGACAATACAGTTCATGTATTGTAGATTGAGTGTGTCTGGCAGCCAGTGTTCTTCAGAGAAACATAGACAATGGTATCCATCTGTCTATCAGCTGCCCATGAGTTATCTGTCCAGAGATTACAAGATTTGGCTCACAACTCACCTATAAGTTTCAATACAAGCCCAAGACCTGATAACCTGAGGAGAAAGTTTCCCAGAGCAGGAGAATATGAATATTTTAGCTCAAACATAGAGAAAGTCTTGCCCTCCTTTTATTTTTCACTCTGTTAAGGTCCTCAGTGGGTTTCGATGGTAACTATTTCAGTTTGATGAGGGATGATCTGACCTCCTTCGTCCACTGTTCCTGGAGCTGTTCTCTTCTGGAAATGCCCTCAGAAATATGGCCTCTCTATATAATTACTAACTAAATTAACCATCAGAGAAGGTGGAGGACACCTTCTCAGGTCTCACTCGGTCGAGTCTATGTCAAATGACAGGTTGAATTCAAGGCAAATTTTCATGAATGTCATGAATATGAGCACATTTCTGCCCTGTTCCTTAGGAATGGTGTTATTCATGTTTGGGCTATTTGAAAGACACTGAAGAAATGATTAGAAAGGACAGCTTTTTTGTTGTTTAGCTTTGGAGGAGCAAAAGAGGTTGTGGGCCTTGGCAGTAAAACAGCCCATCCTTTGGGAGCCTGATTCAAAAGACAAGTAACAGTGAAAAGGAGACAATGAGATTTATTCAGTGTTGTGGCATTGGGAAGTGGAACAAGACCATTTGACCACTCCCCTCCCCAGTCCATCTGTAGGATCCTGGCATGGCATTCATGTTTAAATAGAAGGCTAGAGGTATGGGTAGCTAGGAGTCAGAGAGAGAGTTCACTGGTTGAGAATACTAACTGCTCTTCCAGAGAATCCAGGGTCGGCTGACTCCCTATACCCACATGGTAGCTTAAAACCATGTGTAACTCCAGTTCTAAGAGATCCAAAGCCCTCTTCTGACCTCCATGGGCATCAGCAACTGATGTGGTTCACAAACAAAACATCCATGCATATGAAATAATAGAATTTAATGTATGCATAAGTAAAGTCTTGATCAAGATGTAATCTTACCCCTCAATGTTGTCTAACCTCCAATCTCTCCTGCAATGAGATCTGACAAGCTCTCAGAACTATGTGACATTTTTTAAAGCAAAATAAGCCCCCCTGTGGCTTGCATGGGAGCCCAGAATTTCCCTCCTCCCAGCATGAGACTTGGAGGAAATTTCAGTTTCCTTGGGATTCATCCTTTCAATAATCTGATAACCCAAGAGAGAACCCCAGGAGGCTCTTTATTTTCCTCCTGCCAAGACCCTTATACCTGGCCATGGTGGAGAAACCCTCACATTGCCCCACTCATTTTATTCTGACTGTTGAGCTCTTCTTTACTCAAGAGTGAATAAAGAATTGTTTTAACAGGCTGTAACTTAAAGTATCGTGTGACCTGCTGAGCTGCCTCCATTCTTCCTTCAGGATTGGTATTAATACTGAGTTTTTGCTACCAGTACAAATTGAAATGCTATGCTGTTCATTTTAGAAAAGCAATGGTCCTTCTAATTCCATTGAGTTTGCTTGTGACAGTGCTGCTTTATTTGATTTAGATGGAAAGGAGAGCTGAGTATATGTGCCTGTGGAGTCCCTTTCTGGAAGTCCACAAAGCAAAGCCTTCCTGCTTTGTTCTCAAGGCATCTGTGAGTGGGAGGAGACAGCCTCCTTTGAGGTGATCCCCTCTGATATGAGGAGGTGTGGAGGGACATATAGGCAATTGTTTTTGCAGATATGGGTTGTTAGAGAGAGGCATCCTTATAACCCAGACCCTTAATGACATAGCCCTCATGTCTATTCTTCCTTGATATTTTTAAAATATGGGGGTTTGGGGAAACACATTCAAATAATCAATGGATGGATGTTTGGTGTATACTTTGGACTCGATAAATAAGGAAAACAAGGCCTGTACCTTGCTTTTCAAGAATTTACAGTCATGTGAAGGAGGTAAGAAACATACAAAGCTCGAATGAGGAAGCTGTCCATGTAATAGAATACACAGGAGTCCTGCTGCTGGGGCCTCTCTGGTATTCAGAACAACGCTTTTCAATGCATGGTTCTCTTCACCTTCTTTCTTCTTGACTCCATGGAGGAGAAAAGTTATTTTCACCACAGATGACTTAAATGCAATCAGTGGAGTGAACTAACTCTGAGACTTGAAAGGCAGAAATGAGACTCTCTAGCAGCCAGACTTCAGCCATATTCCCCTTCACTTCCCCTCCCTCCCTGCAGCTGTTTCTCCACAGTATGAAGCCATAGGCACACAGCATGGTATGTGGCCAGCTGGTTTGGTTTTGTTTCTTTCCTCCATTGCCTTTTCTTCTCCATCCCAAGCATGTCCTCCACTTCTGCCGAGGCATGGCCAACCTGGTGATTATCTTCCCAGCTGGGGAAAATGTCCTTGTATGTATCTGTTTTGTTATTTAAAGCCTAACCAGTACCAGTTGGTAGAAAGAAGGGTAGTTTGAACTGAGCATCACTTCAGAATTTTTGTCTGTAAGAACCAATTTAATTCTGTAAATGAGCATGTGAGTTCAGATTTTCAAAGTTATCGAGTGGGTTCAAAATAAACTACTCACTACTGGAGGTGTCTCTTACTATATAAAGATCTAAGGAGTTCACCTGCCTCAACATTTTCATTGTATTAGAGGTGAGACATCTTTGGGCCCTTTGTTGCCTGGTTTTCCCTGGCAAACACTTCCTTAGAGAAGCAGGTATAGAGGGCTCACATAAAAACTCCAATGCCCTGGGTCAGCTGAGTGAGGGTATCTTGAACCATCGAAGCTCCAATATTTGCTGTGAAGGCTGAGGTGGATAGAGCACATACCAAATGCTAGAGGAACCACATTTGGAGCCAGTTGAAGCATTTCTGTGTGATAAGAGACAGTTGTGACCAGGTGCTGTGAAGGACAGAAGCACTTATTTTGCTGTGGTCTCAAGCGTGCCGCCTTTCAACAGCAGTTAAAGGGCCATTTGATAGGAGGAGCTGGCGGATTGCACACTGTCTGGATCCATTATTGCCCTGAGATCCTCAGGCAGGTGGTTTCAAGAGAGACCAGGCTTGGCATTTTCTCTCCTTTCTTCAATAATCTTTCTCTTTATTTCAACACTTTGCCTGTCTTTAGGAGGCTCCAAACAGACCATTTTAACCCATTTTTCTCCCAGATCTCAAGTTGTTATCTTTCTCTTTTCTTATCCTGTTTCCAAAAGGAGTGTGAGGCCAAGAGAGTTCATACTTATGCAGTTTTATTTCTGAGACATATGTCCTGGGCTTGCTTAATCACTTTGTGCTCTTCTCTCTGTAAAAAAGCATAATTATATTGAGGCGAGCTTGGTCTACAGACTGTGTTCCAGGACAGTCGGAGCCAGGGTTATAGAGAAAAAACCCAGTTTGGAAAAACCAAAAACCAAACCAAACCAAACCAAACCCCCAATTCTAGAATAAAGTCACCAGTCATTACTGCTTGTTGAAGATATGGGGGTAGGGGGCTGTTTAAACCTTCTTTGGGGCTGTAGTTGTAGCTGCAGACAACTACAGGTTTAGAAGCATTCTCTTCCTTACTCTGTGCTCTAAAGGTTCATGAGTGAACCCATCTCCTGGGGTTGGATCCTTTTCTGGCATGTGGGGCTTTTCATCATTGTAGGGGGTACCCTGGCAGTTCATATGTATAGGGCATTCTCAAAAATTATGCCTCTCAATGGGTCTCCCTATTCACTACAAGAAGAAATGTCCAAAAGGCAGGCAAGATACAGACACCACTTATACACTTAAAGAAGGCACTAGCTTAGTACAAAAAAAAAAAAATGGCAACCAAAAGTCTCTGTAGACCTTATTCCTCAGTCTGGATTCTTCCGGGATTGTTGCCCAGGCCAGATTATGGGATGTCACTGAGGATCTCACGTGGAAGGGAGCGCTCATGTGGCCATGGGGAAAGCAAAACACCAAAGGCTGGAATGTGTTTGCAGCTGGTGGTCGAGCACTGAAGCTGGATGTACAGGCTGTCGGAGATGTGTGGAGTAGTGAGTTGTAGACCTCCACCCAGAAGCTGTGTGTACACAAAGGACTTTGTTCTGTTCTTGGTAGAAGAGTCACATTAGGCAGTTGGGCAGTGTGTTAAATGTGTCATCGTGAGGAAATACCCCTGAAAATGGCTCAAGGGTGAAGGAATTTATCTTGGCTCACAGTTTCAGAGGTTTCAGTCCATGGTTGGCAGATGGGTTGTCTCTAGACTGTGATAAGGTTGGTCATCACACAACAAGGGTACAGAAAACTGAGTTGCTCACCTTATGATGGCCATAAAACCAAAAGGGTCAGAGTCCTCATGATTCAATCACTTGGGACTAGATCTACCAGCTGGGATACACAAGTCTTTGGGGGCTGTTTTATACCTAAATCGTAACAGGAGAGAGGATGTTGAAGTGGAATGCTTGGCTATCTCTAGATGTTGGGAAATGTGATGATCCGGGAATGAGTGTGTCTTTGAGACTTTCTCTGATCTTGGCCACCAATGCTGCCCCCACCCAGCGGCTTTCAGACTCTTTAGAATTCAGACTGAAATTCATGAACAGAAGGTGAATTTCAGAGAGAAGTGTACTCATAGGTTGGAGCTTGAGAAGGAGAGAGAGAGAAAAGGGGAGGGGATAAGAAAGTGTGTGTGAGTGATTGCAAAGCTTCTGTCTAGAAGAGAGGAAGTATTCCAGGAAATAGGGTACTATGAGGCTATCTGAGGGCTTCCTGAAGGGATTCATGGTAGTAATCGGAACTAGTGTAAGTGTGCGGAGTGACATGAGCTAGCTGGTCAATCCAGATATCCCAACTGTGCAGCCCGGTGACAGGTGCCTCCTCTTTATTTCTGTGGTGTAGTCAGAGATAGTCTTTAGGCTGATGTGCTCAGTAAGACAGTAACAAAGAAACAGGAACAGAACCCTCTCCTGACATTGCTGCCTCCAGCAAGGGCATCCTCTGAGCTGTTGCTTTGAGGGCCTGCCCTACCTGAGCACTTTCTGTACCTTTTCCTCATCAGTGAGATATTCCTGGTGTGCTGGACACCCATCCCACCCTCTTCTGTCTCTCTCCTTACTCTCTACTGTGACTGTTTCCAGCTACTGATGAGAGTCCACCTCCAGCTTCCCCTGTTTGGAGTTGCCAGGGAAGGATGAGTTTAAAACCTTACTCACTCCTAGTTAATCATACCTTTAATGTCCTCCTAAGGAATGTGAAACATTGGGGTGTGCTTTTGGAATACTTGCGCTGAAATCTTTGATGTTATGTTTACAAAGAGGGGACCTTTGGCCCAACTCTCCCACCCTAATGTCTACCTCTCCCTACCAATGGCGCGCTCACTCTGGCTGAGGAACAATTATCTATTTCATTTCTTTTTTAGCCTGGAAGAAATGTCTCCTCTGTGTTGTTACAGAGATTAGATAAATGAGATAGATAGATGGGAGCAGGTATGAGCAGGTGACAGGAGTTGGCTGCCGAGTTACCTTTGTGATCCATCTCTGCAGACGCCCGTGTTAATTCCATGGAGACTCAGCAAGACAGATACACAGCAGTGACAGTTTGGACATCTCAACATGACCTTGGATGTGCCCAAAACCGCAGCTGAAATTATGCCAACTTTTCAGTGTAGTATATCATAGGCGTACATAACTGTGCTGGAAATTGGCTGCATTTAGAGTGTCAGCTTTTTTGCTGAGAACCCTCTCTGGCCCTGTAAAGCCATGTGGTGTGATTAGAAGGCTTCTCCTTCAGTCCATTTTCAGTAATTAGACACCCACGTGGCAGTCTGAGACTTCCCTCTGGTAGTCCTCTTAAGGCTGTGAGAAGCCTGAATAGTAGGCTTCGACAATGTGCCCACAGCTCAGGGTCTCCTAGTCAGCATTTCTTGCTCCATGGACTTAACTGGTATCTATCTAGTTTAATTTCAGCTAGTGGGAGACAAAGTCACTAAGAGTCTACCTCTGGCTTCCCAGGACACATCTATTCCAAGAAAGTTTTCTCCTGCAAAGTAATGGAAGACTAGAGTCATTTCCTAGCATCCATGCATGCACATTGTTGTTCTGATTTCACCAGAAACTACATCTCTGAATTAGTGGTTCCCACAGTGTGGTCTTCAGACCATCACCCTCCACTGTGGGCACCCCTTGGGGTCACAACAAAATGCAGTATCTCAGTCCCCAGCCCAGAGCCACCCAGTTAACTCTGTTGCATGTCATCAGCTGGGTTATTCAGACACAAACGGAATCTGACAACCTGTGACATATATGTGTATGTTTGAGGTCTTATAAGGACACAGAAGATTATCAAATGTAAAAAGTTAAGGAGAGAGAAGAAAATGTTAATATTATCACTGTAATTTTCTTATATAGATGTTTCTTAGGCTCAGCTAATTTGATCTTGTCAGTTAACAATAACAAGTGAAAGGGCTAATATCTAAAATTTACAAAGAACTCAAGAAATTAAATGCCAAGAAACCAAATAATCCAATTAAAAAATGGGAGAAAGAGCTAAACAGAGAACTCACAAAGGAGGAATTCCGAAAGGCTGAGAGACACTTGAAGAAATGCTCAGCATCCTTAATCATCAGAGAAATGCAACTCAAGATGACTCTGAGATTCTATCTCACACCTGTCAGAATGACTAATATCAAAAGCTCAAATGACAGCACATGCTGGGGAGGGTGCGGAGAAAAGGGAACCCTCCTCCATTGCTGGTGGGTGTGCAGTCTTGTGCAACCACTATGGAGGTCAGTCTGGCAATATCTTAGAAAACTGGGAATAGCTCTACCTCAAGACCCAGCCATACCACTTCTGGGTATACATCCAAATGACTCCTCACCGAATCACAAGGAAGTTTCCTCATCTATGTTCATAGCAGCCTTATTTGTAATAGCTAGAAACTGGAAACAACCCAGATGTCCCTCAACTGAGGAATGGATTAAAAAACTGGCACATCTACACAATGGAATACTACTCAGCTATCAGAAACAAGGAAATTATTCAATTTCCATCCAAATGGATGGAGCTAGAAAAGGTCATTCTGAGTGAGCTAACCCAGACTCAGAAGGATGCACATGGCATCTATTCACTTATAGTCGGATTTTAGCTAAATAGTACAGGATATCTATACTACAACCAACTCACCAAAGGGAACAGGAACATAGACTTTTCTTCCTGTCAATGAGACACTTTGCCCTAGTGGTGCTGCCTTGTAGGCCCCCAGTGTATGAGGAGGCTTTTGGCCCTCATATGACTTCTGAACTGGGGCGGGGGACTGTTATATAGGGACACTCCACTCCAGAAGAGTGGGATGGAAGGGCTAGGGGGTAGAGGGTGGGAGGGCGGGACTGGGAAGGGTCGAAAGAGGACACTATGATGGAGATGTAACCTGAAGCAATAAATAAATAATTAAAAAAACAGTAACAGGTGAATGAGGCCAAGTTTTTTTAGATGCTAATGATTCATGGAGCTGGCTTACACACCAGCTTACGCAGTGATATGTGTTTAGCAAGCTTTGGTCATGGGTATGACTTTCCTATAGCCTGCTTGAATTCAAGCAAAGTTCAGAACAGTGTCTGTTCTTGAAGTTATTAGTGTAAAAATTGCTTCTAGTAAAGGGAGCTGTGGAATGAGTGAGGTGTCCTTCAGAGGTTTCAAACCAGTGTGATTTTAGAGGCAGCTTTAGTCAGTGAAGCTCAAGATGAAGATCTCTGTTCTGTAAGACTTACAAAGAAGGGAACAACTGTCACGCATTTCCTTTGTCATGGGTCTTTCTTTCTGTTTCGGACACTCTCATTTTGCTCTGGATTTTTTTTTTTCCTTAAAGCCAAAAAGGAGGCTTGGAATACAGTCTAGATCAGGCCAAGAGATCTTATTAAAATGCAATTTCTGATTCACTGCCTCTGATGTTGGACTTTGGAGTTTGCACTTCTAACAAGCTCCTGGGTGACAGTGATGCTGTTTGTGATGTAGAAGCTACTTGCTTGCTAGTCACATGTTGGCAGTGTAGTCTTACTGCTTCCCAAACACTAATGTGCACACAATTCACCTCCAGGTAAATGGTCCCCAAGGAATTGCCCAGGGTTTTAGGTGAATGCCTTCACTTAGGACCCCAGCCAGAAATCAGGCATGGTGACACATACTTCCTGTGATCCTAGAACTCTGGAGTCTGAGACAGAGGGACAGAGAGTTTGAGATTAGTAATATAGCTTACATAGAGAGATGAGAAAGAGAAAAAGAAAGAGACAGAGAGAGACATAGAGACAGATGGAGGCACACACACACACACACACACACACAGAGAGAGAGAGAGAGAGAGAGAGAGAGAGAGAGAGAGAGAGAGAGAGAGAGA
>CAJQZJ010003694.1:15505309-15518337 GCA_907164525.1 Lophiomys imhausi
AGAGAGAGAGAGAGAGAGAGAGAGAGAGAGAGAGAGAGAGAGAGAGACTCATAGAGAGCAATTTTTGGCCTCCAACTCAGGTGTACCAGATCAGAATCTATTTTTAGCAACCTCCCCTCACAGTTTACAAGTAAAGTTTGGGGAACAGTAGAGCTGGCTTCATAACTATTGATTTGCAAGCCTACGTTTGGTTTGTTGATCCACTCTCACCATCTGGGACTTCTCACCGACAGAGGTTTCTGTCTTTTCATTTGGCCTCAGGCTCTATAAATTATATAGGTGGTTCTGTATCAACAACTTTCAAACCCTAGTTTGTATTTGTTTCAACTGAGCTCTTGCTCTAACTTGATATTTCTGGGTTCTTAGAGGTTGAATCAGTAGCACGAGGAATGGTTGGTGGAGCTTACAGATTTTATGCGTGATTCTGAGGTGAGTGGCACATGCCCATATTTGAACTGGTACCCCGGCATCTCCCTAGTCTGGCCCTCCATCATTTTCATGCCAGGTGTCAACCTCATGCCCTCCATTTCTGCTGGATTGCCAGAACATCCCCTAAGGACAGCAAATGTGCTGGACTCTGGAGCAAAAGGGCTTCTGGCTGCACAGATTTTCCCATAGGATCACTCAGCAAAATGTCCACGTGTGCCCGAGTGTACTCTGGTGGTGGTGTGACATTTATACCAGTGAAACAGGGAAGATGTGCAATGAGAAGCACAAAGTGTACAGGGCTCACTGCTGGTTCTTGGATTTTTTAAAAAAATATCTATTTGTGACTTCAGGTTACATCTCCATCACAGAGCCCTCTTTCCATTGCTCCCAGTCCCGCCCTCCCATCCTCCCACCCTCTAACCCCTCTCCCTTCTATCCCACTCCTCTGGAGTGGAGGGTCCCTAACATAACAGTACCCCACCCCAGTTCAGCAGTCACATGAGGACCAAGAGCCTCCTCATACACTGGGGGCCTACAAGGCAGCACCACCAGTGAAAAATGTCTCATTGATAGGAAAAAAGTCTATGTTCATGTTCCCTTTGGTCCATTGGTTATAGTAGAGTTATTATGTACTATATGGCTAAAATCCAATTATAAGTGAATAGATGCCATGTGCATCCTTCTGAGTCTGGGTTAGCTCACTCAGGATGACCTTCTCTAGTTCCATCCATTTGGCTGCAAATTGCATGATTTTGTTGTTTCTGATAACTGAGTAGTATTCCATTGTGTAGATGTACCACAGTATTTTTTATCCATTCTTCTGTTGACGGACATCTGGGTTGTTTCTAGCTATTACAAATAAGGCTGCTATGAACATAGATGAGGAAACATCCTTGTGATTTGGTGAGGAATCATTTGGATGTATACCCAGAAGTGCTGTGGCTGGGTCTTGAGGTAGAGCTATTCCCAGTTTTCTAAGATATTGCCAGACTGACCTCCATAGTGGTTGCACAAGCTTGCACTCCCTCCAGCAATCGAGGAGTGTTTCCCTTTCTCCACACTCTCGCCAGCATGTGCTGTCATTTGAGCTTTTGATCTTAGCCATTCTGACAGGTGTGAGATGGAATCTCAAAGTCCTCTTGAGTTGCATTTCTCTGATGATTAAGGATGCTGAGCATTTCTTCAAGTGTCTCTCAGCCATTAGGGATTCCTCCTTTGTGAATTCTCTGTTTAGCTTTGTTCCCCATTCTTTGATTAGATTATTTAGTTTCTTGTCATTTAATTTCTTGAGTTCTTTGTAAATTTTGGATATTAGCCTTCTGTCAGATGTGGGGTTAGTGAAGATTTTTTCCCAATCTGTAGGCTGCCGTTTTGTTCAAATGACAGTGTCTTTTGCCTTACAGAAGCTTTTCAGTTTCATGAGGTCCCATTTATTGATTGTTGGTCTTAGAGCCTGAGTTGTTGTTCTTTTCAAGAAGTTGTCACCTGTGTCAATGAGTTCGAGGGTTTTCCCCACTTTCTCTTCTAATAGATTTAGTGTGTCAGGCCTTATGTTAAGGTCTTTGATCCACTTGGACTTAAGTTTTGTACAAGGTGATAATGATGGGTCTAATTTCATTCTTTTACAAGTGGACATCCAGTTGGACCAGCACCATTTGTTGAAGATGCTGTCCTTTTTCCATTGTATGGTTTTGGCTTCTTTGTCAAAAATTAAGTGACCATAGATGTGTGGGTTCATTTCTGGGTCTTCAATTGGATTCCATTGATCTACTGGTCTGTTTCTATACCAATATCATGCTGTTTTTACTAATATTGCTCTGTAGTACAGCTTGAAATCTGGGATGGTGATACCTCCAGATTTTTTTTATTGTACAGGATTGATTTAGCTATTCTGGGTTTTTTGTTGTTCCATATGAAATTGAGAATAGCTTTTTCCAGGTCTATAAAGAATTGTATTGGTATTTTGGTAGGAACTGCATTGACTCTGTATATTGCTTTTGGCAGGATGGCCATTTTTATTATGTTGATCCTATCTATCCATGAGCATGGGAGACCTTTCCATCCTCTGAATACCTCTTCAATTTGTATCTTCAAGGACTTGAAGTTCTTATCATACAGGTCTTTCACTTGCTTGGTTCGAGTTACCTCCAGTTATTTTATATTGTTTGTGGCTATTGTGAAGGGTGTTGTTTCCTTAAGTTCTTTCTCAGCCCATTTATCTTTTGTATAAAGACGGGCTTCTGATTCTTTGAACTAATTTTGTATCCAGCCACCATGCTGAAGGTGTTTATCAGCTGTAAGAGTTCTCTGGTGGAATTTTGGGGTCACTTATGTATACTATCATATCGTCTGCAAATAGGGATAATTTGACTTCTTTGTTTCCAATTTGTATCCCCTTGATCTACTTTGCTCTCTTATTGCTCTAGCAAGAACTTCAAGCACTATGTTGAAGAGATATGGTGAAAGTGGACATCCTTGTCTTGTCCCTGAGTTTATGAGGAATGTTTCATGTTTCTCTCCATTTAATTTGATGTTGGCTACTGGCTTGCTGTATATCACCTTTATTATTTCTAGGTATGGTCCTTGTATGCGCATTCTCTCCAGGACTTTTAGCGTGAAGGGGTGTTGGATTTTGTCAAATGCTTTTTCAGCATCTAGCAAGATGATCATATATTTTTTTTTCTTTCAGCTTGTTTATATGGTGAATTACATCCATGGACTTTTGTATGTTGAACTATCCTTGCATTCCTGGGATGAAGCCTAATTCAAATGGTGTATGATACTTTTTTTTTATCATCTGCAAGGATGCTCTTTTTTTTATTTTATATAAGTACTTTATTTTTTTTCTTCAAGTTACATCTCAGTCACAAACCCTTCCCTATTCCCCCTTCCTGTCCCACCCTTCCACCCTCTTCCCCCCAACAGCTTCCCTTTTCAATCCAACAAATGGTTCTTTCTCTTATAACAGTAAATTCTATACAAAACAGCAGAATTAAATATGCCACATTTATGAGAGTTAAATGGCCCAGTATACTTTCCCAATGTCCAGTTCATACATATTTGGCCCCTGACTTTAACCTTCTACCTTCTAACCATCTCCATGAGTTTAAAGTTCTATAACTGACTTAGCTTTCATACTAACTTGCATCACTATTATAACCATCTTCTTAGATCTAGAACGCCCTCTTGATTCCTAAACAACTCAAAATTTAGCTATGAGACTCCAGCTGTCTATTCTTCAATCACCTCAGAGAGCTGAGAAGGATAAATATATCTGATTATATAGGAAGTGCAGGGCCTGCAGCTTCCAATTCTAAGAAATGACAAACCAGTGACTACCTGGACAGTTCCCATTTTCTCTCCATACATTCCAGCATCAGTCTTCAGCCTTTTGGTCCTGTTTCTCTGACAGACATTTATTGTAGAGCAGGGATTATGAAGGACTAACCTACCCTGTCTTGGCAGAGCTAGGCTGTCGACTTCCCTGCTACCAAGTTTTGTCCTTTTTGGAAAGCAGTCTGTCTGCAGTTGAAGCAAGGAGTTTTTTAATGCCAAGAGATAGGCTTGCCACTAATTCAACCATCTCACACTGGAGATTCTTCGATGCTTATCTTCTACTTGGAGTAGAATGGGGGGTGCTGTCAGGAGCTGATATGTCACGATATCAAAAAAAAATCTTAATTTAAGACCACATCTTTGAATGCCATATTCTGCAGATCACTTGGGGTTTTTGAAGATGCCCTATCTATCTCTTGTATTTAGATAAGCAAATGTTGCTTGTCTCTTAACAACTTGATTACTGAGTAGCTTAGGGAATATCTGTGATAGACTGTCATAGTAGCTAACAAGGTGACATGCATGCATGACTAGGAGTTTGTTTTTCTTAACTATCCTAAACAGTTTAAGACAGTTGGTATCAAGTGGCCAGAGCTTCATATTTCATTTTTAAGTATCTCTCGGTACAATACCATTAGGAAGCATTACCTTTAATTTTGTATCAATATACAAAGATCTATTTAAATGTGGCTAAATATACTCTTAATTTTGTATCAATATACAAAGATCAATGCCTATGTGGCCCAATACAATCTTAATATTGCGTCCATATACAAGGGTCAATACCATTGTGGCCAACTATACTCTTAATTTTGTATCAATATACAAATATCAATACCGACGTAGTCCAATACAATCTTATTTTTGCACAATAAACAATGGTCAATACCACTTTAGCCAAATATACTACTAATTTTGTATCAATATACAAAGGTATAAGGGCATATTCAATAATCTGACCCTTCTTCTTGGTCCTTCCTGTGCTATGTCTATGTCTCAATTTTTCTCACGTCCGTGCACTCCTACATAGGAGATAAAGAAGGATACAGAAAAGGGAAAGAAGGAATACCCTGGGTCTAACCTCCAAAACCCATTAAACAGGACCATTTAACAACTTGTAATCTCTTCCCCTAAATAACAGAGTTTTCAGTTGTCCTTCAAATAACCAAAAAGGGGGGGGGCAGAGAAACACCCTCCCCACCCTCTGGGTATGGGACGTCGCTCTCTTAAAATGACTTCCTGCTGATTTGGGTCATAGTAAACCTGTTTGGGGCCCGAACTAAAATGGAAAAATGGTTAAAAATGTTAGTACAATCCTTTTATGTTCAGTCCTTCTCTTCTCAGCTGTTTAGATGTCCTAAGGAGTTTGTAGGCAGAAGCTGAACTTCCAAGCTTTACTGAGGTTCTGGCTGGGGCATTGTGTAGAGCTGAACGGTCTTAGCGATATTGAGTTGTTGTGGTTGTAGGCTTTTGATGGAGACAGCTATTGAGGGATTCTGTCAGGCTGAATCATCTGGGTCACTCGTCTTCTTTTGGTGTCTGATTCTGTTTTCTGCTGAGGTTTCCGTTGTCCAGTTGTCCCTGGGTTCCTTGAATGGATGCTTTGATTCTCCTGGAAAGATAAGAACAGAGCCCTGCCCTAATCCTCACTCAGGAACAATCACCCTCTTTTGGTGTATGATACTTTTGATGTGTTCTTGGATTCGGTTTGCCAGTATTTTATTAAGTACCTCTTTCTTTGTTGGGTCTTTGTGTGGTTTAAGAATCAGGGTAACTGTGGCTTCATAGAATGAGTTTGGCAGTGTTCCTTCTGATTCTATTTTGTGGAAGAGTTTGAAGAGTATTGGTATTAGCTCTTCTTTGAAGTTCTGGTAGAATTCTGTGCTGAAACCATCTGGCCCTGGTCTATTTTTGGTTGGGAGATTTTTAATGACTATTCCTATTTCCTTAGAGGTTATAGGGCTGTTTAATCTGTTAATCCGATCTTGATTTAACTTTGGTAGGTGGAATCTATCAAGAAAATTGCCCATTTCACATAGGTTTTCAAATTTAGTAGAGTACACGTTTTTAAAGTAGGACCTAAAGATTCTCTGGATTTCCTCAATGTCTGTTGTTATTTCTCCATTTTCATTTTTGATTTTGTTGATTTGGGTTTTCTCCCTCTGTCTTTTAGTTAATTTGGCTAAGGGTCTGTCTATTTTGTTGATTTTCTCAAAGAACCAACTCTTGGTTTCATTGATTCTTTGTATCGTTCTTTTTGTTTCTAAGTTGTTGATTTCAGCCCTAAGTTTGGTGATTTCCTGTCTTCTGCTCCTCTTGGGAGTGTTTGCTTCTTTTTTTCCAGTTCTTCAAGTTCTACTCTTAATTCGCTAATATGAGCTGTCACAATTTTGTTTTTGAAGGCACTTAGTGCTGCGAACTTTCCTCGTAGGACAGCTTTCATTGTGTCTGTTGTGCCTCAATTTTCATTGGATTTTAAAAAGTCTTTGATTTTCTTCTTTATTTCTTCCCTGAGCCAGTAGTCATCCAATAGAGAGTTGTTCAGTTTCCATGAGTGTGTAGGCTTTCTCTTATTTCTGTTGTTGAAGTCCAGCTTTATTCCATGGTGGTCTGATAAGATACAAGTGGTTATTTCAATTTTATTGTATCATGCCTTTTATCTGACTATATGGTCGACTTTGGAGAAGGTTCTGTGTGGTGCTGAGAAGAAGGTGGATTCTTTTGTGTTTGGGTGAAACATTCTGTAGATATATGTTAGGTTCCTTTGGTTCATGACCTCTGCTAGACTCATTATTTCTCTGTTGGATTTCTGTCTCCATCACCTGTCCATTGTTGTGAGTGGAGTGTTGAAGTCTCCCACTACTAATGTGTGGGGATCGATGTGTAGTTTAAGCTTTAGAAGAGTTTCTTTTACAAATGTAGGTTCCCTTGTATTTGGGGCATAAATATTCAGTACTGAGGTGTTGATGAGAAGCATGAAGTGTACAGGGCTCACTGGTGGTTCTTGGATTTTTTTTTTCAATGATAACAGACCATTTTGAGGATTCAACAGAAGCAAAACCAAACCAGTTTGGGTCTGTTTCCTGTCATTGTAACAAATTACTTGAGTGAAACGACTTGTGGAAGGAAAGGTTTATTTTCACTCATGGTATCCCAGGTGTGAGTCCATTGTATCCTGCGAGGTGGGAGGCTGTTGCAGAGCAGTTCACATAATGGCATCAGGAATCAGAAGAAAGAGGATCTCTGTTGCAACCTATGAGACGGTGAACCCCACATTCTTTGAGGGATCTTTCTCCCTTCCGATAATCCTCTCAATGATAAACCCACATACATTCTTTACTAGTGTCCAAGAATTTCTGAAACTAATGAAGTTGACAATCAAAATAAAGCACAGTACACTCCCATTGAAAATGTCGCCTGTGCACATTCTGTGCTACAAATGAGACCTTGATGCAGAGTCTGCTTTCAGCACTTTCTCTGTCCTTGCATAAGATCCAGGCAAGTTGGACCTCTGAAGTCTTGGTCTCTGAAACAGAAAGCAGATGTGAGCATCGTCCTCAAAGATTTGTTGCAGGGACCAAATCAAACAGTGTGGATGTGAGAGTGCTTTATACACTGCAAAAGGGTGCAGAAATTTGAGACATCATTATACAGACCATGTAACACAGCTATTCTGAGCATTACAGTAAGGAGCAGGGCACTGTGCTTGTGAATTTAGCCCGAGGCCATAGGACATCCTTGGTGTACAAAGAGAGGGAAATGAATATAGATAGAAAGATATGATGGGGGCTTGGCAAGAGTTACTGGGAGGTTGCAAAGTGCAGGAAAGAAAAGGAAGCTTCCACAATTTGAGGACTCCAGAAGCAGAAATAAAAAGAAAGGGAATCTATTCTTATATGTGCAAACAGTTTTGAGATTTTAGAAAACGTCTTTAGTCTAGCAATAATTGAACATTTCTGCACTGGTATAATGAAGATAAGTAGAAATAGTGGTGGTCCGAATTTAGCTTCAACTTCAGAGGCCTTCTGTTGGAATTTGCTATATTGAATTGAGTGTAGGGATGGTTTGTAGTTCAAGCCCGGTGTTTGAGCCAGCACATATTAACTGTGTATTGGAAAAGCATTTAGCATCCTTGTGCCTGAATTCTTTTTCCAATAAAATACAACCCACAGGGCTGTTGCAAGTATTGAACAGCTTAGCACACCCCAAGTACCCAGTGATGTCGGAAATTATCAATGACCACATCATGGGGATCCTAGAGCTGAGTCAGGTGAACCAGGTATGTCTTAAGGTTCTAGATCTTCTGAGGGTACAAGATAGCTTGTGTTTGCTCTTAGAGATTACTTGAAATGAGCATTTCTTCTTGTGGTTTTAAAGGCACTAAACTTCCAAGAATCTAGAAAGCTCAGACAATGAATGTTCTAAAGCCATAATCTTATAAGTTCCCTACTGGTAAGGTCTGGAACATTCTTCCCACAGCAAAGCAGATGCAGGAAATGCATGTCTGTCCACTGGGAGTGAGGGAGAAAGATAAGACACCTCAAGGCTCGCTTACCTGGCTCTAACAGCTTCCACTTTCTTTCTGGTCCTTTCACTTATCTGTCTGGTCTTATCTTGCAGGTGCACAATCGACAACCGAGTCACCCGGGTGGCCTGGTTAAACCGCAGTACCATCCTCTATGCTGGAAACGACAAGTGGTGCCTAGATCCTCGTGTGGTCCTACTGAGTAACACGCAGACCCAATACAGCATTGAGATCCAGAATGTGGATGTGTATGATGAGGGCCCTTACACCTGCTCGGTGCAGACAGACAACCACCCTAAGACCTCCAGAGTACACCTCATTGTACAAGGTGGGTGGGGCCTGGCTGGGAGGCCTGAGTGGATGGCTGGGAATATCAATGTTCACTGATTTTTTTTCTCCCATGATCCTAATCCAAGATAGATTGGGTGTTCTCCCACAGCAAGGGCAGCTTTATGATGGCCATCTTGCATGCTGCTAGGCACTGAAGTTTCCAACAATTTACTCATTGAGTTGAACTAATTTTCCTTCTATTCCAATAATGTTTTTTTTGGTACAAAATTATCATCTAATTATTGCTTTCCTTGGCTTTTCTTCCTCATAGCATTTTTTTTAAATGCCGCATCTAACTACACGTTTGCTTTATTTTAAGACCAGAATTTTAATGTTCTTCTGTTGCTGTACATATGGCATGCCCTAGACCAACCTTCAATGACAGCAAAGCCAAGAAGCGCTACTCAGGATCTTACCTCAACCACTTCCCTCCCGCACACTCACTCCAATATGGAGCGCCTGCTTCTTTCATCATCCAACGGAGGATTTGTTCCCCACCCCTGTGCATCTCAGATAAGATCCGATTCACAGTCTCTGCTAGGGCTTGGCTGTTCTTTTGTTCTCTTGTTTGCACATTGTAGGCTTATGGCCTATGGTTTACTTGGGGCTTTCTGCTGTTCGGGTAGGTTTTGTGGTATTTCTGTAGGTTTGGCTCTCTCACCTTCCCATATTATGGGACTGGCATTCACCTCTTTTCCAAACTGGAACCAATCCCAGGGCATCAGACAACACTTAACAGGTAGATGGATTTCTAGTTACTGAGCAACAGCTTAGAGCCACATTATCTGCTTTCTGATGGAGAGGCCCAAATCAAATATTACTGTACCCCAGGGCCCTTTTCTTGTGAAATAGGGTGTATGTGAAGAATGGGGTGAGGATTACATTTTACACATAGCTAAACTAAAGCACTTAGGAGAAGACCTGGCTTGTGGAGGACTGTGTGTGCATTAGTCAATGTGCTATTGAAAATCCCTTTGATTTTTTTCACACACGGCTATTTTTAAACATGTAGTCATGTTTCACAGTGGAGTAAATACATATTTTGTTCTCTGAGAACTGAGAATCCTGAGAAGTGAAATCCTAATAGAGGTTATTTGTGTGTGTGTGTGTGTGTGTGTGTGTGTGTGTGTGTGTGTGTTTTGTTGTTGTTGTTTTTTCCTCAGCCTGATCCCTGGCTCTCTTTATCCATCATGATGCCAAGTGTCAAGCAGGCCAGTGAAGCCCCTCTTACAGCCTACTTTCCTAGAAGTATGCTTGACAGTAGGGTGAAAATGTGAAGTGACTGGCGAGAGACAAAAATGAGGAGCGATTGAGGAGGACAAATTGAAAGAGTGAGGGATAGCTGTAGTAAGAATGAAGAAAGCAAGCCAGGATCATGAGTCAGAGCTGAGAGAACCAGAATAGGGTGAGTAGCCATGAGGCAAGGACATGATAGAATGAAGAACCCTTGGGCCTTGGGCGCAGCTGAGACTAGGAGATGGCGCCATTACAATAGAAGCTACTAGGCTGTGAGAGAGTCTGGTCACATCAGGGTTTTATAACTTTTGCTTATTGTTTTTCCCCCCAACTGAAATTATTATGTTTTCTTTCTTTTACTGGTTCTATAAATGAATGCGATTTTTTTCCCAAACAGCTTTGTGCAAAGAGCATTTTAAAATAGAATTGCATAGCCAGTATTTGAGTGTATTATAAATAGCAGACGAGGTATTGTTTCATGAAATTTTTGTTTGTGTATACATTTTCAACATACAATAGTTTTTTCCTTGTAGCTAGGTAGACAAAGTACAAGTTAAGAGTCACAATTCTGTGGAGAAGTTTGGCGAATGCTCCAAGGAATCTATCTGTAATCTTTACTAGGTAGTACCTCTAAAGTCCTTCCTTGGTCACTATAAGACCAAGAAAGGCTAGGCTTTGAACCCAGTTTTGCTGCAGGAAGCAACACCATCATGAGATGAGAAAGAGAATAGACTGAAAATGCTAATACCTCTTAGAAAACAAGAAACCAGGTTTTTGTCAACTTTTTCTCCACATCTCTTTGGACACACTCGTACATGCCTACCCTAAATAGTAGACTGTCTTATACACATTGGGCACTTAAAAATACTTATTGAAGCAAATGTTTGGAATTATAGTACAAAGATCTTACATGGGCTCTGAGAGAGAAGGCTGGATACTTGGGAGGTGGGGCAACTGGAGGAAGGGAGGGGCACAGTCTATATCTGTCTTTGTTCATGTCCAGGCTAATGGAAAATGTCTAATCCATAGCCAGGTGTTTACATCTGTGACTTGGCTGGGTGCCCTCTTCTCATGACACACCATCCTGAGTATTGGAATCTCATCTTGGGCTAATTTTCAAATGCTGATGGGTGTATTGATCTGGAAACAAGCTGGGTTAAAAAAGGCATTGGTCTTGTACACAGACTCAGCCCAAGCTAATCCGCTGTCAATATGCCTGGGCTGAGTATTATTGACACGCTAATGAATAGAGGACCAGAGAGTTTTTCCAGAGTCAACCTGTCCCGTTCCTCAAAGCAATCAGACAAACTAAATAGAGCCAGACTCTGTATTGGAAAGAGGATATACTACCATGCAGGATTAAAAAAAGAAATATATTTATCTTGGGATCATTTATTATACTGAACAGAGACCCTAATTCCCTTAGCAGAAACTGGCAGTCTGAATTTAAGTTGCTTTTCAACCAAACTCTGCTGGAATGCTAGTCAGGCATATCAAGTTCTCCAAATAGTATTGTGATCATTAAAAAAAAAAAATAAAGAAATGCAAACATTAGAAACATTAGTAATAACAAAGAATAAACCTAGTGTTGTGCTCATGTATATTCATATCTGTATAGCCAGCATTGTGTGTGTGTGTGTGTGTGTGTATGTGTGCATGTATGCATGTGTGTACACATAGAGAGATGAGGGAGAAATGACACTGTTGCCGCCTTTTGAAATTTGTCTAAAGTCCAAGATTATTTGTAGCATCCTGACTGTCAAATATCCCCCTAATTCCAAAAGTTCTCTATGCTACATCTTTCTTTACAGTTGCAGTTGAAAATGATTGACTCTTAGAGTCACGACACCATAACTGCATCTTCTTGAGAAGCAGACATGAACTCATTCATCCCTTTCTGTGACACTTAGTCTCTGAGAATCTTCTCTAGCAGTGTGCACCCTGGCTTGGGACTTAGTAGGTGGGGATAGATACCAAGCTGCCCTGAAGACCCAGTTCATGTTTGTGTGGAGAGATAGAATGGTGTGTCTCTTTTCCAAATCATCCACCAGAATTTGAGTGAGTAGAGACGCTGTTGCCTAAATCTCTAGTCCATAAGTAAGTTTGAATTTTGTTTTTGTTTGTTTATTTTGTCTTATAGATGGCTTTGTGATTTCATGAATTCTCCTAAGTCCCTTTCTTCTCCTCATGATGATAGAAAAGCATGGTTTCTAGAATAGGAGTAGGTTGGGTACCTTGAATGTGGGCTGGGTTCAGTTTGGGTTGGGATGGAGTTTATAGTCCGGAGCAGACAGCAGGCAGAAGAGGGTTTGGAGGAGCAGGTATCGAGCAGAGCCACTGTGAGTCCCATTGAGATGAATCGAGGAGGATGAAGAGAAGGAGCAGGATGAACAGGAGGAGGACAAACAGGAGGAGAAAGGACAGGAGGAGTAGAGCTTTGGAATTGTGCTAGAGGTAGATTGAAGAGAATATATAAGGGGTAGACTGAGCAGAAACTGAGTTAACTAGCTACTCATTACAGTCTTGGCTTAAAATGACAGCAATGAGAGCAAACACTTCTTCAGTCATAGGAACCATGTTTTCTGAAACCAGACTAGATGATGCAGACACAGAACATGGACCTGAGCTCTCATTGCAGAGCTTGCTGCTGCTGGACAGTGCTACCAGTGGTTACCAACCTGATGAGGGTGAAGCTCCCTGCCCCAAAGGGCCAAGTGTGGTGTGGAAAGGAAAATAGATTTTGTAGAGAAGATGGAAACAAGAAAAGGTGGAAATCTTAGGAAAATTAGTTGCTGAATGGGAGACTAGAGAGCAGAGAAGAAAGCTAGGAATCCAAAGGTGAATGTGAGGAGCATGGCACTCAGAATGTGGAGAGTAAGAAGTGCCCCACTCAAAGATTTGTATAACCAATTTGGCAGCCAGAATATAATCTTTTGGGTTGTAGGGGGATGGTGTGTTCAGCATTGAGATACACTGATCTTGTAGAGATCCAAGTTTGGTTTGAAGCATACCTATTTGGTGCCTCACAACCTCATGTAACACAAGTTCCGGAGCATCCAATGCCCTCTTCAAGTTTCTGCAGGGCCCTGTACTCACAGATACTCTCTCTCTCTCTCTCTCTCTCTCACACACACACACACACACACACACACACACACACACACACACACAC
>CAJQZJ010003694.1:15518347-15539150 GCA_907164525.1 Lophiomys imhausi
ACACACACACACACACACACACACACACACACACACACACACACACATACCCTGAAATACACATAATTAAAAATAAAATAAATCTTGTAAAAACACATCTATCCTTTTGACCTTCGGATTTTATCTTTATGGGTGTAATTAGTAAGTGTCTGCTTCTGGAGTCTAGCTACATATTTCAGCTCTCAATTTTGCTGCCAAACAAGCTTTGTGTGTATCCAAAATGGCCCTCCTCCTGCCTTTATTGGTACCATGGAAGAAGTGAGACCTTGGAAAACAAAGAGAATAAAATACATGCGGCCACTGAATTGTTTGCCAAGTTGCAAGCAGCCAGAGAAGACATCTGAAGATCCCTTTGTCTCCAAATCCTGTGAGTGTTTATACTACAAAGACCTATGTAGTGACTGGAGAATACTACAAGCCTTCCTTACTCTAGCTTGGGGAAGAACTTCTCAGCCTTGACCAAGTACCTTTGGGACTTTAATCATACCTAGAAAAACACTTGCATGATAAAGAACAGTGGAAGGCAGAACTTATGAGAACAAAGCTCTTCCTTTTATAATAAAAAGAAAACTTGTGGCCTCTTCATGAGTTTCCCAGGCCCTATCCAGGTTTCTCTGTTGTCATGAGGGTATCTAACCACCCCCTTCCCTTCTGTTTGGTTCAAATGAGTTTTCCTCTTTCTCTCTAGGCACAGTTAATCTGAAAATCCCTGCTATTGTTTCATAGTTAATTACCTGCCTTTGGAGTCAAGCGCCTCCAAAGCTCCTGTGTAGGAGGGAACCGCTGATGTCTACTATACAGTACAGGACCCACCCAGGGAGCTGGAGTGGGGACATAGGGCTCAGCCCCCGTGTTCATGGGATTCCAAGGGGAGGAGACTGGGCTGGGAGACCTGAAACCAGATGGTGACAAAAACAATTCAACTGTGACTATGCCAATCCTTCATTTACCTTTTATTGTCTTCAGGTTCCTAATCCTCTCTTCTCACCAGCCCCGTTGTATTTATTTATATTTCTTTTGCTTTCTAATTGTGAATAATTAATTGACCTTGTGAAGCCAAACTCATTACTGTGATTAATAGAACAGGAACAGTAACTTTGAATTTCTAGATACCTATGCACCAAGGATTTCTACGGTGAGCCCTCAACAAAAGGAAATTTGAAGCACAGAATATCAAAGGGAATGGTGTGATTTGATCCTTACTTTGAAAGCAAAGATTTCTGTCTCTCCACACACAGCAGGAGGTGCCATCTCCTACTCACACTCGAAGGCTCCTAGAGAGCTAAGAAGATTTAAGGATCAGTTTTGACTCTACCTCCATCTAGCTGAGGCCATGATGGAGGTGAACAGCACCATCCAGTTCCCAACAGACAGGAGTCACCTCTCACAGAATGGCCCATTCTTGTCTAGGTTTCAAGATCCCCAGGTGACAGACAGTGGAGAACATTGGAAGTACCTTCTTCTTCTGCCTCCTTCAAGAAATATATCAAAATGAAAATTTTGCCTCATTATAAGGTTCTGAATTTAAGTTTTCTAGAACTTTGAAAAGCACTGGAAATTAAATTCTATGAAATTGAACTGTTCCTCAAAGTGCTGTGGAAAGAGGTGAGAAAGTAGGGCATTCTCCCCACAATTAATCTGCAAAATGTAGACAGCATGCCAAAGAAGCATCTCTACCTGCTGAAATTCTAAATTTTTGGAAGCTCTTACAGATACTGGAGGGGTATTACTTGCCCAAAGGACTAGGCCAATGCTGGCATCTCAGTAAACCCACCAAAAGCAAATCTCTTCCAGAAGTCAAGCAGGGTGACCTAAAGTGACCTCAGCCAAACCACTATAATTAACGTCACACTGGCTTCATTCAAGTAATTTCTGTGCCATGGCAATGGAGGAAGTGGAATCCCATATATTTGCTACTCACCTTGGAAAACTAAGCATCACCTTTCTGGTCACAATTGTAGACAGGGCTGTTTTGAAAAATCCTTTACTCCACACATGGCTCTAAGGGAACATTGAAATCAGGAGCCCCCCCTCTGCTTCCAGAACTTCTAGGAGTCAGCAGCATCCCTCCAGGTGAGCAGTTAGGGTTCCCTGGGGAAATTGGACAAGCAGCCAGGAACATCTTTTCCCTGAGATAGCTTTCTCTGAGGAACTGAACTGCCTCTGAGCTAGAGAGCTTCACCATGGGATGGAGAAATTGGCGATGATTTCTCCCGTATCTTTATTTCTTCTGCAGCTTCCAAGTAGAAAGGTTGTCATCTTATTTGGGGAGGATGAATACCAGATCCTAAATACCAGCATTGTCAAAATATGCTTTCTGAGGACTCCCATTCCGAAATCAGAGGTACTGATTTTTTCAAACTGATTGGGAAGCATAGATTCTTTTTTAAAGCCTCTTCCTGCTTACCTCTTTCAGATAATCTTAATTGAAGAGTGTATGAGGTCTTTTGAAGGCTTCATGGGAAAGCAGTACATCACTAATTCTAGAGTATGTCCCCTCTGCCATATCCCTAAATGCTTCTGCATTTGGAGGCTGCAGGCTATGTACACAGTGGTGTGTACAGAGTGATATCTAAGGCAGCAGTATTGATCTCAGTGCCCTGACTGACCCATGAAGGCTCTTGCCTGCTCAGAAATAATGCTGTGCAGTGTGTCTTATGACTTACATTCAGGCCACCGTTTGCTCCCTGAGAAAACTAAAAACCCTTAGCTTCTTTGGGCTTTTGCAGACATTGTTGTAGGAGACTCTCTGCTTGTCTGGTGTTGAATTGAAGATTATCAGATAATACTGTTCGATCCCATTCAACAGCATTTTGAAACCAGGTGCTGGGAACACAGAAGTCACATAGAGTCCCTGATATTGCAGTAGAAGGGACCACATTACCACCAAACTACTATGATGTTAAAGGAGAGATTGAGACGTTTGTGTGCATATAGATCTGATGAATCACTGAAAGGGAGTAGATGATCAAAGGATGAATTTCATGAAGGGTTTCAGTTGTAAGTGGGACTTGTTAGATGCTCTGGGGAAGAGATGCTGTCCTAGGCAGGAACCACAAGGGAGGGAGTCTGATGACATATGATGCATAGAAGGAAAGGGGTGGTACTTGTGTGTCACAGCATGGCCAGGAAGTTGGCCCTACGTCAGTTGTGGATGGACAGAGTTGTGTTGTTTTTCTCCCCAGACTTGGTTTTTCTTGATATACTGGCAAGAGTCCCATTTCTATTCCTCAAGGTGATGTACATTGAATGGTTTTGACAATGGACGATATCCACAAGGCTATCAGTGGAATAGAACATGACAAGCACCTTGGTTAATAAGCCTCGAGAGGAAGGGAGAAATCTTATAGGAAAAGAATGCATCCAATCCCCACTGGCTCTGTGTCCCTTGTGTAGTGGCTGAGACACAAAGGAGACATATCTGCCAAGCCCCGTCATCATCCGCCAAGTTAGTTATCGGAAACACTCTTTGCTTACACCTGCAGCCCCAGAGTGATTAACACATTACAGTGTAGTCAAAGAGTAGTTCTTTATGCACCAGAGGAGGGGTGCATAACACTGGGCTCTCCCAGTCACTGTGGTGGTGTACCTGAGAGCATAAGGTTGCAGTCGAGGATAAATGACAGCCACAGTGAGGGGCCGCTGGAAGTGACCTTCTCCTCTTGTGTGAGAGATCATGAGCAGTGGAGAAGGCTCACCTATTCCACATGTCTCCAGACTAATTCGGACTTCTAGAAGTATGCACTTGGACTATACCGGAGGACTGATATTCCCGATGAACCCCAGCTGTGGCCTGCAGCACCTAACATTGCTGGGACGTCAAGCTGGCCTCTGTTGGAGTTCAACTCAGAACTACAATACTGCTGGAGTTGCTGGGGATCCATGTTTTTCTTTTGATCTCCGTTTCATGTTATTTGAAAAGGAATTTATTGATTTAAAATTAGGACAATTTAATTTGGTGGCATGTTTTCTTTATGTCTCAATTATATATTCATGTCTTTGTGGTAAACTCAGCTGGTGGGGGATTAAGAATTCAAACTAGAAGATTTTCACTTGGCGAGTGGAGCTCTCTACTGTGATTAATTGGGAGTCTGCACAATGAACCTGGCGTTGGCTCCACTGTGGATTTAATAGCTTAGTAGAAAGAAGTAGATTTTAGGATTTAAGAGTTTTGGGTTCCAGTCTGAATTTTGATAATAATTACCTGGAAAAATGACCTACTTATTTAAATTGTTCTCAATTAGATACTTTATAGAAATGTTTTGATACATCCTGTAATCTGATTTGGAGAATGGTGCTTATTAGATGCAAGAAAGTGGAGCTTGATTGTATGCCAATGCAATGCATTTTCATTTGCTGGGCACACAGGCTTGTCTGTCCTAGCCCGTGTCATTTGAACAGATCTAGTCCTTTGTGTGAGCAACTCATACAGTTCTACTGCATATGCAGATCCCTGTTCTTAACAAACAACCTGATTTACATCCTGGCACTCTCCTCTAGTGCTGTCCACCAGTTATGTCAGCACCTAGTCTTTCCTTCTCACCAGTCTGAGCAGGTGAAACCAGGGCTCCAAAGAGGGGACACACATTCTGACTTCCCCTACTTTGGTTGTGCAGGCTAGCCAAGAGCTTTCTTTCCTCTCACCCCAAGAAAGGAAGATCAGGAAATTTTTTTTTATTATTTCTCCCTTTCTCTATGTCAAATACCTATATGAGTGTTGGAACATCTGCACAGATGAGTCATGGTAGTCTGTTGTCAGGATGTAGAATGGTGTTGGGACAGGGGTAACACATAGAGAATGAGAGAACAGCTGCCCAGGCAGGACCATTCATGGGAGCCTAAAACTGAAAGACGGTGGTAGCTCAAAGTCTCTGAGCAAGATGTCTGCTCTCCTAGAAATCCAAACAAATGGAAATCCTTGGAAATAGGTGGTCTGATAAGTCTTTCCTAGACTGCTAGAACAAAAATAAACCAACTCTTCTTCTGTCTGGACACATCCTATTTCCTTCACTCCTCTTCAGCACTACCACTCACATATCCAGAGTATACAGTGATGTTACTTCAAGTACCTCTAAGTCCAGGAGAGCCAGAGGTCTTGTTTCTGGGACCTCTGCTTTTTTGACTCATTTTCTATCTGTGCTTCACTGTTTTTGTTAGAGTTCATACTAGTATTTTTGTTCTTTCTGGTCACCAACCTCTTGTAAGTTTTTCCCTCTGCTGGAATTCTTTTCCTAGTTGCTATTTTAGCTTTTAAACATGTGTTTTCATTGAGTGAGCTTTCCCAGAGCTGCCTACTGCTCCCACATCACCTAAGAGCTCAAGCCAGGCCATTCATCATGGTCTTACCAAAGGTTGTGTGATAAAGTGTGTTGTATCTGCTTTCCTGAGGGCAGGAGGCTGGTCTACTTTCTGTTGTATTCCCAGTACCTCCTGCTTAATAGGAGTTCGGGGACTATTTGTTGAGTAATGAATGAAGTTATAAAATTTCTTTAAAACAATAATTAAAGAATGTGATTAACTGCCCACTGTTCAGTGTTGTTGTAGTAGGCTGAAGAATAGCCAAGCAGAGAATGGCTTCTAGTCCCAAGACCCATGAATATTCCCTGAATGGTTGCATCTTTGCAGATGTGATTAAGTGAAGAGTTTCATTAAGGGAGATTATCATGGGTGCTAAATGTAATCACATAACACACACAAGTGAGGAGGAAGGCAGTGATATCATGGAACACAGAGAGAAAGTAATGTGAATATGGGAACAGAGATTTGACAGCATTGTTCTTGAAGATGAGAGTTATGATGCTGTGAGGTCCCAGATTGTCATCATTTACCAGAACCTGGAGGAATACTGGAACGAACTCCTCTGAGCATCCAGATGAAGATCTGATCTTAACTTCAGCTCAGTGAAAGTTGGACTTCTAGAACTGAGAAAAACCATTACTTCTATTTGTTTTAAACTGTGACACCTATATAAATTTGTTACAGTAGCAGCATGAAATTAATACACTGCTTCTATTATGATGGGTCCCTGGTTGTCGAGGGTAGGAATTATAAGAGCATTTAGTACTCCAAGTCTACTGGAATGTAGCTGTTGTACTGAGATAACTCTTTGGGGTAATCACTTGTCCTAAGCTAGGACTTCTTAACTTTTTTCCACTTGTGACCCCTTCTACTGGAGAAAGATTTATGTGACCCAATACATATAGCCATATAGAATAGGTACACATGTCAATCATTAACTGACAAAAAAAAAACATAAAGAATCTTATTTTAAAACAATTCTTTGGTATATATTATTTTGTAATTTATTGAAGAAGAAAGCAAGATTGTACACTAATGACAAGGAAGGCTTTATTTACTTTTATATAAAGAATTAAGTCTAGGCTTGGTATTTAATACTGCAAGAAGAGAGTCTCTTCAGTGTTTTTCAGAGTTTATCAATATTTTGAATTCATAATTGCCAATTCCAAGACCACCACATCACATAAATAAATACATAATACAAAATGGTAGGTATAGGTACGTTTAAGACCACTTCAGAAATTAGAAATTTGGTCTAAAATTCAACTATAATTGATTGAATAATTTCTTATGAAACCTAAATGAGAAATCAAGTGAAATAGCAATTTTTAATGTGTATGGCATCATCTCAATAAGATTCCATTTACAAGCCAGGCATGGTAATGTATATCTGTAATGCCACCAGTGACTGAGCCTGGAGAATAGCCATGAATTTTAGTCTAGCCTGGACTATATAATGGTACCCTATTTCAAAAATAATAATACCCCTCTGCACCCCCCACTCCCTGCACAGATCAAAACAAGGAAACCTAAAATTCTGGAGGCCTTCCATTTTGGTGGATTCCTCAGGCAGGCTTAAGATTGTAATCTAGCTCGAGTTCACCTATTTTTAGGACTATTTTGATACATACTGTTGCTGTGTATACTTGACTTTGTTTTTTTTATAATTTCTTTTGTGGGGCCTTGCTTCATATTTTATTTATTTCAAAAACTAATACAGTCCTGATTTCCCTTTTTGTTAAAAATTCCTAGGTAATTTGATCACTTCTTTCATTTAGAAAATATTTATTGAATTCTGACCACTCCTTTATGTATATTCAAACAGTATTTTTTTAAAAAAAATCTAATACAAAATAGTCAATAGATACAACAAATTGATACTTAAATGCTGAGCATTGAGTGTAGAAAATGATAAAGTATGTTTTTCATAATTAAAAGCATTGCTATCATTTTAGACAACTTTGTGTCTACAGGAAAAACACTGCATTGTGTAACACACGGTATTTCAAGTTGGAGCCCAGGTGTTTCACGTGCCTGTTTGTCTTCTGTGAAGGCATGCACAATGCAAACTCTTCACGCATGTTCAGAACCAAGGGTGCAGTCCAGGTGCATGCCACAGCAAGGTTCTGCCAGAAACAGTTCAGATTCTTAAAGTTTTGGGTTTTGCCCACTCATAAACCTTCTACTGGAACCATTTCTTTTTCTTTGTTTTTTTTTCATGAAACTAGGTTGTTTGATCAACATGGGTTTACGAAGCACAGTTTAAGAAGCCAGGTTCTAGGGTAGGGAATCAGCAAAATCGGGCCCATGAATGAACCTCAGTCCACAGCTCATCTTACCATTATTTGTAAGCTAATGCTTACAAGTTTTGTTTTTGAAATATGATTAAATAAAGAGACATATGTTACAAAGACTTGACATGGCAAACAGCATTCATAGTAGCTGCTCTCTGGTCCTTCACAGACAGGTTTCAACCTCTGATCTGGGGGCCTGCGGCAAGAACATTCAAGTAGCCACAGGAAGAAGTCAGAGTGTAAAGGAACCAGGCTCCCTTCCAGGAGCCTGCATGAACTTGCAGCCATGAGCCAACCGACCTGAATGTCCAATCTCTGACCCAGCTCCGCCCTCAGAGGGGAACAGTGTTGTGTGCTACTAGCTTGAGTCCCTGGGACAAAGTCTGAGCTGGAACTGCCCAGCCAGGGCACTTTCCAATAACTGGCTTGGAAATCACAGGGGACAGTAAATTACTTTTGTTTGAAGTCTCTAGTGAACATGTACAGGCTTTTGTTCTTGTCAAAACTTTCTAAGCAATATGGTATAATCACAATGTACATAGCATTTTGTATTATGTTAGGTATAATGTTAGGGATGGTTTGGAGTCAGTGGGGAGATGCACTTAAGTTACATGCAAACACTGTACTATATGATGTAAGGAACTCAGATATCTCTGTATTTTGGTATCTTCAGATGATCCAAGAGCCAATATCCCAAGGGCACTGAGAAATGACTGAGTCTCTTTTGAAAAGATTTCCTTGGAAATCCTGCCCTGTAGATGGCAAGGGAACTATCTTGTCTTTGAGGTATATTTAGGAGTTGATGAAATGGCTCAAAGTTTAGTCTGAGACTAAGACGACACTTGATGATATTTAAATTACTGACCTGGTAGCTTGAGCTGATGCAGCAAAGCAGAGAAGAACTGAGACAAGTATGATTTTTTTTCCTATCAATTTATTTATTCACTTTACACCCTGATCACAGCCCTTCCCTCCTCCCCTGCCAGTCCCCTCTCACATACCCCTTACCACCGTTCTACCCTCCCCTTCTCAGAGAAGAGGGAGGCCTCCCATGGGTATCAGCCTGCCCTGGGGGCATTGAGTGACTACAGGACTAGACCATCCTCTTCCACCGAGGCCAGACAAGGCAGCCCGCTCAGGAGAACAGGATCCAAAGGAAAGCATCAGAGTCAGAGCACATGTAGACCAAGCTGCATATCTGCTAAGTATGTGTAGGAGGTCTAGGTCTAGTCCATGTATACTCTGTGGTTGATGGCTCAGTTTCTGTGAGCCCTCTGCGGGTTTTCTTGTGGAGTCCTTGGCCCCTCCACCTCCCTGAATCCTTCCCCAGGACTCTTCCACAAGACTCCCAAACTCTTTCCAATGTTTCGCTGTGAGATCTTTTAAAAGGATGGTTTGTGATTGTGGAAATGGAGTTGAAGATCCAAGGTATTCTGTTTTTAGTTGCAAGGGACCACGGAATTTGGGCTTCATTTTCACTATTTCTCTCAACACCATTTTAAACACACAGAGTGTACCCAATAAATCTCTTTAATTCTAACAGGTGTGCACCCTCGCCTCCAACCTGTTCTTCCTACAGCCTTCATTTCCAACGGCTGCATTCTTTACTAGCTCATTGCAGGGCCTTAAGCATCCTTTTCACTTTTTTCTTCCTCTCATTCTTCAACAGGTCTTGTTAGGGTTGCTCACTCTTGGGATTTACCCAGCACCCTCCTCTTCCTCCCCAGCCCTGTCTTCTTTCATGTGGCAAGCTACCATCATCATCATGTGGATCTCTGCCCTCACCTGCCTGAAGAATCTCCTCATCAGCGTAGCTCTGCTCCTTTCTTCTTCAGAGTCAGGCGCAGTGTATACTGACAGCCCGTCTTCCCAGTCAGTCTTTGCTTCCTAATGCCTTAGGGTGGGACCCACAAACTTATTGCTGCTTCACATGGTGCAGCCTGCAGTGAGTGGGTTCTGAACTTCCCTCTGCTGCTCCTTGGCGTACCTCCTGCCTGTGCCCAGCTCCTGAATGCTCTTCTCTTCTTTAGTTCTAGAAGGCACCTTAGGGAAGGGGTCTTCCCTATTACCTGTGTGAAGCACAGCTCCCTACCACTCTCACCTATCTGTAGAAACTTACTGCTTTATTTTTCTTTACAAGACACTTATAGGTATCAAGTATATTGCTTTTTTAAGGGGTGTAGCCTACTTCACCCCAACCAGAACACATTTTCCATGAGAATGAAGACTGGGCTCTCTTGTTCACCTTTGGTTCCATGTGTCTGGAGTAAGACCTGGAACAATAAATGTTGGTTGATTGGGTACTTGGATGAAAACAGACATAAGCCATTGTGTGAACATTTCCTTTTCACTCTGTTTGTTTGTGCAGGTGTGAGGAGCATGAATTCTTCTATTTAGATAATTTGTTCCCACCCCTCTCCTTTTTCAAACATGTAGCCTTTAAGCTGAGTTTGTCAGGATGGGTTTTCTTAAGAAAGCATTGCGGAGAGCCAGCCTCCTAGATGGAAGGAACAGTACACACAATGAGAGCGTTTAGGAGACCAAGTGGAGACATGACAGCTGAAGGGGAAGCAAAAGCTGTGGGGAGTGCCCATGGCCTGGGGGGGCCCAGAAACCTGGGTTCTGCCTCCTTGGAAGTGAGATTTGACCCAACACTAGGAACAGGGAACACAGGAAGGAAATTATATGAGTTGTTGCAGAAAGACCTTTGGCATCCAGGCACAAGATGAGCAAGAAAGGTTGTTTTTGGCAGAGAGAGAGAAAGAGAACGAGAACACAGAACACACTGTTATCCAGTGTCCCTGGTGAGGAGCCATCTTCTCTTCCACATAGGGCCTCAACAAACCGCTCTTCTGTGGATGGAGGGCGTGCACACAGGAAAAACTAGGATGGTGCACAGCCACATGCTTTCAATTTCCCAGAATAATCTTTCTCCAAAGACACATGCCCTCCTTGTGTGGTTTAAGGCAGAAAGTGAATGGAATTCATTGTCTTCCACTTTGCAGAAGCCTCAAGTTTATACATTTACAAATGAGTAAAACCCCTGTGCCAGCTTTTGTTTCAGTTTGGAATTCTCAGAAAATGACATTTGGATTAGATAAATGAGCTCATGTCAGCAAGAGGAGCAGAGCTGTGTGTGACCAGAGGATCGAGCCCACGGTGATACAGGGCAGCTAGGGAGGACCAGCTAGGAGATGCTTAGAATAGGGAAGGAGATGTCAGAGAATGCCAAGCCCCTGCCAAAGGGCCTCAGACCTCCTATTCCAGCTGACTGGTGGGAATCGGCAGAAGAATTTCCTAGTGAGCCTTGGGAAGGATAAAGCCTTCTCAACAGATGTTCTAGACCTGAAGGTCCCCCGCCTCCTCCCGAGGGCTTGTTTTCTGGCAATTTTGAGAATCCCAGATCTGGGCAGAAGTTTTAAAATTGGCCATAGGAGGCAAAGGGCCAGAGGCAGCCGCAGGTCAAATTGGGAATGTTTCTTACATGAAATCTGAAATTATGATCATGCTCATTAGTAGGTTCTGTGTCAAATCAAGTAAGTGGCATGTTCCAGGGTTCTAATTATAGTGTGGTTTCCTTCCCATCAAGCTGCTGTGGTACCATTCAAATGAAAACACAAGAATCAGAAGTGTGAAGGGCTGCCTTCGCCCTAAGTGGGTCAGCTCAGGATCACTCCACATTGCCCTGCTTTCCACTCAAATTGCTCCCAAAGTGTTATTTGGCTTTTGCTCTTGATGACTGCCTACTAAGACACATGGGGATCACTTCTGGTCACTCTTGTGCACAGAGCAGCCTTCAGCCTGTTTGGTGCCAGTAAAGACATATTCTGTACTGGTGAGTTGTCCATTGCTTAGCTTAAGCTTAGCGCCACTGGTGACAGCTACTGTATATGGACATGCTGAGGATAGCCATTCATGCAATCAGGGCAGGAGGACTGACAATTAGCCATAGTAGGGAAACCACCGCAAAGTCATTGCTTTCTGTCACCACACACACAGAAACTCCCACCTCAGTTTAGGCCTGTGCCTTGGTGGAAGAAAGAGATTTGTAATGCACATTGCTTCCGGTCACTCAGCAAAGATTGCCTGGGCTGCTCTGAGGAGTCAGGCAGCACACTCGAGTGGGGTAGAGCACGAATACCGTGCTTACCCCAAAGAAATACTACAGGCTGGCCAAGAACGCAGCTCGCCATAACATGGAAGGAGTCCAGGCAAAGACCGGGCCTTTGCCAGTGCCCTGAGAGGAGGACTCTGAGAGCATATGGACCCCAGGGCACTCCCAGACGTAAGGTGACCAGAGCTCAGAAGTGAGTGAAGTCAGACAGTGGCGTAGGAAAGACATCCTTGGATGATATCTGTGTGTGGACAGGGACGATGTGACAAGTGGGAAGGTGGCCCTCCAGTAGCAGGAGAAGTGCTCCCACGTCAGTGCTCAGAAGTGACATACAGTGCCACGTGTGATGAACACAAGCCAGAGGATCAGGGGTCTTGGGAACCAAGTTGTGGACTTTGCAGTTGCATTCTGGTCAAAAGGCACTAAAAGGTGAGAGCATCCCCTTGCAGGAACTTCTCATGTGGTTTCCGTTTTGTAGAGAGGATCTGGAATCAGGGCAGAGCTTTTCAGCTGAGTGACTCTCCATTGTGGTTCCATTAAGCGACCCCCCAGAAGCCCACAAGGAGTGGACAAGTGGGCCCAGCCTTCCTTCCTGCCAGTGGCTGCTTGAGTTTGGACTAAGAATTTACTCATTTGCTTTCCATCTCTTCCTTTGCTTTTTCTGCATATTCTGCTTTAGTCTTCCGCACAAACTCTTGTCTGAACATCAATCCCTTTGCATGCCCCAGTCTGCTTCCACACTCGGTATGCTGCTCTGTTCTCAAATGACTCAGAATTCCCTCCTCATTGCCTTTACTTTCTCTCCTTATCCCCCTTTGACTTCTTCCCCTGGACCCCCTCGCTTTTTACTAGCCTTCAGGTTTACCCTTCCTGTGCACAGCTGCAGCCTGTGACATCATCATCCACACAGCCCATGAATGCTTCTCCTCCCCTCAACAGCTCCTAGGCTTTTCCACCAACACGCCAAGCTCCCACTGCCATTGAGTGCAGGACCAGATGATCAGAGGCACTTCTCTATCTGTTTTTATTTTGGATTTCATTTAATAAGCATATCTTGAAATTGAGGCGCAGTTTCACTCACATTGCATCACTTCCCCTGGGGAGCCCCGTCCAACCCCAAAGGAAAGCCCTTCCTTGCACAGTGAGGGGAGGGAAGTTGAAGGTTTCTTTGTTGAGACTCATGCTGGAACTGTGTACACTTGCTCTGTCAGCATGTGTTCATGTGGGGAATATGTGTATGTGTGCTCACGGGGAGTGTACGTGTTTGTCTCAGGCTGCTTCCATTTGTTTATCAACTGCCTGTAATGGTTGGCTGACCATGAGTGTAACAGACATGTGAGACTTACCCCAATGTGAGGTCATAGAAGGGGCCCACCTTGAGATGAAAAAGAAGGAGTAAAGTATTATTCTGCTTTAACCCAGTGGTTCTCAACTTTCCTAATCCTGAAACCCTTTAAGGCAGTACCTTACGTTGTGATGACTCCCAACCATAAAATTATTTCATTGTTACTTCATGACCATAATTTTGTCACTGTTATAAATTGTAACATAAATATATGATATGCAGGATACTTGATATGTGATTCCTGTGAAAGGGTCATTCAGCCGCCAAAGGGTCACAACCCACAGGTTGAGAATCATGACTTATCCTCTACACTATCCTGTGTCCTGGTTGTGGGCAAATATGTCAAGGATGGATATTCTGAGCAGTGCAGCAGCCACAGATATATGGGCTGAGTAAAGGCATCTGCTGGACCCTCTATGTACAAAGCCTCCTCTGCACTAGGCTAGTGTCCCCTGTGGCAAAGTGATTCAGGTTCCTTAGCCAGTCTAGTCTTAGGAGTTTGTAAGTATGGTGTTGCAACTCATGAAACTATTAAACAACTGTACTAATAGGCAGACTTCCACCCAGTGATAACCGTATTTATAGCTCTAGCTTATCCAAACCTTATTGTGTAGCAGCCAGGACCTTTATGAAAACTCTCTCTGCATAGGATCACATTTAATGCTCAAGACAACCCCACACAACGTTTAGGTTGGAAGCTAGGGAGCCAGCAGTCTCAGCTTTGCTACATGGGATTAAGAGGTACAGAAGAGCTAGAATCTGGGTTATCTCACTCTGTGCAACGCAACCCAACTGAGACATTAACTTCTCATCTTGAGCAAAGGCTAGAGTTAATGTGACTCAGGGAATGGGCTCACAGCTAGGTGTGGGCTTTGCAAGTGAGGATACAGGCTCAAATCAGATCAGAGCTAGAAGTCACAGAGATGGTCCCTTACCAGGGGTCCCAGTTACACAAGCTACTGTTTAAGTACCAATGTTGAAGCCCTCTTCAGGGGTTTTGATTTAATATTGGAGATAAGGCCAGAGCATCATTAATTTAAAAGAAAATCCTGAATGCTTCTTTGTTCACTCATTGAAAACCTCTCTTCTGTTACAGCAGATGGAGAAAAATGAAACACATGCGTTTAGCTCAGTTTTAATTCAAGGTCACACCTCTGATTAAGAGGGGTAGGACAACTAAACTCCAGTCTCCTTGCTCTCCTCCAGGGCACTTTCCCTCATCCCTGGTTAAGGACATATCATTCTTTGTATGTGTGAAAGAACACAAGACAGCATGCATGGTGGGAGATCCGGCTGTGTTAGAATAACACCTCTAGCAGGTTCTGCACTTTGGTTTCTTTCATCTGTAAAATGAGGATAATGATAAACCTTGCTATGTGAGGCTGTTAAGGGTGATGGTATGAGCTGACTCCACACAAAGGTTCCATAACCCAGCCCAGTTTGTGGCAGTCCCTCCACCCCTTAGTAAAAGGAAATGCCATGGATGAAGTATAAGTTTTACCATACACCCTCATGAGCTCAGGTGGTGACCATCAGTAATGGGGAGTTTGCATTTTAAAAAGCATAGCCTAGGCAAAGACTGTGATTCTTTATTATCCTATAAACTCACTGGAAATGGCATGTGCTTACTAAAATGTTCCTGAACAAACTGACCTAGCCTTGGGACCTCAGTGAACATTTACAGATGGTGATGTGTCCAGCCATCAGTTTGGCTGAAGAAGAACCAACGTTTACACCCAGTGTGGGCAGATTGCCTCACCACAAAATCATTGTATCAGAAGCTGGGTGTTGTGTGTTGTGTTACCCCAACTCCTTCTCAGTTTTGGTTTTGTGTATGTGTGTGTGTTGGTTTTTTGTTTTTTGAGACAGCATTTCTCTGTGTATCCCTGGATGTCCTGGACTCACTTTGTAGACCAGACTGGCCTTGAATTCACAGAGATCCACCTGCATCTGCCTTCTGAGTGCTGGGATTAAAGGTGTGTGCCACCATGCCTGGAAGAAGAGCCAGTGCTCTTAACCCCGGAGCCATCTCTCCAGCCCATTCAGTTTTACCACAAAGTAGATGTTAAGATACTTACAGTGCTGGTAATGGAGAATTAGCACTTACCTTACTTAGCACATACTAATAAGATTGTTGCTCTGTGGGTGGATTTTTGTTAGGAAATTTTGTTTTTTTAAACAACAACAACAACAACAAAAAAAACAAAACAAAAAACCCAATAAAACAACCAAACAACAACAACAACAAAATACTTTGAATTGAATTTAAAAAGGACCATCAGTGAATTTAAAAAGGAAGTTGGAATGAATGAGATGTCTCAATGGGTAAAGTGCTTGGCCCTAGGAGCTGACTGACGTTAGAGAGCCCTACTATGCACATAATAGCCAGTCAAGGCAGCACATCTCTGTGTCTGTAACTGGGCAGGTTTGGGGTGGGTGGAAACAGGTTGATTCTGAGGACCCATTGGCTAGCCAAAGTAGCTGAAATAGGTTACTCTGAGTTCAGCAAGCAACCTGTCTTAAACAATAACCTTCCGATGATCAAGAAAGACATCCAATATTGGCCACTTGCCATCAAAAGCATCTGTGAGGGCATTTGTACATATGTAGATATACCACACACATACACCCCACTCCTACACACACACACACACACACACACACACACACACAAACACTCACACACCAATGGTTGTGTACCTTATCTACCTTATTATTAACTACTCTACCCCTATGTCTCCCATTACCCCTAAATGATTCTTGTAATGTGATTTTTATTCTCAGTTTCACCTCCCTCACTCTCCACACTTGATCCATGTCTTCTTTGCACTCAGGATCTATGATACCGAGGGACTCAGCCAATAACTCTCAGCCTTATCTATTATGGTTTCACATACAAAAGCAGCATCTTACTACCCAATACCAGAAAGCTATGTGAGAACATGATAGAATTGCCTCTTGAAAATCCCAGTGTGTCCAAAACCAAACAGTGTTACCCTACTTTCCGCACCACCCAGGCTCCTCTTCTCTTGTCTATTAGCACTCCAGAAAAATGTTAAAACTTCACACGTGGTGCTTGCAAGGAGAATTAAAGGTTGTCTTTTAAATTTTACTTGTAGATGGTTACCTTATTTTATTTATGTTTGACAATATTCATTATATACAGTGCAGGATTTCATAAAGGCTATTTCGCTCAACTGTATCATAGACTTCGATCATAATCACCCTCCTATGCCCTCTCCCCTATCACTGGGCTGCTTTCCTGCCATATATATACTCTTATTTAGCTATATAAAATTTAGAATCCACAAATAAGAGAAATGTGTTATTTATCTTTTTGAGTCTGGCTTATTTTGTTAATATGATGTCCCCAATTGCATCCACTTTGCTGCAGATGACATTATTTCATTCTTTATGATTGAATTGGTCTATTGTGTGTTTATTTTGTTCCGTTGATCTCTACCTTTCCAAAGGAGAAATGCAGGTTATGTTCCTGACTTCCCTATTTCTGCTGTGATCACACCTCAGTCCCACTTTACCTGCTTCCCTCTGCACTGTCTTGATCCTCTTCCACTCAACTCTGCCCAGTGGTCACAGCAGCAATAAAAGCTGACATTGTGTTGTTGGGACTTTACTATGTCACAGGAGCTATGCTTAACTCAGAATCTCATTCAGGTCTCAGAATCTTCACCAGTAGTTAATAATGTGATAGCTATACTTTGTAGATGAAGAAACTGACATATAGAGAAAGTCCTCCTCTACTTCATCCCAGTGGAAGAGGCTGTTACAACCCTTATCTGTTGTGAAAACACTCCCCACAGTGAGTCTCTCTGGAAGCTTCACTATTTCTGCTTTCCCAAAACATCCTCCCTTCCCACTGCATGTTGCTCCCTGCACAGAGGAGTCATTTTCCTCTTATTTCTTTTTTTTGGGTTTCCCTGTCTTCTCAGCAATGTTGATCTCATTGCATTTTCATAATATTCCATGCTTTAATTTAATTTATTTAGTGCTATTATACAGTGCCCTGAGCACCTCAGAAGTAGTGAGAATTTTATAAGTAAAATTATTACTACAGCTGCTCTGATAGCAGCCTCTGAGCTATTTAGTGAACACATCAATTACTCTCAACACTGAGAATGTTCACCTAGAGCCCCCATATTGGCCTTCCTTCAGCAGTTGCTGCTCTCTCTTTTGTGGTGCAATACAGACAGTCCTGTTGCATTTCTCCTCACTGCCTCCACTAGGCACTTTCAGGAAAAGGTCCACACCATGTGTTTTGGACAACATGACCTACCTTCTTTGGCTGTTTTGAGTCTTTGACTTTCTGAATCCCATTTCTGGCCCTATAACTAATGTCAGCTCTTCAGTTGCTCTCCTTCTTGTCCTATGTCATGCTGAAGTAGGACTTTTCTTTGTACCGATTCTAGGGGGACATATTTATTATCCTGGATATGAATTGATCAATCTGTTTGGCCCTGTAGACCTCAGAATTGTAACCCACAGGGATTAATAAGATGGCTTTTGTCAGAGCCTTGAAATCATGTGAGACTCAAAGAAAAGGTAAAGGTGAACTGACAGTTCTTCACAAGCCAGAGATATGAAGAGACCGCTGTTTCCTGTTTGCAGAATTTCCATAACAAGATCAATAATTGTATACTGAACAGATGTTTGAGTTGGAATATTCCCTGGGCATGTCCAACGCATGCACTTGCACTCAACCTTCCATGTCTCCCCTTTCCCCATGGCATATTCTTTCTGACCATTTTCCTAATTTTCTATATGCTCCCTTGCATCCTACCCTATCCTGGTCTGTTTGATTCTATTCTATTCTATTCATCCATTCTTTAAAAATTAATTAAGGACTTGCTCTACACAGGTTATGAGACTTCATTAATAGCAATGTGTAAAACTGGCAATTTTTCCTTTCCTTCTATTGAAGTTTCTTCATCATTTCTTCTGTTCTCTTCTTTTTGGATTTCCTGACCCTCAAGCATTTACTGTCTTCACAATTTATAGTTGCATTAAGGGATTCTGAAGATTTTCCCTCATTAATGAGTACCACTGCACTCTGCTCTCTTGACTCTGTTTCATAGAAAACAAATGGGAGTAGCCAATCTGCCCATGTCAAATGAGTTCATTCCCATTCTGGCAGCACCTGAGCTGTCTGTCACATACCTTGCCTGAGGCTTCATACATTATAAGCCAGATATTGACTTCAGTTGTCTCCACAATGAGAGCCACAGGTAGAGAGGAGACAGCATAGTTCAAAGGAGTATGCTATGCAGTACGTACTCACCAGGCAGAGTTCCAATACTCAACAATCCAAGAACCTTGTGGAAGGCAGCTATATCCATCTCTCCTGGCCAGCAGTTGGCTGATAACTATACTTCCTTTCAGGCAACTAAGACTCTGAAATGAACTATGACCCAGATATCTATGCCAGAGAGAAGAAGGCAGGATAAACCCTGGTTTGCTCCCATGAGATAGAATAACTTCCAACGGGGTGGGGGTGGGAGGTGGGGGGTGGGGTGAGACTAACCAGAAATGCTCAAGTAACTACAAAGGAGGCTGTGGGCAGAGCAGTTCAATGGCATTCACTTTTCCTAAAGTTCTGAAATGCTCTGAACTGCACATAGGAAGCACAGGACCCAAGTCACTTTGAATTCCTAAGAGCAGTCCCCTCAACACCCATTGGTGAGTGACAGTTCACATCCCTACCTCTGCTCTAGATGCTGTGTATACTGAATAGATACATTCTAGTCCATCACCTCTGCCCATCACAAAGTAGCCTGGCAGGAGGACTCTTCAGAGGTCCCCTCTCTGGAATTTATCTATAAAGCTCCAATTTTAGGCCCATCCTCCGTCTTTCATTTCTCCAAATAGAGTGTGAACTTTGATGGCTCTCCTGCATAGATCATGACAATCCAGAGCTGCTAATTGAAGGCCGGCCTGGTCCGTTGGCCCCTAGTCTATTGAACATCTCACATCACTTTCATTATAATTCCATGTCAGCCCTTTAATAAAACTGGCCAACAAACCCGACAAGATAGCACAATAGGAATCAATGGGACCTACGATTGTGTGCATGCCAGATTCTCTTGTCATCCTGGTCTCCCATCCATCCTGCCAACTCCCCCTCCTCTGGGACTGAGACGTTTGAAAACAGCACAGCAGCCTCATCTCCCGGGCAGTGTTTTTCTCCATCATTTGCTTTATTAAATATTGATTTTTCTGCTGCATTATTAAACCTTAAGTCCAAAGCATAAATTCTATGCTGATACTTTAATCTGGTCTCTCTCTCTCTCTCTCTCTCTCTCTCTCTCTCTCTCTTCAAACTGATTTTTAGGCCAGATTCCCCTGAGGAATCTCTAAGTCAGCTCAGGGCCTGCAGGAAAGGTTGAGTCCCTGAGTTCAAAAGTACCTTGCTGCAGAAGCAGCTGGGCTTATGGGAAGCGGAGCTTACACTCAGCCCGTCCTGGGCACAGCAGCCTGTCATTAGGATTCAGATGCTGTGCAAAGGGAGATCTTTGAGAGTCACACCACCAACCAGAGAAAGGAAATGGCAAGCTGGATTGATTGATTTAGGATTCGAGATCATGGGTCTTGGGAGTTGTCAATCCATATTCCTTTTTATTTTTGGTTCTGATTATTTCTAGGATTGAAGATTATAGTCTGAATATAGTTTTAATATTAATTAATTATTTACAACAAGGTTCTCCTACATAGCCTACGCTGGCTTAGAACTCTTATTCTTCCCTAGACTCCATAGTGTCAAGGTTCCAGGCATGTACTACCTTTTAGATGGCTTTGTTTGTTTTGCTTTTAATTACTCTTCTATCTTCTCCTGAAACACCAATGGTTGCGTTGTGACGTATGGCCATTGGGTATAAGTGGAACCTCAGACATTTTATAGAACTCTTTCTGTGAGTGCCAGACATCTCAAATAGACAGATTAGGCAGAGTGAGTGACCTCTGTGTTTATTTTTTCAGCCCTGAGTTGTTTCCCCAACTAGCACTACCATCAGCCTGAGGCTAGACGAAGGTGGCTGTTCTAAAGATAGGAAGCAGAAATGACTATCCTTCCCACATTGGTTGAAAAACAGGGGAAAATGTGGAGGTAATATTTGTGGAGCTGCTGAGGCAGGCTAGGGCATGTTGGCAGCCCTTGAGTGTCCGCTGAGAGTTGGGGCAGATGTCCTACTGGAATTCAGTTGGCCCTAAATCTCTAAGTATGCAAAGGCATCTTGATAGAGGTTAGATATGGAGCAACCACTGATAAGAAAAATGACAAGGCATGTCTTTGGCTTCCTCTGCTCTCGAGTAGAGAAGATGAGCAGCCAGTTCTGGCCAGTCATAGTCTCTTGCTAAAGCCAAGCAACAGAAGCCATGGGCTGGAGGATAAATGAGCCCTCACAGCCATGCTATGATCAACTGAACAAATGCTTCTTAGGGGATATTTGGAAGAAAGAATGCAGCCAGGGTGAACAAGGCTTTTTACATTATTGTCACTAACGTGTCACATGTCACCAATATCCATAGACCCTCCCCAAGAAAGAAGAGGTAGTCCTTGCAGGTTATGTGAATTTCTGGTTATAAATCATCACAGTTCTATTTCTAAAACTTCAATGATCTCTACAATAGTCAGTGGGTGGGCAGACTGCTTCCCATTCACAGCGCTGGAAGTGGACCATGAGTAGATCTGACTTCCTTCAGACTCCTTCCATGGTACACACACACACACACACACACACA
>CAJQZJ010003694.1:15539160-15551344 GCA_907164525.1 Lophiomys imhausi
ACACACACACACACACACACACACAGAGAGAGAGAGAGAGAGAGAAACCTGTTTCTTCACAGTGTCTACCTCTTAGCGCTTCTAGAACTGCATAGCAGAAACTGAAAACTGAGTTCCATCTATGTCTGTCTATGTAAATGCCTACAAGTTATAGGTCAGCAGAATGAGATATTGGCAGTTGCATGCCTTAGCCAAACATTTCACCTCACAGAACTTCAGCTTTCTCATGTACAGTTTAAGAATAAGGACTCCTGGATTGATTGTAACAAGGTATTGAAAGGAGCTGAAGCACTTAACATTTAAAAACAGTTAGTGTTCTTTTTCTATTTTTTTCTTCTTTTTCTAATTCATTTTAACAAGTATTTGCTAAACATCTTTCATATATCAAGCACCATTGTGAGTGTTGGGAATAGAGAAAAAAAAAAAAAAAAGAGTGATATGGCTCTGACCCCATGATGGAGATCACACTATTTGAAGATATCTATTTTGTATTTTCAGACTTCTTTCTTCTGGCTAAATGGGTCAAGCCTCACTCATGGCTCCCTTTCACTTGCCTCATTGCATTGTAAATATGTCTTTACCCAAAAGATTTAGCAATTGTAGTTCACCAGATGTTATTTTCCTTAATAAATATTTGTTGTTGGATAGATTTCTAATTTATATTTCCTTTTGTAATATAATATAATGTCTTCCCCTCTTCAGGTGTTAACTGACTTTCTTCCAAAGAAAAGAATTCCATACAGGTCAAACAAGCACGGGCATGATGAATCTTCATTTTGTCACCGCTGCTTCTCCTAATGGTCAGTCGCTTGCTTCCTGTGTGAACTACTATGTCAGACCACATCAACTGAATGGTTCAAAAGCAACATCAATTGCATTATTTACAGTTCTGAAGGCGGGAAACTCAAAGATCAAGTGACCAGCTGGTTAGGGTTTATTTATATTATTTATGTATTTACTTGCTTATTGATTGTGTGTGTGTGTGTGTGTGTGTGTGTGTGTACAAGAATAGGTGTTTCATGGTATGTATGTGACAGTCAGAACAACTTTCCAGAGTCTGTTTTCTCCTGCAACCCTGGGTTCTAGGGATTAGACCAGGTCTACAGGGCTATATGGTAAAGGCTTTTTATAGATGGTGTCTCTCCAGTTATAACCTCACATTATAGCCAGGATGAGGAGTTATCCCCATGCTTCCCTTACAAGAGCACTAGTCATAAAGATGAGGGCTTTGCTTCGAGAACCTAATCAGCTCCCCAAAGACCCACCTCTTCACTTCTTGGGAACTAGGGCTTATACACATGAATTTTGGAGAGATAAACATTCAGTCTTCTGTACTGCCCTCATTAACACTCAGTACTTCCATTCCCCCCAGTGGTTTCTTAATGTTTTCTTACAACCCAGTCTTTGTCAGGAACAAATGTGCATTTGAATTTCAAGAACCTACTCAAATGGTTTTAGACCCTTTGTTGGAACAGTGGGGCAGACATTGTGGAAACAAATCCTCAAAGAGCAAATCTCTCTGAGAAGGGATTGCCTTCACTATCCCTCTGTGTCTCTTGGCCCGAGAGGAATCTTTATTGTGTTTCTTCTGCATAAGAAAAGTAGTGAAAAATCACTTTATAGTGGCCTCATGACTCTGTTACCTTAGTTTCTCTGTGCCCCAACAATAGTGGCCTCATGACTCTGTCACCTTAGTTTCTCTGTGCCCCAACAATAGTGGCCTCATGACTCTGTTACCTTAGTTTCTCTGTGCCCCAACAACATTCTGTCCTATGTGGCCTTGACTTGTCTTGTGCTTATAGACAGAATGTTAGGTCACAGTCAAAACTTCATCTTTATTTTGATATAATTGCAGACTATGAAAACAAGTCATACTGCTTTTGTTGAGCTGGGTGACTATGTCTGGTCCAATCAGTTAGATAGTATTGTGGTCAGACTAAACAGCATACAATCTATGGTGCTGTTGATGGTACCTGAATTCGAATAATTCAAAAAGCTGTAACGTATTAGCAATTAGCATGGTTAATGAAGAGGTATCTTCTCACTTTGAGAGTGTGAAAATCAAGATGGTATGCTCATACTTTCTCTGAGTCCCCCAGCTCTCATTACCTCCACTTGTTCTCCATCTGCTCAAAACCAATGAGGTCATTTGTATGACACATAGTCAGAAATGTTTTCAAGACATACAAGTCTTTTCAATACACATGACATAGAGAAAGTGTGTTCAATGGCTAGAAAGAGCTCTACCTTGAAATGCTTTGGTCTATGGAAGGAGACGATTAAAATCTACTGAAATGTCAATAATTAAAAGCAGAAACAATTATTATAAAGTTCAGACATTTACCATGCCAAATCCCAGTTCTCCCAACACACAATCTCACAAGGTAGGTAATTTCTCATTTGTGCAGAGTGGATGACCCCAGGTCACATAGGAATATTGAAAATGGGTTGAGGATCCGGGGTCTTCAGGCTATTTCTGTCTCAAGTTATTTTGATTTTTCCATTTGATGTTGTCAGAAACTCAGGAACTGATCATTTGTGCTGGAAACAGCACAACTTCTGCCCTTTGTTTCGATCGCTTTTGGCATGTGTGATTGGTGAATTTGATTGCTGGCCACAGAAAATTGCATTTGTGTCAGGAGCATTCTGAACAGATCAATGTAGGAGGAAACCAGGCAACATCAATTGTAACAGTGAAGGACTAGTATAAAAAGCCAGGCAAACCACATGCCATCCACTAACTCTCAGTGTCTACACATCACACAGGACCTTCACCATAATTCTTGAGTTAAGCCTCCCAGTACCCCATGAGGTCAGTTAGTGTCTGATACTGGACATCCAGAAGACAGGGAAATAACACTGTTTGCCTCCAGCTCTCTGTGCACCAAGCATTAAGCAGTACAAATCATTACAGTTGCTCTATATATTTTCCTGGTGTTGGCTATAGATCTACATGCATTTCTAAATTCCAAAAGAAGCACATGAGTTAAATCTCCTTACCATTCCCATGACATGACTTAGGCATCAAACCTAGGAAGGTTAAGCAATCTCTCTGTGACCATCCATAAGTGTAGAAACAATGGCTTTAGACCGCTATTCTGACTGGCTCTGAAGTTACTTTATGAAGGTCACCAGATGCACAGTAGACCCTGCTTTTCCTCTTTTCTACCAGATGACCCTTCGCTTATGTAAAGGACAGTTGCTTAAATTAAATTATTGCATCTTTAATGTCCCCATGCATCTTATTTTGTGAAATGTCCATAACCACAACCAGTATATGAATAAGCAGGGCAGGTGTCACCAGTTCCTCTAGTTGAGTGACATTAGCAGGACTAAGAGGATGTGACTCAGACCCCAGGAAAGCAAGACACTGGGACCTGTGTTGTGTGAGAAGTTCCTGAGGAGACAGGACAAACGTGTCAGTTGTCAGTTTTCTCCACACAAGGCGCCAATGACAGGCCAAAGTAATGATTCTCCCAAAGTTCAGTTAGCAAGCCAGTATATTTATTGGGTTTGCTTCCAGGCACATGGGCCGTTCAAAGGCATCTGGTTCAGTAAGAAGACCACTCCAGCATTGGGGAAGATTCAGAGGAGTTGTGACTCGGAAGCTCTCTGCTTGCAAGTAGCAGGGCAGGCTGGAGAGCCTCCTTCTGCCACCTATGCCTCCTTTCCCTCCCCAGCAATGGTTTCCTGCCACCCTGGGGAGGAACTGATTAGTCCTGTAAGGTTCAGCTCTCCACAACGTAGGAGGTTGCTTACTGCCTGAGTCTCATGAGCCCCCTTTCCCTCCAGTAAGGAATGTTTTAATGCCAAAGAGGTGACTGCACAGACCTTCAGCTGGGGGGGGGGGGGGGTGACGGCTTTTCCCTCTGCCTTGCCTTCTTGGAGAAAAGAGAGTTGATTTAAATTATAATCTACATAGATTAACCTTTTCTCTTCCATCTTTGGTCCCCCCCCCCGTTCATTTGCTTAAAAAAAAACCCAAAAAACAAACAAAAACTAGTACAGAGTGTTATGGGCAAAAAATTGCATCCCACTGTCAGATTAAAATTATGTCTTGAAAGCCTGTTTGGTCCTGTGTTCCTTCCAATACAGTACCTTCCCTTGACAAAGATGAGTAGAGTCCCTGACTGGATGCTAAAAGATTAAATTTATAGCCAGGCTTGGTGGCGCACACCTTTAATCCCAGCACTCAGGAGGTAGAGGCAGGTGGATCTCTGTGAGTTCAAGGCCAGCCTGATTTACAAAGTGAGTCCAGGACAGCCAGGGCTGTTACACAGAGAAACCCTGTCTCAAAAAAACAAAAAAGAATACATTTATGACTTAATAACAGTTAATTATTGAGCTTCAAAAATCTTTATTTGAAACTCCCATTTTTTTTTTTAATAAAAGGATTATTGATGACTTCCTAGATTCTGTGCCATCAGCGTCACTGGGGCTCTAGGTAGATGAATGACCTTGAATGAGTCACTTGCCTTTTGCCTCCATTCTATCTGCAAACTAGAAAAGGTAATGTTCCTTCCCCTGCTTCAAAGAGTTGTTGTAAGAATCAAATTAAGCCATGGATGTGAACTTGTTCTGTATACTAATGAGCCCGGATACTCTAGCAAAGTATTGTTTTAGGCTCTCAAAAATATTTGCAAATGGTTTGACCAATTAACCATGTAGCAGTTTAGGCGCTCTGGAGGGGGGTAACAGAAAATGTTGCTGAAAAAATGACTTCATGGATAAGGTAGGCTCTATTCCTCCTTTTCTCCTTTGTGCTGAGACAGCTGCCTTTGGCAGGATTTAGCTACTCTTCTTTGCTCAGTCACCCTCTTGGAACAAAATGCTCTGAATGGTTTGATTTCTATGGAATTTTCTTCATTTTCTTTCTCTTTCTGGCAATGACTCTTTGAAATATTATTTTTGCTTCCTGGATGGCTGGGCTGTATAATTGATGGCCTCTCTGGGCTGCTGGAGTCATACATTTAAACCATGATCGCCTTGGCTCTGATGCCTCAGAGTTCATTACTTTTTGAAAAGCTTCATGTCTGTTTGTGTTCAGATTATTGTTGCTCTGGAGAGGGAGGTTATTGTCAGGCAGGAAGAGGAGTATGGAGCAGAATTCATGGTAATCAAATTCTTTCCTCTCCTTGGATGAATATTTCTGGATAACAAGACTTCACGTTTATCTGATGTGGCTTTTCTGAACCAGGGGACCAAGGACCTTCATTTTTTCCCTGCAGCATATTGGAGGGAGTTCAGTGACACTGAGTATTGGGATGTGGGAGGTTGCTGCTTTGCAAATAAAGTGGTTAATAAAGGTGCCCAGCTCTTGTACTAGAGAATGATTTAGTGCACAATATATACATGTAATATTTTTAATTAAACATGTATCAAGTTCTCAGTGACTCTCTCTCTCTCTGTGAGTGCATGCATGCGCGCGTGTGTGTGTGTGTGTGTGTGTGTGTGTGTGTGTGTGTGTGTAAGGTGTGAGTTCTGTCCATTTGAATCCATATCCTTCTCTCAACCTTACCATCTCTGTCAATACTCAGCTGTCAGATGACAGTCTACTCAACTGCCTTGCCTATTCACCCTAGGTTAGCTGATCTAGCATAAGGGCTCAACATTTCTTAACCTGAGGTAGCCTTGTGTGAGAACCAATCAGAATGAAGCCTAGCCAGAGTGCAGGTGAGCAGCAACTTTTCTTCCTTCCCACATGGACACTTGAGACCAGGCTGTGCTCTTAGAAGTCATCCAAGGCTGAAATCCTGTCACACTGTGCATCTTCCCCCTGTAAATGAAAATCAAAATTCTACCTTGGGTAAGACTGAAATTAAATGTAAAGTTTGAAAAGGTATCCTGAGGCATCCTAATCCCACCCCTTTTCCTGTGCAGGAAATCTTGGATCCTTATGCAGCATTAAAGCTCTTGATTTGTTTCATGGTTTCTGGATTCTTCACAGCACTTTGTCCTCATCTACCCTGTGCCCACTCCCTTTCCCTTCCTGACACCCTTGAGCATAAGTACCAGAATTTTCTTTGTCTACTTATTTCTTTATCATCAGCATCATCACCTATTTTGGTCCCCAACATATGTTTCACACTTAAGAAACACTCATTAAATAAACCCATGAAAGGTTTTGTTTGATCAACACACATTTCAAATTTCCCTCCACTTACATGTGATTATATGCGGAAAATAACCTTTGTGATGTGCAAAGGACTTAATTATTCATTTGTCCTTGGAAAACATGTGCAGTTCCTCATGTTTAAGGGAGAGGTCCTCAGGGGCAGACCTGCAGGAAGGTCTATTTGCAGAAGGATGGGTGATAACAAAGGAGGCATTTTAAAGAGATGTGTTTGTAGCATTTTGGTAAGTTACAGATATAGAAGCAATTTTCAAAGGAAAAAAGGCAGGAAAAAATCTGTTTCAGAAAGAGTTTTTATCTCTATAGGAGATGAAACACTTTCAAGTTGAAGGCAGTTTCTTTCCCTTTTGCAACTAAAGGGGTAAAAGATACTGCCACATCTTCTCATTTGAAGGGTGTAAAACTGGGTTACACATGTAGTCGAAAATACATCAAGATTGCACTGCTGTTTAACAAATAATAAATATTGGAGGAATTGTTTTCTATAAATTTCTGAAGAGGGAACCAAGGGTATGTGTCCTCCAAAGTTATGTTTGGCATATGTGATTATGTCTATATTTTCAGGAGTCTGAGAATGGGAAATAATTTTAGCCTCTCTCAATCCTAGTGGAGCATGCATGCCAAAATGTCTGATTGTTTCTTTGTTGCTTAACCTTCTTCATGCATCCAGGAGAATGCTAGATTTTGTGGGTAATACCAGTCTAAAGCTCTGAAAAGTGAATGTGATTATAAAAATTTTAAATGCTGTGACATTTTACTGCCAAAAAGTAATTGATTTATTAGAGACATTACAATACATGCATCATTCAACATAAGAGGTTGCTTTGAACTTGTTCAGTACCAAATCCTCTGGGAGAGGATTTTCTTTCAGCACCACGGACAGAAACGCTCTTTCATTTGGATTCAGAGGCCTTATGCAAGTAAATACTACAGCTCAGCAGTAGCACTCCAATCCCGTGGCCACAGTATGATCCAATTTAATGGCTTTAACAGCTCCAGCTCACAGGCACCAGAATATGAATACATTGTTTTTCACTTATGTTGCCACAAAATGGAACAAGAGACAGGATTGGATGACTTTATAACGTATTACTATTTTCAGCACTGTCATTATTGTTGCTAAAAATAAAGTGATTATTTCACAACAAATCATATAAAATACAGAACATTTCAGAACTATTGGGATTTTTTTTTCCTAACAAGAAACTTCTTAGGAATGCCATCCTTCAAAAACACAATGAAAACTATGATTGAGTTCAGCAATTGTACACACCTGAGCAGTGAACCAGACAGGCTAATGAAACACCCAAAGCCAATGAAATTTTGCTGTTAAAAGCTACAAAGCATCAGTAGGGATGAGGTAGAATATTGTGTTGTTGGGATCTCTGCTTGCTGTATGGCAGGTACTAATAGACTTATTCAGGCTGGAAAAACCTTTACTTGATTCCCAAGCGCTTCAGGCACCTGGACAAAACATTTAAATGGAGATGCTTTTAAAGCAAGGCACTCTCTGCTTCCTTAGTTTGTGGTTATTGTTTATCATATTACACATCAACTTCATTCCTCCTCACACACACAACCAAAGAGTTGGAGAATTATACTGAAGCTTTGTTGAATAACTCCAACTGATCTGGCTGATGGGATACAAACACAAATAAAAACCACTTGTAAGAACAAGCTAATAGAGGTCTTCGATAATACCCAGCTTATCCATGTCTTCTTTTTTGTTTGTTTGTTTTCCTTTCATTAAAAACGGATTTTTTTTTTACCTCACATAATATATCCTGATTGTGATTTCCCCTCCCTTTACTCTTCCCAGGTCCCTCCCCCCCCCCATCCAGCTTTTGTAGCTCATTAAAAAACAAACAGGTTTCTAAGGGATAATGATAAAATAAAATATAATAAGATAAAACAAAAACCATCACATCAAAGTTGGAAAAGACAAACCAATAGAAAGAAAAGAGCCCCAGAAAAGGCACAAGAACAAGAGATGAACTCATTCACACGTACAGAAATCCAATAAAAACACTAAACTGGAAGCCATAATTTATACACACATGACCTGATGCAGACTCATGAAGGCCCTGTGCATACTGTGCAAGGTTCCGTGAGTTCATTCAAGCTTGGATCATGTTGATTTAGAGATCATTTTTTTCTTGGTGTCCTCCAATCCCTCTGAATCTTACACTCTTTCCACCTCCTCTTCTGTGGGGTTCCTGGAGCTCTAAGGAGAGGGATTTGATAGGATATCCTGTATAGTGTTAAGTGTTCCAAGGTCTCTCATTCTCTACAATGTCTGTCTTTGGGTCACTGTATTTACTCCCATCTGCTATAGGAGGAAGCTTCTCTGATGATGGCTGAGCAAGGCACTGGTCTGTGAGTATAGCAGAATGTCATTAGCTGTCATTTTATTGCTAGTTTTGTTCTTTAGAACAGTAGTATTTGATTTTACCCTAGGTCCCTGGACTATCTAGTCCTGGTTCTTGGTCACCTAAGCAGTATTGTTCCATTGCATGGAGGGGGCCTTAAGTCAAACCAGATAATGGTTGGTTATTGCCACAAGCTTGGTGCCATCATTGTCCTAACATATCTTGCAGGCAGGATGCCATTATATATCAAAAAGATTGTGGTTGGCTTGATGTTTAAGTTTCTCTTTTGACAGCACACAGAGTACCTTCCTATAACAAAGATACTGCAATATAGAGGTGAAGGCACCGTGTAGGCACCAGCTCTACTTGTCCATGTTCAATGAGTTGCTGTCTTCAGCAACAGGGTCTTGCCATAAGTTTTGAAGAGCAGCCTATAGTTTTGGGAATGATCTGGGTTGTTTGGGGTTCCCATGGAACTCCTTTTACCAGTATCTCAATGAGATGTAACCCAGTCCTTGAACAGGAAGTTTTGTTTGTGGCAAGTTATAGCCAATTAGGGCTCTGTTTCCTCCATTATTTGGTGATTCCATTTAGATTGTCTTCATATATGTATATACTTTAGGAAGTTTCCACTGTATTAGGTTTCCATACTACCCCCCATAACCCTTAATTTTAGTTGTCTATCCCTGTTTTCCCTCCCTCATCCCCCCTCCTTTTCCACACTTGATCCACCCATTCTATTCACCCTCGTCTATCTATATTGATTTTATTTCTGTTTCTTAATGATATCTATCTCTGTCCCATGGTCCCTTACTCTGTACCTAGACTTCATGGTTCTACCAATTGTAGCTTGTTAACCAAGTCTTCATAAAGATAAAGAGATTCAGGTGGTTGACATCTTGCCTTTTACCTGTGGTCACACAGGGTCTTGTGATTATTGTTTGCTTGAAATAAAAAGGATAACTTTTAATACTATATAAACTTCTTGTTTTTTTTTTATTATCTGGAAAAGCTACAATGTCTTTCTTCTTACTTCTCATACAACTAATCATTGTATGATAAAAACAGTAACCACTCTATGGCACTCTGTCAGGAAGTCCAGGGAGGAATGTGAAGATTAACATGGAAATCTATGTTGACATTCATGGTTATGGTATGAAGCATTCTCTCTGATCATGCACCTTACTTTATTGACTTACTCTTCATATTTGTGTCTTCTTTGTGAGATTCCTCAAATGTTTTAGGAAAATGATGAAACTTAATTATAAAATTTAATGGACACCTTTTGAAATACACTTTAAACTTATATTAAGTGTGACCTTGGACAGTTGGTAAATTGTGCTTTACATTTGCGTGTGAGTGGGGTGGGCTGTGTGTGTGTGTGTCAGTGTGTGTGATATGCTCTCCCTTTTCTCTCGTTCTCTCTCTGTGTGTGTGTGTGTGTGTGTGTGTGTGTGCATGTGCATCTGCATGTGTATGTGTGTGTGTGTGTGTGTGTGTGTGTAGGATATGCTCCCCCTGTATGTGTGTATGCAGTCTTCACATGAGAATGTATGTATACATGTACTAAAAAGCATTTGTGGAGGTCAGAGAACAACCTAAAGTGCTGATCTTTGCTTTCCACTTCGTTTGCTGTCTCTTATTCCATGTTGCTACATATGGCAGGCTAGCTGGACCATGCCCTTCTGGTAATCCTCTAGCCTCTGCCTTCCACCTCAGCATGGGAGCACTGGGACTACAGATTTTTGCTATCGTATCCAGCTTCACGTGGATTCATGGATTTTAGCAATGTTATCCAAGATCCTTATACCTGTACAGTAAGTGCTTTGCTCACTAAACCATCTCTCCAGTTCATGCTTTTTTATACCTTTATGGATCGGTTGTCTATCTTAAAATTTGATTGTGGGAAGGGAATATCCATTATTAATTTATCCACCAGAAATAACAATAGCAAAAATAAAAATTAAACTGAGGAGAATGAAAATTGCTTTGGTGTAGATACAAACCACCTAAGGGAGAAATATTTTTATTCAGAACTAATGTGAGCTTGAGATATTAAGAGCAAATGTAGGTTATGAGAATTCAGTATTCACTGTAACTGAATGAATTCACTGAATCCATTGAACAATGGATTCAAAGCAAAGGAAAATGTGGTGTTTTAATTATACAGCTTAAATAACTACATTAATGAAGTAACCTAAACTCACATCTTATTCTGATTTTATTTACTTTTTATTCACTATTAGAGACTGAGTATGTTCAGGCATTCTGCACAGTTTAGATACTTAGAGACAAAAGGAAACCACTCTTGCCAAAGGGTCTTCACAAAGGTCATTTCCCATAATAAAGACAAAGAGCACTGCTGTGAGACACTAGAGAGACATCAAACATGAGCTGATCCAAGGTAGCTTGAAGCTGGAACAGTCTTCCAGATTTGAGTTTAGATAAAGGGCTAAGAGAATGTAGCCATATAAAAACACTGATGGTCCATCAGTCCCTGGAACCAGACTGTACATGGAAGAAGGAATTCAGGGAAAGGGGACCAATTCTAAGATAGTAATCTAGTGTCTGGTTAATAAAGGCTGCAAGACAGAGGTGGGTAGGCAGAAACAGGCGTCTATGTGGTGCGGGTGTGGAGCAGAGAAGGAGGCAAAGACGGGAGAAACTAAGAGGTTTCATCGAATACATTACAATAAAACAAAAGATTGTCAAGATGCAAACGGGCCCATGCTGAATGGCCTTCTTTTACACACTCCACGAAAGGGCTTTCATACTTGTAAAACAGATGAAAATGAACACTTGAAGCTCTATAAGCAGGTGAGATTTGCATTTCTGAAAAGATCACTCAAAGTCATTGTCATTTTAGAAGGTGTTACAGTAAGGAGTTGGATCTGGCATTCCCTACTATGGTCAGTGGGAGCAGTGAGGCTCACCTAACTACAGAACCTCATCAGCCTGGGGATCTATAGAGATCCCCAGAGAGACATAGAGAAGACACAGAGCTGAGCACAGCGAGGATGCGTGGAACCGGGCGACCAACATTCGGGTTAAGAATGGTAAACTGGTGAATAGGGCATGTTCTTATTGAGAGGTAATACATCAAAGTGAGTTAGGGTGCAGTCACCATCAGCTCCCTACCTGTCCTAATATTTGGCTATTGGAGACATTTTATTCTCCAGTGGCTCCATTTCCTTTCAAACTAGAGTGATGATAGTGTTAATACTGTTGCTTGTATGTGTTCATATATACATTCGGAAATGTAGCACCTTCCTGGAATACTTTGTAGTTCCATGGATCCCAGTGTAAGTGGTTTTGGAACACACAGAGGGATTGGCTGTCTTTGGAGAGAAAGAGGATTTACTCAGTATGGGACTGCACATTCACTTTCTAGCACACGTTCACAGACTAATAAATTTTTACATGATTTGTGAAAAAGATAAAAGAGAAGAACACCCCATGGAGAGATGTAGAAGATGATTAGTGAGGACATTCAGAAGGCGGAGAGAAACTGACAGTCATGTGAAGTCAAACATGACCTTTAAAGGCAATACTAAACATTGAGGGATTATTATTAAAGGCAGAGATTAGCCAGGAAATAAAGTGGGAAACTTCAAAGAAACAAGGAAAGGGAGAGGGTGTGTGTGTGTGTGTGTGTGTGTGTGTGTGTGTGTGTGTGTGTGTG
>CAJQZJ010003694.1:15568551-15600148 GCA_907164525.1 Lophiomys imhausi
ATTCACTAAATCTAACTTATATTAACCTATCAGCCCCTTCAGTTCAGGGCTGGGAAAATAATGCTAAAGACTACACCTGTTCCAGCCCCTGATTCAAAAGCAAAGGAGTCAGTGAGTTCTTCATAGTTATAAACCATCATCTCATAAACAGATATTAAGTCAAAACACTTGGCTCACTGATCTGAAAGATTTCACCAAGCTCTCTGTGTATGAAGCAGACCCCTCCCGATCTCCCCCGAAGTATGCAACCCTCCAACCTCCCAAAGAAACAACAACTCTTACTTATGAGCTTTGTGGTGAATGCTACAAGCAATCAGTGTGATTTGGAAGACTGTGTTTACAGAGTCTATCAGAATAATGCCTGCCAATATTTGCAATAACAAAATGTCTGAGGTTTGGTACTTTGTAAAATAAAGACATTTACTTGGCTTGTAATTCTGTCCTAGAGAGTTAAACTCCTCATTGACTCCTTAAACAGCCCTCCAACAGGGTAGAGAAGCAGAAAGGGAGAAGGCTACGTGCAGAAGGAAGTAAGTGTATGGGAGAGCTTCATAGTATAACAATTTACACTAAGAGCCTCATATTGTAACAGTCTAACTCACTCCAGAACACCAGTGTTAATCATTTCTAAGGGCGATCCCTATAAACTAATAACCTTTCATTGGACACTGTACTGGCTAGTCTTATGTCAACTTCACATAAAAACTAGAGTTATCTTAAAGGAGGGAACCTCAATTAAGAAAATGTCTCCTTAAGATCTGGCTGTAAGATAGGGAAGGGCCCAGCCCATTGTAGGTGGTGTCATCCTTGAGCTGGTTATTCTGCATTGCATTAAGAAAACAGGCTGTTTTTAATTTGGTAATGCAAGTTAGGATGGAAAATGAATTAGGTTTAGAACTTTAAACTTATGGAGATAGATAGATAATATAATATTAATATCAGTTCCCAAATACGTATAGACTGGGCATTGGGAAAGTGTGTTATACCTTATAGTTTTCATAATTATGGCCTAATTATTCAAAAAAGAATTATGAGTTCTGGGAGAAGGGGGAGAGGGTGGGATGGAGGTTCTGGGAGGGGTGGAGGGAGGGGACTGTGATGGGGATGCAACTTGAAGTAATAAATAAACATTAAAAACAAAAACAAGAAGAAAACCGACTGATCAAGCCATATGAAGTAAACCAGTATGCAACACCCCTCCATGGCCCCTGCATCAGCTCCTGCCTCCAGGACCCTGCCCTGTCTGAGTTCCTGTCCTGTCTTGACTTCCTTTGGTAACGAACAACATGGAAGTGTAAGACAAATAAACCCTTTCCTCCTCAACTTGCCTTTGGTCATGGTGTTTCGTCGCAGCGATAGAAACCCTAAGTAAACATCACATCTCATAAGTTCCTTTACCTTAACAAGGCTATGCCAGGGACAAGAACCAAATGAATCATTGGGGGACACACTCCGACTGTAACCACACTACAGGAGAGGTTATGCGTAGCTATCCCTGTCAATTTCTCCATCTACGTCCACAAAATATCGGTCCCCATGCCAGGTGTCACCCGAGTTTTCTTCAAGGTGAGACATTCAGAGTCAACTGACCCAGATCATCAGTTGTTAATTCCAAAGATCCCCCTTCCCACTAGTCTGTGCCTTGATGAACAGGTGTGATGGACATTTGTACTTCCTGAGTTCCAAAGCCACATAGGCAGGAGGTTCTGACCTGTCCATATAGCATCACACAAACAAGCCAGGTTGGCTGTGGGCAGAGTTCTTTCTCTTTTGAGGCAGAAGGGTATAAGTCCTTTTCCCACAGAGTTTCCTCCTGTAGTCTTCCCTGATCCTGACAGTTCACCAAGTGGAGGCCTCTGACTGCCTCAGAAACAGAGCTGTGACCTTCAGTTGCTCATACCTGCAAGGGAAGATCAGAGTATCCACCCCTTTAAATTTCAGGGTTATTTTTTTCTGAATACATGTTTATGTTATTTGCACCTCCAGCATTGACGTCCACTGACAGCTAGCTATACAAAGTTTCCTGGCAGACATGATATCCCCACCCAGGCAGCTGACTTGAATGGGATTAATGCAGCATTGTTAAGGAACCACATTTTTGTGAACCTGTGATACAGCATCCTCAAGGCAGACCTGCATTGTAGGAAGCAAGGCTTTTATGAAGCTGGGTGTCAGGACCTTCTGCTGCCATTCGGCCTTACAAATTTTGGTTGATTTGGGTTGCTATGCAGTGTCACAGTACAGCCGATTCTTCCTCTGGGATTGTGCACACACACACACACACACACACACACACACACACACACACACACACATACATTGACAACCCTGTGCTGGTATCTGTTCTGTTACACTCCCAGTTCCTCTAAATAAAGTATAGTGTCTGTCCAGTGTTACTGAGGTTAAAAAATAACTCCTTAACAGAGAACAAACCAAAAGTCAAAATCAAAACCCTAACTCTAAGCTTTCAATGTTGGGAGGCTTTGCATGCTTAGACATTAGATTCTCTCCCGGTAGTCCCCATTGCTTTCAGTCACTCCTGCAGTGTGCATGCAGGTATTTGCATGTATAGCTAAGTGTATTTGGGCATGCTTGTATTCATACATACATCAGGCACGTGTGCATGCATTTATTTCAGCAACACATGGCAAAGCTTTCCTGTTCTCTGTAATAATCTCTTCTCCACTCTCTTCACTCTCAAGAGGAAAACTTTTCTTCCATTCATATTCTGAAATAGTCCTTGTGTTCATAATGCACCCCACAGCTCTTTCTAGGGTTGCTCTGATAGGAAATGCTGCCCCAACTCAAAGCTTGATGCCTTCTAATGATCTTATTGCATATGATTTTTGTTACACCACTGTTATTTTCTTTCCCCGCCAATAACTATACACATGGGTCAAGATAATGCATTCTAAAACCAATTTACACGTTACTTACTTTGCTGTATATAACTTTTTAATTGATAGTTTCATACATGAGTAAAACTGTTGCTTTCAAGTCTACCCCCTATTCCCTCCACCACTTTTCTTTCCCGTCCTGCTTTGCTTCCATTTTATTTTTAAACCCACTACATTTACTTGATGATGTTAGTATGAGTGTTGTTGTAGGATCATCTACTGTAACATGGGTAGCTTTTCAAGGGCCAAATTCCCAAAAATATTAACCCTCTCCCCAGCACCTGCCAATTACAAATAATCTTCTCAAATAAGGGTGGGACTTCGTGAGTCTCTTGTCTGGCTTGAACTTCTGCAGGTCCTATGAATGCAATCCCAAGGCCCAGTGCGTTCATGTGTACAGTGCCCCATCCTGTCAAGCACATAGTTTTGCTACAGATACACACCTCTCACCTTACCATCTTTTTGCCTGTCTCAATTGTGGCTTCCACTGCTGTGATAAAACACCATGACCAACAACAATCAGGGCAGTGGCTAGTTTTCTTACAGTGTTCAGGAACTTAAGTTCTTACAGTGTTCAGGAACTTAAGTTCTTACAGTGCTTAAATTCCACCCAGTGTGGAACACAGTCTCCTTCAGTTGCCTGTAGATCAAGATCTAGAACTCTCAGAATCTCCAGTACGGTGTCTCTTGTCGCACTCCACAGCTGAGGAAAGTTGGGACAGCAGCCCAGAGCAGGAATCTGGAGCACAAGCCAGGGATGAACATTTCATCCGTGAGCTGATATTGCCAGTCCAGTCATTGTTGTGACTTGTGTTCACAGCTGGGAACTTTCTCCCTTTGTAGTAGAAAAAGTTAATCAGTAGGGATGAAACCTTCAGGTTGGTATCAGCTTGACTTCTCCATGTCCTATGACTCACATATGTTGTAGCCTCATGAGCAACAGGGACGTTCCATCATGTTCTGGAGGGTAAAAAAGACTAATGACACTAGCCTGTAGTATTGGGTTTTGTTTTTGGTTTTTTGTCTTTTTGTGTTTTTGCTGGGGGTTGGGTGGATACATGGTTGATGAGAAAAACCCACCAAACACTTGAAAGGATATAACCAAACCTGAAACTGGACTTTTTATTTGATGGTCTGTGGTATCAGGAAGAGACATTACTCCACATTATATTTTTATAAGTAGATGCATATATTTTAGGAAGCTTCCATTGTATTAGGTTTCTATATGGCCTTTTCAGAGGTCTTTAATGGTGATTTCTGTAGTGGTTTGATTGGGTATGGTCTCACAGACTCATGTCTGTCAAGGCTTGGCCATAGGGACTGGTACTATTAAAAGGTGTGGCCTTGTTGAAGTAGACATGGCCTTGTTGGAGGAAGTGTGTCACTGTGGAGGCAGGGCTTTAATCTCTCCTATGCTTAGGTTCCACCCAGTGTGGAACGCAGTCTCCTTCAGCTGCCTGTAGATCAAGATGTAGAACTCTCAGAATCTCCAGCACGGTGTCTCTTGTCGCACTCCCATGCTTCCCGCAATGATGATAATAGACTGAACCTCTGAAACTGTAAGCAAGTCCCAATGAAATGTTTTTCTTTATAAGGGTTGCCTTGGTCATGGTGTCTCTTCACAGCATAAAACCATGACTAAGACATGTGTCCCTCTCCACATTCCTTCGCCTATCCTACCCTCACATCTTTCACTCCAATTAACCCTTCCTGTTCGCTTATCTCTTTTCATATTGCCCGTGTTCTGACACTCCTCCCTTAAAATATGCCTCCCATGGCCAGTACTGGTTTCTGGATTTATATTGGTACTCCAATTTAAATACACACATCCAAAGTTTGAAAACTCATAACATTTGTCTTTCAGAGTCTGGGTTACCTCACTCAGCATGATTATTTCCAGCTCTGTCCATTTACCTGTAAATTTAATAATATTTTTTTGCATCTGAGTAATATTCCACTGGTATATGTGCCACATTTTCATCACCCATTAATCAACTGATGGACAGCTAGGCTGTTTCCATTTCCAGATTTGCAGATATGCTTCAACATACATAATTTTAAATAATTCTCTATTATTAAGTAAAAAGACTGTCATTATTAAAAATGATCTGTTAGTCACAAATATAAAAATAGACTTCTATCCTTGGCATGGAAAAAGTTGGGAAGTTTATTCTGTAAGAACATAGCTTTCATGAGATCTGGGAGGATGCCCAGGATTGAGTAGAAAGGAGGCCTCTGGGCTTGGTGGCATCAATTACTTTTATGTGGTTTGGGGGCTTGTACTTTCTGTTGCTGACCCTGCTTTGTGCTTAGGCAAATACCAGGTCAAGATACTTAAATACAGACAGCTCCACTGCCCTTGACTCATCTTCATCGAGTATAATTGTCCCCTTGCCTATTAATCTCCTTTCTACCCTAGAAAAATGAGAGATTAGAGGAAAAATGGAGTCAAATTTACAGTGTTCTCCTTTCAGAGGTTAAGAGGATGATTAGAATCTATAAATTCCAGGCTTTGGGGAAGCCCTCTCAACTCCGCATTTACTGAAGACAGAAAAAAAAAAAAAATAGACACAGCAGTAGGAGTCTCTGGTGGCCAAAACTCAATCAATGGGCCATTCTGGAAGCTATCTTGATCCCTGGGCCCTCCTGAGGGAGGGAGGATTCTGAAAGTTCAGACTTTGGAGTGTATTCTTTCCAGTATTCTTTGGAGTGTGGTACATATAATATCAGGAAACAATGTGACCAAAATTAAGGGAGTCAACCAAGCACCACCCTATCCCTGAACCAGCCAGCCGACTCATTACAAGTGGCTCACGTCACTGTAGAAGGAAACCCAGGCATGCTTATGTCTCTAATGATTCCTATTCTTTTTGGTTTGACTGCTATGCCAAGCCCCTGAGGAATCTACAGACCACTGAAATTCATGACGGGGGCAGGAATAGATAGAGACAACATATCCCCATCACCTGGCACTGAACAGCTTGCCCTATTATTTATTTATTTACTTGTGGCCTGAAATAGTCTACCATTCATCCGAAAGCCTTGCAAGCCATTACTTTCCTGGTATGAGAACATATTCACATGAATTATGGCATTTGGTTTCCACAGACACAAGATAAAGTGAGGCAATTGTAATAATTTCTATTTCATAAGCAAATAGGCCCTCTAGCATCAAAGCTCTGGCCTCAAACTGTCCCAAGTGGGCTGTTACTCTTGCAGTCTTGCCCTAAGCCCAGTGTGTGCTACAGCTCTACTGCCCAGAAACTTTTGGTGATACCTATTACCTGACAGTTTGAATTTTTGCCTGGCTTCCAGTGGGATGCCTGTGGGACTAAAATATGTATGTAGATGTGCCAACTTCCTTGCCTTTGTGTGCACAAAAGTGTGGACTCACAACACTCGGCACCACGTTCCGCCCCATGAACCACCCGACCATTTCCATCACTGGAACAAGGCCTAATATGCCCCAAGGACCCTCTTCCTTCACCATGTAGCTATTCAGGAAGTCTTCAACACTGAGGACTTTTGTGTCTTGCTTTTTCTTTCCTTCTCTCCTTCCTCACTGCCAAGAAAGTTGCTCAGATGGTGTGACTTTTCCCCTTTATTTTGGGCTTGAGTGCCCTTCCCCCTCCCCCTATATGTGATATTTTTCTTAGCTTTTCTGTTTTAGTTAGTGCCAATATAGTGTTCCTTCCCACATATCCCTTTAGGGTGAAATGCCTGCTCAGTATGCTTTGGGAAGCCAGTATATTTTAGGCATCCTGATAAAAGGCTCTAATAGCCCCAGATTAATGCATTCATTCCTAACCAATTGAAGGATTCATTACAGGGCTGGGGCTGAGGCTCCTCTCTGATGGATTTGCCCCTGGTAATGAGCCATTCAGTAGCTAGTGACTGTGCAGTGCTGGTGGCCTGCAGAAGGGGGCAGTGAGATGGAGCTCCACTGACATGGGTGAAATCAAAGGCAGTGAGGAGAGTTTGGGGTGTCTCCAGTCACTGGAGGGCGCCCATCAAAACAGGAAGTGCTATGGCTACACATCTGCGTCTCCAGCCACTGGAGGGCGCCCATCAAAACAGGAAGTGCCAGCCACTGGAGTGCGCTCATCAAAACAGGAAGTGCTATGGCTACACATCTGCCTTCAGAGCCCAGACTGAGACGCTATGAACTTGGCATTCTATACCAAGACGTACCAAGGAGTCATGTACACCTTAGTAAGCAGTTCAGAGCAAGGCAACGTGGCACTTGATTTTGAAAGTGACCTCCCGAGAATGGCTTGTAGGAGAAACTTCTAGATGATTGCGCTGCATGTCTGTGAGCAGCATCTCCATTTAGATGTGCAAAGAAGGAAGATGAGAAGAATGTCACAGAAAGCCCAGGAAACTTTTCTACAGTGAGCTGGCCCAGTGGTTCCACAGAGTAGATATCCTGGATATAACTGGCAACATCTGGATACGGGCTCTTTCAAGTGTGTGTAACACAGGAAGATTGTGTGGGATATGCTAAATGACTTCTACTGCTGCCTGTGCAAACTATCCCACAATGAACAGGATTCCTATACCTCAACAAAGAACCATGTAGCTCAAAATGTCAACGGTGCTGAATGAGAGGCACTCCAATTAGCACAAATTCCTTTTACAGATGAGAGGGCTGAAGCTCTGAGAAAAGGGATTGGATCAGTGTGACACCAAGGGAAACAGAAGAGCCATGACATTAGAGCTCTTTGCCAGGACTTTCAAAAATGAACTTGTACTATCTTCTAGGTTCATTGCCCTTCCCAGTCCACACCTCCACAAGGGAAAATTCCACTACCTACTCTAATGAACTTGTGTTTGTCCCTAGCTGCTTTGGTCCAGGCAGACCTCTTCTGGGATTTAGCTCATTATCTTTATTATGCATTTTGGAAGTGAAAGGTGGTATTGATAAAAGTAGGAATTGTGGGAGGAACCAGCACCAGGCCTTATGAGATTCTGTATGCTGTATGTGCAGTGTTGGTGCAAGCAGTTCCCAGTGAGGGTCAAATAGAGACCCCTCCCCCAACACACATCCACATAACCGTATCTCACAATTATTAAATATTGATTTGGCTCAGCAGGGGCCTGGGCCTGACTTAAAATGAAGGCAAGTGCATTCACTTGTGCTGATCTAATCTAGACCGTGGCAATGCCCCTTGGCTGTCTCCGCTGACCCTGATTCTCTGGCAGGAGTGTAGACCAGAGCCCACTCCACTGCCAACCATTTTGACTATAGAAAGAAACAGGCAGAGTTTATATCTGGACTCATAGGATATGTGAGATGTGACTGCTAGAGCCTCATAAAAACAGAGAGGAAGCCCACATGATGATGAATCGCAATTACAGGGAATTAGATTAGTATCAGTGTCAGGAGTAATCGTAAACATTTTCTGGTGCTGATGTTTGATAGCACTGGGAAGGGGTGGGGCAGTGGGGGAAGATAGAAAGGAAGAGATACCAAAGATAAGAACAAATATGCAAGTCCATAGTGTGTGCTTAATGGAACTGAGATTTATTTTGCTGTGAGTCTTTTTAAGCCTCCAGATAGATCACAAAAAAATACAGCCAGCCAGAAAAGAAATAGCCCAAATGTAATTTAAAGGACAGCTTTTTAACCAATACTTCAGCTTGGAGACACCTGTCCTATGTTCCTTGAAGATGCCCAGCTCAGGGGAGGAATGTTAAAGTTGCTGATTTATCTTCAGTAGCACAGACCTACTTTTAATTCATTGCCCAGTGACAGGGATTTTGTTTACTTTCTCAATACAGTCTTCTTGAAAAAAGGGAGAGCAGCCCATAAGCCATTGTTTTCTTCTATGTCCTAGAACTTTAGAAGAAATTGAACTTGGACTCCTCCAAAGCAAGTTAACATTTTCTGTAGCTATACAACAAATGGCAAATTCTACAGAGGAAAACAAGGCTGCCCTGCCCTCTGATTCATTGTAAACATATATACACGCATACCCACACCACAACTACACATTCATACCACACACACACACCCAGTACACAAAGCATATACCATACCACAAACACATGCGCACACCACAAATACTACATACACACACATATACATACATATAATATACACGCATATACACATATAACACACACTCAAATACACACACATATACACACATGTGCACATTTGGAGTTGTGTGTAGGAGCAAGTTAAGTCATTCCAGTTGTCAGTAGTTGACTCATGGAAATCTTTATCTTGAATATGCCCCTCCTACCATGGAGCTATAGGAAAAGTAATGAGTATAACTCAGTCCTGGTGCAGAGGTGGACAGTCATGGTGGAAAACACTATTTACTGCTCACTGTTAAGATAAAGCACAGGAAGAGAGAAGTATATTGCAGGTCATACCTTCTCAAAGCTCTTCAGAAGGATACTTGGTATACAGTGGTTACTACAATGCGTTACGATATGTCCCAGCAGAGTGGTTTGACAAAAGGTCTTTCCATTTTATATATATATATATATATATATATATATATATACATATATATATATTATATAATACAAATAAGTAAATAAGTCCTGGCCAGGGGTGGTTGAATGTATCACGTTCCTATTTTGCACTTGGGACCACTGTAGGTGACTGGGATAGAATGGTTACAATATAAGATTTCTTTCTCCTGGAGGGTACAACTTTCTAAGCTTTTTAAATTTGTTTATAATGTGCATGTGTGAAGACAGACACACCCGTGCTACAGTACATAAATGGGGTCAGAGGCAACATTCAGGTTCCTGAAAACTGAATTGAGATGGTCTGGTTCTCATGGTGATTGCTTTTACCAACTACCTTTTCCACCTAGTCTTGGAAAATATATTTTAATGCAGTGAAATTCCTTTTCTGGTATGTGCAAGGCCAAGAGTTCAATTCTCGACATTGTTGGGAGGAAAAAATTCAATGAAAGATAGAAACAATGGACACTCAACAAATAAATGAAAAATTCAGGTGAAACTGTGCCATATATGAGTAAAGGGAGAACACTGGGGAGAGGTAGGGCTGCTTTGAAGAAATGGACAGGGAGGATGATGAGTTTAGGAACATTTGAATGAAATCTAAATAGTGACCCACTAACTGTATGATGCTTGGGTAAAGATTTTTTTTGTGTGTGTGGGATAAGAATGCAATGCCTTATCAAAAACATGCTTTGCATCTACACAGAACGAAGAGCAGATCAGAGAGCTGCGTGAAAAATAGCCCAAGATACAGTAACAACTCCACCGAAGTTAACTGGGTAGTGTTTTGGAAACATAGTTATGGACTTTGAATTTTGTGCTTAATGTAGTCAAATGTCATTGGAGGGTTAGAAATAGAGATGATAGTGTCATGTGAGTGCGTGTGGGGGGGAGGGTGGCTTAGATGTTTTAAAAACACTCTGTAGTGTAGAGAATGGAATGTCCTTATAAAAGGAAAGAGAAAGACCAGAAAAGAAATAACACAGCAAAAAGCAGACTTAGATAATCAGAGGGATGGAAATTATCTCGAGAGAGAACAGAATAAGATCCAGGGAGAGTAAGGGTTATTTTTTTTTAAATAAAGTGAACAAGATTTAATAGTTGGACATGGAAAGCAAGGGAATGAGGGAAATTAAGGGCAACTCTTGTTTCTCTGTTCAAAGAGATTAGGTTGGCAACTGTGTGATTAATTAAGAAGGAGCATGTAAGGAGAGGAAAAGGTTTTAGAGTAGAGAGAAAAAGAATCCAGAACTCTGTTTAGGACATTGTAAATGCATTGGAATTATTGAGCACACATTGCTGAGCTCAGTATTGTTCTCAGCTCTTTATGCATGTGAACACATTAAATCTCTAGGAAAAGCCCTACAGGAAGGGCCATTATTATACCATCATTTTTTATGGCGGAAAAATACTGAATTCCATCCCCACTTAGCTAACATGTGTGGACACCGGGATTTCCTATATGAGTGTGCATTATAAAGGGGGGTCATGAACTGTGGATCCAGGAACTTTTAATAGCAGTTAGTGAAGAGGACCAAAGTCAGGAAATGCAGCTCTCTGCCTCCGAGCAATGAACTGAGGAGCAGCCAGTAAGGCAAGAAGAGAACAAGGACATGTGACAACATCAAGCTAAAGAAGAAAAGGGAAGTCAGGGACAAATGCTGACTTAATAATAACAAAGACAAGGAGTTAGCCCTCAGCCTGGCAAGATGTCACACCTGGCATTTGGCTATATGGACATTGAACTGTATAATTCTAGTTGGAGCAGCTCCAACTGGAGTAGATACAACAACTGCACTTGTGTGTGGATTTATGAGATTGGTCCTTTAGAATGTGCTGGACACTAGGTGAAGTATCTAAATCATTCATCATCATATGACGAATCTTACAGGATATTATACAACACATAGCATGTGTTGCAGACAAGAATACTGAGTAGTTAAACAAGTGTCTCAAAAAATAAATGGTTTTATAAATGTATTTAATGCTACTTGACTTTAGATTAAAAACCATTGAAGATGATACATTTGTGTTATATATTTTAGCACTGTAAACAGTGTGTTGGTGTGTGTGGTATGTATGCATTAGGTGGCAGATAAGTAAACAGTGGACCCACAGCTAGGATTAGACTCAGGCTAGTTGGTGCCAAAACATTACTGAACTCTTGCCTAGGCTGGAGCTCTGGATCCCCATCTAACTTAGATGACCATTATTGAATATGAGTTCATGCATCTTAAGATTGGTCAAGACTCATTTGAGAGAAGAGTAGAAAAGTAAGTAGGACAAGCAGGGGTACCCTTCTGTGTAAAAGCAAAGGTCTTAAATTCTTTGAGTGAGTCAGCAAACATTCAGGCTTTTGCATTTATTCACTCATTGACTGTCAGTCATCCAGCCAATAATTAACAAAAGACTAGTGAAAGACAAGATGTGTTCAAAGGACAAAAAAAAGGTTACAGAGGACAAAGCTAATAAGGAAGAGTCTATAAAACAGAAGGAGTTTCACAAACCAAGGCATGAATCAGGGAAGGTGTGAAATGTCATGGTCTAGGGTAGCCATGGAATCAGTGTGAGGTGGCAATGGTCCTTAAGTGACAAAGAGAGGTTTTAAAGTTTGAATCTCTGGACTCTGGGAATAATGAGACATGGAAGAACATAAAACCTCAACAGAGAGAACACAAACAGAGAAGAAGGCCATGTGTAGAGATCTTTGGTGACCATAAAGCAGTAGTATAGCAATGTTCTCACGATACATGGGGAGGCCTATTCCATAGCTAAAGGCAACAAGGACATAGGTTTTGAGTTTTTCTTGGCCTGAGGTATAGCATCTGCTTCAGTCTGCCCTTCCTGCACTCCTACATATTTTAGATTGAGAGACCAGCCTCTTCAACCTGCACAAGTAAATGAATGTTGTTCAGATATACACTTCTTCTGTGTGTCTCAATTATAAGGCCAGAGTCTAGACTGAATCCCACCAGATTGCATTTCCCATGGCAAGTAGTCATATGGTCCTCAGTCCTTGGTACCCAGCTAGGAGAAATCCCTTCCTGAGGGATACTGGGGAGCAGATGGTCTTGCATCAAGATTCATTGACATCCTGACGGGCCCACTTTCACCTGCTGTGAGCTGGTGAGGGAGAAAGAAGAGTTATTGTCAAATTCCCAACTTGCCCTTTTCGATATAAAGTTCACTTGTAATTTTTTTTTTACTCTGCTTGCTAATGCATTTTGTTCTCCAGAGTGTGAGTGCCCCAGCTTCCTGCGTAGCCTTTAATTAGTTTCGGGATGATGACATCTCCACCGAGAAGCAACTGGTGCGGTCCTCCAATCTCGGGGGGAGATAAAAGAATATAATAAAGACATTCAGTATTTCTAGGTGATGTGTTTGACAAGCTTCGTAGTAACAAGAAGTCATGTTGAAACTTTTTCTTTCCAAGACTGGACGCCCCCCTCGCTTCAGCTCCAGCACTATGACATTTCACAGAGGCTTCACAGAGCTTCTGCTCTCACTGTGAATCTGTAGCTCAGCACAAACAGGCTAGCATCTTTACCCCCACATACTAAGGGGAGAGCCTTCATCGTGATCTGTTCTCCAGCCATAATCTTTATGAAGGATTTAGTGGCAATAAGGAGTCAGAAGAGAAAATCCGTTTAAAACCAGTTGCCAAGTAACCTTGAAACAGCGGTGGGTGGGGCCACCTGTGGGGCTTTGAGAGTCAAGGTCAGGCATTAAGCTGTGCCTTCCGTTGCCTAAGATGGTCCCAAAGATCACAGGCACAGAAGCATAAGTACGGCTCGAGTTTCCGTTCTGGCATAAACAGTATCATCACTGTGCTGCTGGAGGAAAGAAGCAGAAGCTCTCCCAGACGCAGGCTCCTCTCCCTCTATCTTGACCTTGCAGGTACTAGAATGGAAACAAAAGTGTTCCTGAAATCATTCACATCCTTCTGTAGTCGGGGCTATGGCCAGCCAGGAGTTCATGGGAACCTTCCTCACACAGGCAGCATAATTCCCACTGTAAGTAGATTTATAGCCAGTGTTGAGTGCCTAACTACCAGTGCTGTTAGGCAATTAGGTATTAAAGTGCAAATGACACCAGAAAGGCAGCTGAGCGTGTAGGTGTGTAAGTGGCAGGGAGCTGATTGAGAGCACCGACACAGACTTCTTCCGGTGTTCAGAGGGGACCACCTGGGGGCATGGCTTCCATTTTTACTTGGTTGGTCTCCATCTGACCTGAATGGGATAGTATGAGAGAGAGAGAAACGATTGGCACTTAGGCATGTTTAAAGAGCAGGAAAAGAATGAGCACGGAGAATCATGGCCATGAGAGTATGCTAACCTATACATGTATTCTTATAGATGTGTCCACTTTACTGACATCAACAAGTAGACATACAACCTTGATCCTGGGAGAGGGCGAGAGCACACACGAGTATCATAGAAAGATAGTTCTCCTAAGTTTGAGGTGGGTTTCTGAACAGAAGCAACAACATCCAAAGGGAAGGTTTAGTTAACCTCTCCCTGAATTTGGAATAAGAAGTGACAGATAGGATACATGTTCTAAGAAACAAAATTTATGCAATCCCCTCTCCTCCCCGAGCTGGGGCTGGAGCCACCAAGGCTCAGTTTGCAGAGTCCTCTAAGCCTAATAGGATCTGGTCCTATCCAATCTAGGTCAGTCATCTGGAGCTTGTATAGAAAATCCATATTTTAAAAACAAACAAACAAACAAAAATAAATAAATAAACCCACAAGAACAGACGATATGTCTGGGATGTGATAAAAGTAACCATTATCGATGTATGGCCTACCTGAATTGGTCAACTGGGTTTCAAGAACTCGATATGCACTCTTGCTCTGGAGAAATGGACTTCAGCAAAATGTCAGATGCCAAGGGACCAAAGAAAACTCTTAAATGGGCCCTAAGTGGAATTTCAGTGGCTGCAGCAGGATTGTGGCTGTGAAGAATTCCAGAAGAACTTGGAAGCAGAAGATATCAGAAACATTGTTGCCTGGCCTTAGTTTCTGAGCTGGATGCTGAGAATCCATTGGATTGGTCAGAAGACATAGCAGGGCAGGGTAAGGATGCCCCAGTCAGCAATTCAGGGTTGGTTTGTGCTACAAATAGTTAAGCTGTTTACCAGTAATTGATTGACCTCCATGCTCTCTCACTCACAATAGAGTTCATTTGTAGAGCTATTAGCAGCTCACTAAGTGGGTTTCAATTATACCTACATATTTACTTTGATCCCCAAAACCCTGTAGAGCTGTGATCTGACACTGGCCACTTCCTTCCTCCTTCAGTGGAATCTCATTAGCTCTTTCAGGCTTGAGTGTTCTGAAGTAAATGGAAAATACATGACAGGTGATCAACAAATACTAGCTGTTTTCCATGAGGAATAATAAGAAAAACACAACGTTTTCCTGTTTTTTCTCCCTCTTCCTTGTAAAATTATATAGCAAATCAAGTTAATTGATTCCCTCTTTGAGTTAGGCACATTTTAATTTTGGCTTTCTGGCTGTGGAAACTTGACTATTGGTTTTCAGGGACACCAGACACATTCTGCATGTGTCTGGCTGCCTAGACCACAATGAACTTGGCTTAGCTGTTTAATGGGGGGCTTCAGTCCCTTCCCTGCACAGTAGGAGTAACGCCTGAGGCATTACCAGGAGGCTCTCCAAAGAAGGAGTCCTGTTGAACACCCAGTGAGGTGCTCTACAGGGCCTCTTGAAGTTGCTTCTGTTGTTCAGTGACCCCAGGTTTCCCACTCTATCTTTCTACCCTTTGATTAATTGGTCCCTAAAAAGTTGGTCGTGTATGGTGGTCGTGTATGGTGATCATGTATGGTATGGTTGGGATGGTGGTGTAAGGCAAGTACGCCACTCAGTGCCAACTCTGTACCATTATTCTAGAAAATGAAACCCAGCCTGTCTGGTGTCCTGTCTGGGTGGCAGGCTGTGTCATGATTATCAATCCTCCTCTTATGTTCTCACATGAAACAGCTGAGGAAGAGACACTTCTTGGCAAGAAGTGTCTCTTCCTCAGCTGTTTCATGTCTCCATCTGGGATGATTAAACTGGGTCAGAGAGCAGAGCTCACAAAAACTTCCTTGCACATTGTGGTTGATCCTGAAAGGCACACATGCCAAACTTCAGAGCTACTGGTTTATGACTAATCCTGAATAAATCACTAGATTTTTCTCCCAGGGCTTCCTGGTTTTTCCTTGTTTTAATATGGAGAGGCTGAGAGAGGAAGAATAAGATGTAACAAATGACAAAAGTGTTCTGATGAAAGAAATAACCATTGCCCGAGGTTGTATCATTAGGAGCTTTCACATTTTCAGACCCTCATCTGAATTCTGAGCATCTAATCTGGCTTCCTCTCCTTGTAACAGCAGCAGCCATTGTTTCCTTGCTGGTAGGAGAGCGAGCCTGTACCTATCTGAGGCTGGGACTGAGCCCCCAGCCTGCAGATGCTGCAGGCCTCTGAAGTTCTGGCTAGCATCTGCTAATAGGAGGAGCACAGGAATAGTAACCACCTCACCTTGTCCTTTCAATCAAGCAAACTCCCCTGTGCACAACGTTTGCATTTCTCTTCTTATTGGTCTCTACAGGTACACGAGTTTTAATAATATCACCGAGTCACACTTGAATAATATTTTATGGTTCAAATATGGTCTTTCCACATTTTTCTCTGATCCATAAAGCATGTGTTTTGAAGGGGTTAAGAAAGACACTGATCTAATTAATGCAATCAGCTAGCCAAACGATTTATTTAAGTTTGTATCACTGGTCATTTGGAGCTCCTAGCTTACTATCTAGTCTTCTGACATAAATCTGAGAGTTTCTCTTGGTAGATAATACCACAGATCCCACAGTTCTACAAACATGCATTAGGCCTCGTATATACTTTTCTTTTAAGAAAGAAAGAAGGAAAGGAAGAAAGAAGAGCCTGGGAGAACAGAGCAAGTGAATAGCTGACTTGTGTTTTCAATTACAGCAGACCTAATAAGAATTCCTATTAGCAGATGTGCAGGTGGACTTAACAGATGACTTGACTTTTCCGTCACCAGGTAGACACAGTCCAGTGAACCTGTGTACAACAGGCAGCGGTCACAGTGGCTGTTTTGAACTGAAGTGCCCCTGAGGGCCACATCTCTGGTTCAGCCCACACCAAAGGAAGATGAGGGAGAGGGAGGGGAGAGCAGGAGATTCCCAGGATGGAATAGACAGAATTCAAAATGCACACAGATGTGGAAAGTTAGAAAACAATGTGTTGGTGAAACTTCCCATCCTCTCTGTGGTAGAAAATATCACCATCTACAGAGCACTGAGAAGGGCTCCTTCCCTTCAGTTCCTTATGAGCGCACAGATGTTGCCATGGAGCTATGAAAGAAAGGAATGAGATGGAACAAATGATGGAGCTGTTTTGATGAGAGAAATAGCTCATAGTTCTGTCATTAAGGAGCTGGATGGATAAGGATGTCGGGTAGATGGGGATATGGGGTAGATGTTTTTATCAAAGACCAAGTAATACTGGGTTGGAGCCAGCAACCTACAAGACTGGCCTCTGAGAAGAGAGGGCAGCGGGCATCACCCATTACCTGCCAGTATGTCCCATTTTTTAATCCCTCTCTGCAGGTACTTTGCCCTTGAACAAATGGTTAAAGTACCCCTAACACTTCCTTTCTTCATCTGTAAAAAATAATAATAATAACAACAATAATAATAGAAATTCCTCATAGGATTCTTAAACTATTATCAGTGAACTCATTCCTTGCAACATATTCAATGTACAACAGGGTTATACAAGCAGCCAGTGTGCATAAAGCCTGGGTACCATGTTTCTTTTTTAATATATTTTTTTTTCATGTACACACTTGAAATTCCAAGGACTTTCTTTCTTATCCGTAACACTCCTCACATACCCCAGAGCAAATTTCAGTTGTGCATCCTTGAACAGTTTCATAGACACTCACCCCTAGAGAATATCAGCATTCTCATCTGTAAAAATCAGGAAATAATCAGGTGAATAAGGAGTTCCTGCTTATCTGGAGTTTATTGATGTCAATGGTAAAAACCCTATGTCACGGGAAACACTTCAAATCCAGCATGATGGGCTACTTGAAATGAAATCTGTTTGCTGGGTCAGTGTGTGTGTGTGGGGGGGGGTAGGGTTGGGGGGGGTGGAGCATGAGGCTTGTTGGACATGCTGGCATGTACTATGCAATGGGATGAACAAGACAACCAGTAAAGCATCTATTGCCTTTGGAAGAAGCCAACTTGAGGTGTAGCTCTGTGCTAGAGTGATTGTCCATCATTCCAAAGGGAGTGGACTTGATCCCCATCACCACAAAGTAAATGCAAAGGCGATAATTATGGAGCAATTAATACCATGTGAAGACACTAATCTTAGAAAAGATGGCCGAAAAAGACTTCTTTGAGGCATCAGGATATAAAGGCTAGGACAGACAACCCATGCAAAGAAAAAGGGGAAATCATGGAGGGACCTTTGGATCAGGAAGAATTGGGAGTATTTTAAGACTAGAGGAGGCAGTAGACAAAGATGGTAGCCGGGGCGAGGCTAGGAAAGAAGTGGGATGCATTTCCTGAAGGGAATTCTAGGATAGGAAGGTTTTCTTCATGTACTTGGGTGACTGATCACTGTTTCAGCCAGCATTGGGGAAACATAACCCCATATCTTGCCACACAGCCTGATCCATTCCCAAGCAAAAGAGCTTCACAGTTGGATTTGCCTGGTGTACAGTGGCTGTATCTTTATCAGTTTCTGGATCTATATCGCACCATCTGCATAGGCCTGTTATCATGGTCTGGAGTGTCTCCAGGAGGGCAATAAGCTAAAACGGTTGCCAGTACCCCAGATTTTAACACTGTAGAGTCACAAGTCCCTAGGACACAGCAGCAAAGAAATCCCAGCCTTGAAAACTGCCCTGCATACCTTTGGGCGCCCCAGATCTTCACTGGTGAGCTGAGATTCTCGTGGGAGCAACAGAAGCCATCTGAGAGGCGTATATCTACAGGCATCCTGGGAAGTACCTGGTCGAGGCATTTATGTGCATTCTCAGCCCCACAGGAGTGCACAGTGCTTAATAAACCATCTTAATTTGGATTTAATAGGATATCTTCTGTGTGCTAAAAACAGCAAATTGCTATTTATTAATGACATAATTATTAAAACTCAACACCTGGGCACTGTAAGCTAAACCAGGGATAGGAAAGTTCCTCAGAATATTGTTTTAATAATTACCTTATTTAATTATTTACATGTTTGAATTAGAATTCAATAGTAGCCAGATAAAACCTTAATAAAATGTATTAAATGTGGAGTTTTATGCACAGAATATGGTTCATCTGACTTCTGTCATTCTTCCTAAATATATCCCACATATTTCTTAGTCTCTCTGTTTGTATAATTGGTATATTTTAGATTCAGACCTCAAAACCCTCCAGTAATCAAATACACACAAGTGCAGAACATGATAACCTTTTGTAAAGCAGATTTAATTCGTGGCTCCTGTTCTCAGTCCTCCCCAGTTTACCATTCAGCTGTGCTCTTGGACCTTGGTCATGTAACTCCCACTAGTAAGAGGATGCTTCTGCCTGGCTGCCCTACAGTTGTCCCCCAGCATCTTTCCCATCAGCACGTGCAAATCAGAATGAATCTAACTAATGTCCTCCACAAAGCCGGTTGCTCCTCTAAGCTCTGTCTTTGAGACCGTCACTGGGTCCCATGTGTGTTCCCTGGCACTGCTCTCCAACCCAGCCTCTCCTTCTATCCCTGCAGAGCCAACATTTCTATCCAGTTTCTGAATATCACTCATGTAGATAGATTTCAGTAATTCCCGTTTCTCCTAGTTTCACTCTGACACATGGTTAACAGATTCTTCCTAAAATAAAAAATGTTAAATTATGGCATCCTATTAAAAAACCAAAACCAAAACCAAAAAACCAAGTACTTGCCATTGCCTATTGAAGTCAACAATGGAAGATCTGGAGCCCTCTAGGCTGTTCTGCAATCTAACTCCCTGCTACCTCATTGATCTTGCATTCTATTTTCATTGATCCTTATGAAATTTATTGACTGTCTATGCTGTACTGACACTCACACAAGTTTGTCAACCATGTGCACCACAAGACTTATTTATTGAGCGCCTCGTGTTTTGGGGAACTGCTCTCAGGTCATTTCATAAACTTGTCTCTTAGGTCCTCAGAAGAGCCTCACAAGTGGCTGCATCTCCAGAATTCCTGGCTCCATTTTGCAGATGAGGAAGGTGGCCTGGTTGAACCCAGGTCTCAAGCCCCATGGGGCACTACCTCTTGTTGGCAGACCTTGTATTTTCATGGACCTCATGGACTTTGTCCCCCTCACTGGTGCCAGTGTATTTCTTATCCGTGTGACACAGACCCACTTTTGTCACCGTCTGTGATTCTTTCTTGCTTGTTGCTATCCAAAGCAGATGCTGATGACAGAGGAAGTCATCTCCCACACTTTTATTCACTGTGGCCATCCCTCCTTCTAGCTCATAACACTTATCACGTGCATCCTTCATTTCACAACCACACACCAATTTCCTGGTCCATTTTGCTTCATCATTCAGCTCAATGGAATGTTTTGAATGCATTGTTTCCCCAAAACAAATTGGAAGTACTTGGAGAGCTAGCGAGACTGGTATATTTCTGCATGCCATAAAGTACCTAGTACACAAACTGTGTATAGAGAATGTATTCACGAGCACCGTGGGCCTTTGACGGAGCCTCTAAAGAGAAATCTCTTCTGATAATGGCTGATTATATCTAGGCACAAAACATCTCACTAATGGTGTTTTATTTACATCATCCTTTTTGCTTACCTAGCCTCTCCTGCTCTGCTCCCCAGACATGACAAACTTTTACTCAGTCCCCAGACCTTAACATAGTTATTGCATGTCTGAAAAGGGTCATGCAATTCCCCTCTCACAGTCAAGCTTAGGCTTCTAACTTCTGTGTTCCCATAACATTTGTTGAATCCTTCTGTGTCATAATACCTCAAATGATTAGATTCTTCTATCTGTTTTTATATCTTTAGATCACATTATCCTTAGGGACAATGACTTTATGTTCTTAGCGCTTAGCACAAATACTGATATATGAAAAGTGACTCATGAATACTGACAAGCAAATGAACGAACGGTTGAGAGAAAGTGAATAAATGCAAGCAAACAAAGCAATTCCGGTGTGTTTCTAACAGCCTGCATTAAGGGAAGTAAGGTACAGAAGGTATCCATGGAAACAGTGTGAAGTACAGGGAGCCTATCTCTTACTTACCTAAGTCTTTCCTATGACCAGGAATTAGCTAAAATCATAGTGTTTCCTTGCCAGCTCAATTTAATTTTTTTTTTCAGGGAGGTTCTAAGGATAGAACTCAAGTCCTTATGTCAAAGGTTGCTTTGAGCCTCTAATTTAATCTTAGAGCTGACAGTGTGCTGTAAGTTGCCACCAAGAAAACGATGCTTTCCGTTCCAGAACATCTGCACTTGCTGATTTAGCTCTTAGCACTGTGGCTGGGCCTGTTGTCACCTCAGCCCCATATCAAGCATGGCTTCTCCTTTGGATCCACCCAGGGTAGTTTGCCTCCTTCAATCTCTGCTGGTAGGCTGGCTAGGAAAGGTGGCAAGCACGTCTCCAGTGTTTCCTTCCTGCGCTGGATACTTTCCAGTTGTGAATGACAGGGGTGAAGGAGGAGACGATTCTAGATGATTCTTCCGTGCACGAGGTGTGATTGTCTCATTAATATACTTACTGTGCTGACAGCTCTGGCCCACTCCACCTTCCATGCCACTTGGGGACTGTCCATTGTTCTCTAGTGTATGATTAGCAGATTAGCTATCATGTAGGAAGCCAGGAAAATGAACTCCCAGTCAGCCCTTCTAAAGCAAGAATAATTCATTACCCAGCCTGATTTCCACTTAAAATGTACTTTACGTACACTTCCAACTACAACCCCTAAATCACCCTGTGTTCACAAAGTCCATCATTTTTTGTTTTATTGCATGGCATTGGCGTGACATAATCCCTTGCAGAGAATCTCAGAGTGCTTTACAGATCAATAAATTACTTCCCTACCTGCACAGAAGAAGCAATGTCTGCAAGGCCAGTGGAGACACTCTGCAGGAAGCCTGTGCTCTAAGAAGTAAGCAAGGCTCTGTGATTGGCGAAAATGTGCAGGCTCTGGGGATCAGGCAGGTGGGCTGTGTCAAGAGTTCACCAGGCATACATGCTGCAGTTAAAGTTCCGGGAGTAAAATATGTCAAAGTTTTTACTTCTGCAACAGTTCTGTAGAACTGTAAAGAGAATTTAGAAATTCCTATGTCACGGACTCAGCAAATCAGATGATTAGTCACTAACATGTCAACCACCTTCTCTCCTGAGAGGCACACTCTGGCTTTTAATGGTCAGCTGCAAATTACAGTGTTAGATCTTAAATGGCCTAGATTGCAGAGCACTGAGTCTCCCACCTCTCTGCTTTATTTCTTTCTTCCTTGTCCTTTTATTTCTATCTCAATGGGTAGAAATGGACCCACACACACACATACACACAGCCACAGTTCAATGTGGACTTAAGTCTAACGGTGATCGATTCTGCTTACTGTATGAAAGACACTGTGCATGAAAACATAAAGTTAAATGATTCTTTAAGACCTTATACCTTCAACAGAAGCAGCAGCGATTTATCCAGATGACTGTGTCTAGTAGGCGCCATCAGAGAGAAGCATCTAAGCACACACTGCAGCAATGAGGGTAGGAGGGAAGGGGACAAAGCACAGCACATGCTTGTGAACCATGTGTGTACAACACAGGTGGAGAGTAGGACAGGAAGGGAAGGAAAGGATGGAGAAGGGTGAACAAGGAAGAAGACTGGGAGGACATACTTTCATTATGTCACCTCACAGAGAAGAAGGTCTGGCGTGAGTATGGGAGCTATAAACATCTGTCGGACTTCTCCTGTGGATACCTATATGAGGAAGGTATGCTTGAGGTCCGGGCTGTCAGAAAACTCACAGAGGGGTGAATGAGTCACTCCAAGCACAGAGGTAAAATGTCGTGGGAAAATCCATGATTAGACTCTGGGCGCTCCATAAATGACATTGTCACTTTATCTTCAGACCATTTGACAGATTAGAGTAATGAGTGACCACGTGAAGAATTTGATATCACATTGTCTGTGGGAGAGCTCCCAGTGCACAAGCAGGTGCAGGTGTAAAGCAAGAACAAGTTTCTGCCATAGGATCCAGCATGAGATACGGTATACAACCTGTGGCTTCACCAGGCTGCAGGCAGATTCTTCTATAAAATACAGTGGAAAGAGCACAGCAGCGCACACCCTTCAAAGGGAAGCCAGGCTCCAAATGGAAGCCAAGGAAGCAAGAGCTTGCCCCAACTTTAGGCGTTAGGGAGAATGTTCCCTTCTTTGCAAGGGAGAGGTAAAGTGATATCATATCCTGTCATATCATGTCACGTCACATCGCATCAATCATATCATATCTCATTGATATGAGTGCTCAATCATTTGTATCTAGTATGTTCTGGAAACACGGGTGAATGAGAAGAACTAAATTTGCATTGTTATGTAAGGACAGGGAGATAGTGAGGTAAATAAAGACCTTGGCATTAAGGAATTATCTACAAAGGATATAAGGAAGAATATAGATCCTCTATGATGACCAGAAAGAACATGGTGTGTTGATGCTCAATTCTGAATGACCTTTCATCTTGGCTTAGAGAGGGTCAGGTAGGCAACAGGGTGAATCCAAGCCATTTGAATAGAGATGTGCTATGATCAGAGCTGCATTACATAAAGCCACCTCTGAATTCAATGAGGAGAATGACTTGTGGACCTGTGTTGAAGGGGTTTGTGGTGGGGGAGGGGGCGTGGAAGTGGAGACAAAAAGTATAATTGGAATAATACTTACTGCAGCATTGCAGTGGAGTTGATTTCTCTCCCGTCTTTGTCTTTGTGTTTAAACTGGAAGCTAAATTCAAGGTCAGATAATTTTCGTGTTTAAGATAACTTTTCTAATTCTTTTTTTTTTTAGGATTTAATATTTTTATTTACAAGAAATAATAAAGTGAATGTGTAATATTTCTTCTCTGGAAATCTTTAATAAGTACCATGGAGGATGATCCGGAACGATGGGGAAGGCTTTTCTGTTCATCTTGTTTTTGTTACACGCAGTCGTTATTTCAGACATTCACAGAGAGCCCTGCAGAGGAACTGACTCAGCCTCAGTATCCAGGAAGAAAGGAAGGAGCCAGACAGACACAGGAGCTAAGAACATTCCCCATCAGCAGAATGGCAAGAGCCTTGAGTCGGGCACTCAGAGCCAGGAACGCTGGACAGTTTTTTCAGATTTATCCAGTCCACTCCTTCCATGGTTCCAAGAACTTTACAAGTTAAAAGTTCTATTTTTTAAAAAGTAATACATATAGAATGTTTGCCTTGTGTGCATAAGGCTTTGGGTTCCATGCCCACCAGTGGAATCAATCAATAACATTACTGACCATTATTTTACCAATTGTAACACATAGTATATGTGTATAGGAATACATGTGCAAGCAAAACACTGGTACATGTGTATGGAGGCCAGAGGTTGAATTCAGATATCCTTCCTTATAAAACAAGGATCTCTTGCCTGTCTTCAAACTCCTCATTGGCTACCCTGGCTGGCCAGTGAGCACCAACGCGCACCTTCCTGTCTCCTCCCCAGCACTGCAGTTGGAAGCACACATTATTTATTATGTTTATTATTATGTATATTATTTATTATTTATTGTGTTATTTATTATGTTTATTATTTATAAATAATGTGTGGAAGCACACATTATTTATTTATTTATGTGGCTTCTGAGGATCAAACCCAAATCCTTGTGTTTGTACTTTATTGGCTGAGCTATGTCCCCAGCCTCCCACACACACAAAATAAATATTTTTATATATCAAAAAATGGGAGGGGGCACCTAGGGGTATGTTTAGTGGTAGAAAATTAGTTTTTTTTAAATACTTTATTTTTTTTTCTTCAAGTTACATCTCAGTCACAAACCCCTCCCTATTCCCCCTTCCTATCCCGCCCTTCCACCCTCTTCCCCCCATAAGTTTCCCCTTTCAGTCCAACAGATGGTTCCTTCTCTTATAACAGTAAATACTATACAAAACAACAGATATAAATATGCCACATTTATGAGAGTTAAATAGCCCAGTATACCTTCCCAATGTCCAGTTTATACATATTTGGCCCCTGACTTTAACATTCTACTATCTAACCATCTCCATGAGTTTAAAGGTCTATATCTGACTCAACATTCATACTAACTTGCAACACACTTTTAAGAGTATCTTCTTAGATCTATAACACCCTCTTGATTCCTAAACAGCTCAAAATTTAACTATGAGACTCTAGCTGTCTATTCTTCAACCACCTCAGAGACCTGAGAGGGATAAATATATCTGCTTATATAGGAAGTGCAGGGCCTGCAGCTTCCAAAATTAAGAAATGACATACCAATGACTGCCTGGACAGTTCCCATTTTCTCTCCATACATTCCTGCATCAGTCTTCAGCCTTTGGGTCCTGTTTCTCTGACAGACATTTGTTGTAGAGCAGGGATTATGAAGGACTTACCTACCCTGTCTTGGCAGAGTTAGGCTGTTGACTTCCCTGCTACCAAGTTTTGTCCTTTTTGGACAGCAGTCTGTCTGCAGTTGGAGGAAGAGGTTTTTTCATGCCAAGAGACAGGCTTGCCACTAATTCAACCATCTCACACTGGAGATTCTTCGATGCTTATCTTCTACTTGGAGTAGAATAGGGGGAGCTGTCAGGAGCTGATATGTCTCGATATAAAAAAAAAGAAAATCTTAATTTAAGATAACATCTTTGAATGCCATATTCTGCAGATCTCTTGGGGTTTTTGAAGATACCCTAACCATCTCTTGTATTTAGATAAGCAAATGTTGCTTGTCTCTTAGCAACTTGATTACTGGGTAGTTTAGAGAATATCTGTGATAGACTGTCATAGTAGCTAACAAAGTGACATGTTTGCATGACTAGGAGTTTGTTTTACTTAACTATCCTAGACCGTTTTAGACGGTCTGTATATCTAGATGGTTGGTATCAAGAGGCCAGAGCTTCACATTTTATTTTTAAGTATCTCTAGGTAAGATACCATTAGGAAGCGTTACCTTTAATTTTGTATCAATATACAAAGATCTATTCAATTGTGGTTAAATATACTCTTAATTATGTATCAATATACAAAGATCAATGCCCATGTAGTCCAATACAATCTAATTCTTAAATTATTTACAAGTGTAGTCCATACATTTCAACCTTTGGGCTTTCTGTCAGCTTCTACTTTCAGACAACAAAGAGATATGTCGGGATTTTTATGTTCCATTTTCCCCTGTTTTGTCTCCACAGTATCTCCCAAAATTGTAGAGATTTCTTCAGATATCTCCATTAATGAAGGAAACAACATCAGCCTCACTTGCATAGCCACAGGTAGACCGGAGCCAACAGTAACCTGGAGACATATTTCTCCCAAAGGTAAGAGCAGCACCTCATGAGCAATAATAGGAATCTTGTTTGCCATGGATGGGAGGTTGTGGTAGTGGGTACTGAGTACAGGGTTTTCTAAGCTTCTGGTGACCTGATCAGTAAATTGGACTCATAACTCTGTAGCTATGATTATTGTTGTATGCACAGTGGTCATACTCGTCCCGTCTCAGAAGGTGTTTCTCCACAGCTGTTTGCAACCCCGCGGGGATTAATTCCACTTGAGTCCGAGTGAAACAGCGATGAGACCATTCTGTGTGAACGTCTCACATTGCATGTAATGATGGAAGGGCTGCTCTGGTGACATCGTACAGCTGGTGTTTGAGGAGATGGGAAATACAAACACATAATGACAGATGAGAGCACTAAATGCCGTATTCCTAACAAGAAATTTCCCTGGTCCGCGTCTCTTCATCATTGCCAAAAATCTCGTCATTAGCTGTTTTTGTCGTTTTGCTGTTGTTTTTCCCTGATATTTCCTAGATAACAAATATACCATAATGTCTGGGTAAATTGCAACATTTATGTTGTTAAAATGTTCAGATGTTATGAAGACCAAACTGAGTGGTTTGTGCTTTGAACCCTTTCGGATGTGACAGGAAGTCACTTATCATTAAGGTAGCTTTTATTTGTTATCAAAGAACATGATACTACTTCATTTATTCCAAAGTATTTATGGAAAGTGTAATCATCCAGACTGTTCTAGGCACTGGAGGTATTAGCCACAACCCCAAACCGACACATTTCTGTTCTTGTGAACTCGTATTCTCATGATAAAGATGGCTGTGTAAAAAGTGCTGGTTAAGGTTGAGAAACCAGAGTAGTATTCATGGATAGAATGACAAGGAGTTTAGTTAAGAAGTAGCAACACTGGAGCAAACCGCACTGATAAAAGTCCTCAGTTCTGTTGCTGATTACTGGCTGATGTGTACTGTATGTGTGCAATTACGTGTGCACTTTATGCAAAAGCATGGGTGGATTGATGAAGACATGGATATTGCTGAGTAGAACAAGGTTAAGGATTCCAAAGGCGCCTCGTGGAGGTTATTTGCTTGTTACAGTCTGTGTGCCCCCACAGCAGGCTCTGAGGAGAGTGAAGTGAAAGAAATGTACTAGGGGTGCTCTTGGGATCAGCTGTAGAGGATAAGGGAAGGAAGCAAGTTTGGTTAGAAGAAGAAGTTCAGCTGTGATGTGGTCTATGGAAACATTCCAAAGACGCTGTAGGGCTTCTGAAGTACAATGGTCCTTCCATTTTGTCTTCTTCTGAGTTGATGGGGCTGACCGTTTACATCAACACTGCTCGTTGTTGGGTGTAGGCTGTCTCTAAAGAGGCTATAATATACTGGACCAGGCAGACTATCTGTTTTCATAAGTGCATCCCCAGCAGGGCTGAATAACTAAGGATTGCCTGTTTCTAGCATGTTCTTCACTGAAATCTAAGACCCCATTTTTAAAGCTGGAAATGCATCCATAACCACATTAAAAAAATCATTGTAGGACTATAGCAGCCTCAAATATGGAATTTCCTTTCTGACAGTAACAGTGTGCCATGATAGATGGTCTCAGAGTGTAACATACTCCATTGTCCTTATCTTGAACTCTGGGGAGCTGTTTGGTTATCGTTCCTGATACTACCTCTGTGGAGAAAGGGATGAGAGAGAGAACTTTTTGCATGTTGGCCAGTCTCCCTTTTTGAAATGACCTTCTGTGTGGACTGGCTCAAGTCTGGGAGGAGGTGTCAGCTGTATATGAGATCATCAGTGATGGAGGATGGACCTGGGACACTTGTAAAGGCAGAGCTACCTAAATGCCCAGGCTTTTCAAGTCCACACACCCCATTCATCACAGCTTAATGTCACTGAGTCCCCTGTGCTATATGATGCTGGGCCAATCTTCCTTTTGAAGCTGAAGAACATTTATCAGCTGGGATAGACTTCTTTTACTGATGCCAAGAGACTCCGACTCTTGTTTGATGCCCTTTCTTAGTCCCAACTTTGGCCTGCCAGCTCTTTGTCCTTGATGTTTTCTGGACTTTCCCCTCCAGATGTCTTCTCCCAAATCCTATTATGCTGATATCTCCCTTACACTTTTTATTTCTTCCATATTTCTCTTAAATCTCTTAAATATTTCCGCCTTAATTTTATTTTATTATCCTCCTTTCTCTCCACCCTCCCTTCCTCCTTCCCTTTCCTTTGATGCTGGTTCTTCTGTGTTCTGTGGTCCTTTGTTCCTCCTTTTGTGGTCATCAAGTTAATTCACTTCCCTCGGAGATTTTCACCTGAGCCTGGGCCAGATGCTGCTACTTTCCTGAGGTTTTAGCTGCTATGGAAACAGAAGATGGATCAAGGGGAGAAGAGCAGGCTGATCGGAATCTACCTGCAGTTTAGAGTAATTTAGATGAACAGCTTTGTCCAGATCTGGGGCCTAGATTAGCTGTCCCACTTTCAGATTGATGAGATATGCCAAGCTAATCACCTTGAGACTCCCTAGGGAACAGGGGTCCTGGGGATGATTCTTTACAGATCAGAGATGTCATTGAGCAGCTGCCAACTATGAGCTGAAACTAGAGACCCTTAGCAGTCAGGCCTTCATCTGTCCCCACTAAATGTTTCTAAGAAAGTGCTCATTTTAAATAAACTAGGGCAGGCTTAGGGCTCCTGGGAGAATGATGTGCACCTTTGCTGAATCTCCAAAGGCAGGGAGCAGTTGTCATCTTTTTTCCCAGTGCTGAAGACAGATCATATCTCAGTCAAACCATCCTTACATAAACATGAAACTTCCCCTAAAGAATAGCTGATCCAGGCACTTGGGACCATCTGATGACTTCATCGCATTTTCTCCCTCTAGGCTTACCTGCTGGTTTTGTGCAGTTTTGAAAAAAAGCCTGGTTTTGTCTATCATAAGCCATCCTGTGCAGCTCACAATAATCTTATATCCTCTTTAGAATGGGTACTTTCAGCCATGGGCAGGGAATACAGAAATGTGGACCATCCTTTCAGAAAGGCTCCTGCATGTTGATATAGGAGCAGATGTCTGGTGGATAAAAGGGTCAAGAGGCCTGTCCAGGCCTCTAACTGATGAGTTAGAGGAGACTCCAGACATCCACAGACAGGATGGAGAAGATAGGGCCTCCCAAACTGCCTTTCAGCACAGCCATTCTTTGTGCAAAGTCCTTTTTCCTATGCTATTTGTGATCTCATGCCTTTTCCATTTCCTCCTCATGACTTACCACTCGTAGAATTCAAGGAGGAAGTGAACGGTTTTCTAGATATCTGTCCTTATTCTGCACACCAGTTTAGGATTTGCACTTACTTGCATCTGTTCTTGCATGTGCCCTCATCTTTTCAGAAGATAGAGTTCTTATTTCCTGTCCTCACAAAAAGAGAGCTGTGGCTAACTCCACAGGTAGAGTTTCGGCTTCCAAAAACCCAAGCCAAAGTCCTCATAAGGATCAGTTTGTGTGCATGTACCATCAGAGAAGCCAGGTCCTCCTGCACGGATGCTACCTGTTCAGGACTCCATGCTTCATCTTTTGTCTTTATCTAGGCATGAAAGAATGTGCTTTAACAATGGCATATTCTCAGAGTTTTCTCTGTGTATGTCCAAATATGTTCTATTTTAAAAATATCCTGAAAATATCCAACGTAGTGTCCCCCAACCCTGCCACTCTTCACAGAAAAGTATTCTCATAGCCCTGGCATCAGATTCCATTGAGGTGTCAGGGCATTAGAGAAACAGCTAGGATTCCTACATTGTCACATTCTTAGCAACCTGCTTTAAGCTCAGATAAAGTCTGAGTCCAATCATCAATCTGTGGGTGTTTTATACCTTTGGAACCAAGAGCCATAGAGTCTTCTGTGGGCACCTACTTTCATGACTTTTTTTTTTTCATTAAAACTCTTGGACCAGTACCTTCTCATCTAGAACACCCAAAGTGCATCCCACACAAAGACAAAAGAAGAAGCATTGAAGAAGTCCACAATGCAGGGATGTCTTATATCTGGTTCATTTGTAATACCCTTGTTTCAAAAGTTATTTGAGACCAGGATCTGTGTCTCACTCTTTTTTTTTTTTTTTGCATTTTTCCTCTTGTGCATACTTCCTGGGACCTAGATACTACTCAGGGTATACTATTCCCTGGTGTACAGCATTGCTGTTTGCTATTGCTCCAAAGGACCATACCTCTTCTCCCAACACAATGCTCCAATCTTATTCTTGAGGGTTCCCTGCTATGGCAATAATTACAGGGAGATCTGGCATGTTTCCCTGATTGAACCCTTGGCAAGGCTCCAGGACATTTCTCTGCTGTCCTTTGTAGGCTTTCCTAGCCCTTCCTGAAGCCCCTGCAAGGGAATCTACTGTAATGGGTGGTTCAACTTAGGCTAAAAGGAGAGTCCCCTCTTCAAATGCACTTTTTAAAAAAATATATTTATTTCTTCAAGTTACATCTCAATTACAATCCCCTCCCTACTCTCTCCTCCAGTCCCACCCTCCCACCCTTTTCCCCTTCACCATCCCCATCCCCTTCCTTTTTTTTTTTTTTGTTTAAGTTTAGGGTATATCTTTTCCCCCCAACAGGTTCCCCTTTCAGTCCAACAAATGGCTCTTTCTCTTACAACAACAAATATAATACAAAGCAACAAAAATAATTAGGCCACAATTATGAAAATTATAAGGCTTAGTATACATTTCCAATGTCCAGTCCATATGTATTTGGCAACTGACTTTAACATTCTACTATGCATCCCTATCCATGAGTTTAAAGTTCTGTATCCAACTCAGCTTCTATCCTAACTTGCATCACCATCCTAAAAACATTGTCTTAGATCCAGAATAATGAAACAGCAATTTAATTATCAATTGTAGTTATTAATAAGTATAAAGTGTAAGATTAGGCTGGCAGAGTAGCCAGTGGCTTGAAAGAGGAGTGGTGGCCTGGCCCACCTTAATCAGTTGCCTGATTTGTCCTAGGGAAAGAGCCCCAGGACCAAGGATGGCCTACACCACCTGTAACCTAAACTCTGTTAATTAATATAAGTTGTTACATCAGGCCAGTAGAATTACCAGCAGCTTGGCAGGAGATTCACCTGGGTTCGAGGGGAGTCCAGGAGTCTGGGAGTCCGACGGGCCTGGATTGCTTGGACTGATGGCTTACAAGCTGTTGTGATCCTTTTCCCAATAATTAAATACACTAAGACCTTTTAATGTTTCAACACTTAACCCTTAGCTGGGCAATCTCAATTAGCTACTCTCAGTTAACCCAGATCACCTAATCCCAAACCGCCATGTGCCTGTGATTACCTTCCAGAGTTCTCAAAGACATCCCTCTGCTTCTGTGTCTCCTGGTGGAATGAACTAATCCTCTGTGTAAAACGCAGGGTTCCTATTCTAATCTCAGCAAGTCCCACCTTCCTATACTCTTTCTGCCCAGCTAATTGGCTATCAGTGACTTTTATTAACTAATCAAAAGAATGTCTCAGAAAGGGCAGTAACCAGATCCAAGCATTGAAATCAGTCTATGAGAAGCAATGTTATTAGCCCCAACAGAATACTCCCTTGATTCCTAAACAACTTAAAATTTAACTATGAGACTATAACTCTCTATTCTTTAACCA
>CAJQZJ010003694.1:15600158-15622538 GCA_907164525.1 Lophiomys imhausi
CAACTTAAAATTTAACTATGAGACTATAACTCTCTATTCTTTAACCACATCAGAGACCTGAGAAGGATAAATATATCTGATTATACAGGAAGTACAGGGCCAGCAGCTTCCAAAACTAAGAAATTACAGACAACTGGCCTCCTGGACATTTCCTAATTTCTTTTCATACATTAGAGTATCCATCTTCAGCCTTTTCACCCCATTTCTCTTCAAATGAACTTTTGCAGAAGTCAAGAAGGTTCACAATCACTTTGATATCAGGATTTCTGCTGCAATCAGGTCCTTGGTGCCATCCTTGAGATGTGTGTTTCTGGAATATGTTCTTCCTCTTCAGGGACAACCTGAGCCTTCTACTACTTACTGCTCTCAACTCCCTCATGTGTGGCTCCTAAGCACTGTTTCCTAAAGTAAACAGGAGGATAGTAGAATACATAAGAAAATGCACTGGTCCTCTAGATTGAGAAAACCAAATACAGTAAATTAGACGGGAAAAGAAAATTATTTTTTAAAATCGATCTACCTGCCCTGACTTTCCCATTTCCTACATCCTTATTCTTGGTGTGTAAACAAACAGTAGGCCGAAAATTTAACATTTGTCTCAGGGTTACATAAAGATATTAGGGTAGGAATGAGAGCAGAAGTGTGTCCACTGAGTTTCAAAATAAAGAAAGCCTCAATGCTACATAGAGTGGATACCTGCATCTTCGTCAATATAACTTCTGCATCCATCTGCATCAGCATAACTTCTCCACCCATGTCAACAGGCTTCTTGCAGTCCGTCTCTCTTCCTATGCTTGAGGAAGCCTAGTGGATGACTCGTAGTCCTTATTTCTGAAAAATTGAAGTCAACAAGCTGCTGAGAGCAAAATGACCCTTAGCATGGGTTCTTATCCTGGCCAGTGTGCTGAATCACACACCCTATACCCTCTCTAGACCACTGGCTTGTCTAGTTTCTCATTTGTCAGCACTGACAAGGCCTCCTCCCCAGCCAAGCAGGACACTGATGCATTAATTGGCACTGGAGGTATCACAGCTTGAGTTCAGCCAGAGCTGGCAGGCTCTATGACTCTGTGACAGCTCTGTAAAAAAGTGTCAGGAGTGGAGCTCTGGCATGCCATCGGCTGACTGCAGCACCCTGGCACTAATGAGCAGCCTGTCAGCACCAGCATCAGGACCTGTGTGGCATGGGGATCATTAGGACAGCAGACTAAAAAGTTCCCAGCAGAGAGGAGCTGAGGGAGGGAGCTAAAGGCATCACCTTACCCAGACATGGTACCCACCCAGAAGGAGGCAGGGGGAGACTCTATACCATGTTTTTGGGCTACCCTTGGAAGCATTGTTGATTGAGTTGCCTTGTTATTAATCAGTTCAGGCTGTAATTCTTTTCTACAGTGACAAAGGGGAGTATCTAGTGATTAGCTTTCCAGTCATGGCTGTACCATAAAGCTATAGAGTAACCCAAGCCTCTGAGAAAGAAGGACTGGGGAGAAAAAGAGAGAATTGGTGTTTAGTCTCCTTGCTACGTGTCAGGGAAGCTCCCAACCTGGGAGATCTGCTGAGAGATACCTGCTGCCTGCTGGAGAATCAGGACCTAGGGAAGCAATTAGAAGAACCAGACTTTGTCTGTGACTGTGTCCTAAAATCGGGTATCGGTGTGCCCTGGGCATCTATTCCTTGTATCTGCTTCCTGAGGGCAAGTGTGAAGCACATTGCACCTTGTGTATTCTTCTGCCCTGGACTCTTCGGAGCTGTATGGAGCGTCTACCTTTTCTCTGAGGCTTTGGCTGCACAGAATGATTTCTTTTCTGTGAAAGTAGGGGCAAGCTGTCTCAGAGAGATATGCTTTGAAAACAGATCCAGCTGAAGAGAAGATGTTGCTTACTTCTTTCTGGCTGGGTCATACTGGGCAGTGGTCACCATTTCTGAAGTTCTGCTTCTTCCTTGTATGAATACCTGTTTCTCGGAATGGTACCTAGAGTTTATATGACCTGGCCCCTCTCCCCATTGGCACATACAGCTCTGTCAAGCCAACAGCACACACAAGCTAGCACCTGCAGGAAAGTCCTCACTGTGACCTATGACCTCCTTTCTCTAGATCACCCTTTTACTCAAGAGTTCTATTCTTGCTGCAAGACCAAGATACCAGTTTGAAAGTATCTGATGATTCTCCTGTGCCAGAGTGAGTTACCTATTTCTTTGGAATCCCAAACCAGTTTCAGACTCTTCCAATCAGGGATGATGGCTTTTCTTCAGTCGCTGACAAATGACTGGCATTTTCAGCTATCTAAGAGGCCACACAGTCCAAGAGCAGTCACCCTTATGTCACTTTCTTTCATCTCCAATGGCTCCTGCAGTAGCACTCCAAGAGATAGTGGCATGAGGGGGTACACAGTACTGGAGAGATGGTCCTGTCACTCTTTGTGGTTCGCGGTATAAATTAAGACTGCCTGTCTGGCATGGTCATACGTGTCTGGAATCCCAGAAACATGGGAGACAGAAGGAGGAAGACCACCACAATATTGAGGCAAACCTGGCTGACATGAGTCCTAAGCTAGCTGGGGCTATTTATTGAGTGAAACTCTGCCTCAAACAAAAGCAACAATAAAAATAAAAATAAAAATAAACCCTTTGGATCTAAGTTAAACCAAAATCAAATCTCAGAAAGTAAAGAGTAAGACAACAATAGAGCTTTATTTCTTTGCATCATTTAAATTATTTTATTATTAAGTGTGTGTGTGTGTGTGTGTGTGTGTGTGTGTGCCATTGAACACACAGAGAGGTCAAAGGGCAACTTGGGGATGTCAGTTCTCTTCTTTGGCCACATGAATCTTGCATCTCAAATCAGGTTGTCAAGTTTGGTGTGGTGTTCTGCATACACACTGAGCTATATAATAGGGTCAAATATTGAAAATGTACTGTCTCAGTTAGGGCTTCTCTTTTTGTATGAAAACACCTTTTTTTCCTTTATTTTTTATTTCTTCAAGTTACATCTCAATTGCAGTCCCCTCCCTATTCCCACCTCCAGTCCCACACTCCCACCCTCATCCCCCATCCTCTTCCCTTTTTTTTTTCTTTTAAGTTTAAGGTATATCTTATTTCTCCCTACAGTTTCCCCTTTCAGTCCAACAAATGGCTCTTTCTCTTATAATAATAAATACAATACAAAACAACAGAGGTAATTAGGCCACAGTTATGAGGGTTATATGGCTTAGCATACATTCCCAATGTCCAGTCCATATGTATTTGGTACCTGACTTTAACATTCTAATATCTAACCATCTCCATGAGTTTAAAGTTTTATATCTGACTCAACATTCATACTAATTGCAACACAATTTTAAAAGTATCCTCTTAGATCTATAACACTCTCTTGACTCCTAAACAACTCAAATTTTAATTATGAGACTCTGTCTATCTGTTCTTCAACCACCTCAGAGACCTGAGAGGGATAAATATATCTGATTCTATAGGAAGTACAGGGCCTGCAGCTTCCCAAACTAAGAAATGACATACCAGTGGCTGCCTGGACAGTTCCCATTTTCTCTCCACACATTACCGCATCGATCTTCAGTCGTTTGGCCCCATTTCTCTGACAGACATTGATTGTAGAGCAGGGGCTATGAAGGACTTACCTACCCTGTCTTGGCAGAGCTAGGTTGTCGACTCACCTGCTTCCAGGTTTTGTCCTTTTTGGACAGCATTCTGTCTACAGTTGGAGCAAGGGGCTTTTCCTACCAAGAGACAGGCTTGCTACTAATTCAATCATCACCCACTGGAGATTCTTTGATGCTCATCTTCTACTTGGAGGAGAATAGGGGGGTGCTGTCAGGAGTTGATATGTCTTCATATAAAAAAATCTAAAGTTAAGAAAACATCTTTGAATGCCATATTCTGCAGATCTCTTGAGGTTTTTGAAGAGGCCCTATGTATCTCTTATATTAGGGTAAGCAGATGTTGCTTGTCTCTTAGCAGCTTTATTTCTGATTAGCTTAGAAAATAACTATAATAGGCTGTTATAGTACCTAACAGAATGACCGGCTTGTATAACCATTAGTTTGCATTTCTTAATTATCCTAAACAGTTTATGACAATTAGTAGTAAAAAGCCGAAACATCACATTTTATTTTTTTTTAACCTCCTAACCCTTCCATCCCATTTCTCTGGGGTGGGGTATCCTTATATAACAGTCCCTCATCTCAGATGAGAGGTCGTATGAGGGCCAAGAGCCTCCTCATTCATTGGGGGTCTACGAAGCAGTACCATCAGTGAAAAGTGTCTCGTTGCCCGGGAGAGAGAACTAAAAAACAAACAAACAAATAAGCAGACTAATAGATAAAACAGACTAAAAAATATAAAAATATATAAAAAATAAATTAAAAAATAAAAATTAAAAATGAAAAGTCTATGTCCAAGTTCCCTTTGGTGTGTTGGTTGTAGTATCGATACCTTCTACTATATAGCTAAAATCCTACTATAAGTGAGTAGATGCCATATGTGTTCTTCTGAGTCTGGGTTAGTTCACTCAGGATGAGCATTTCTAGTTCCATCCATTTGGCTGCAAATTGCATAATTTCATTGTTCCTGATAGCTGAATAATATTCCATTGTGTAGATGTACCACAGTTTTTTAACCCATTCTTCGGTTGAGGGACATCTGGGTTGTTTCCAGTTTCTAGCTATTACAAATAAGGCTGCTATGTACATAGATGAGGAAACCGCCTTATGATTCTGTGAAGAGGCATTTGGGTGGATACCCAGAAGTGGTATGGCTGGGTCCTGAGGCAAAGCTATTCCAAGTTTTCCAAGATATCGCCAGACTGACCTCCATAGTGGTTGCACAAGCCTGCATTCCCACCAGAAATGGAGTAGATTACCCCTTTCGCCACACCCTCGCCAGCATGTGCTGTCATTTGAGCTTTTGATCTTAGCCGTTCTGACAGGTGTGAGATGGAATCTCAGAGTCGTCTTGAGTTGCATTTCTCTGATGATTAAGGATGTTGAGCATTTCTTCAAGTGTCTCTCAGCCATTAGGGATTCCTCCTTTGTGAATTCTCTATTTAGCTCTGTCCCCCATTTTTTGATTGGATTATTTGGTTTCTTGGCATTTAATTTCTTGAGTTCTTTGTAGATTTTGGATATTAGCCCTCTGTCAGATGTGGGGTTGGTGAAGATTTTCTCACAGTCTGTAGGCTGCCATTTTGTTCGAATGACAGTGTCTTTTGCCTTACAGAAGCTTTTCAGTTTCATGAGATCCCATTTATTGAGGTCCTGAGCTGTTGATGTTCTGTTCAGGAAGTTGTCACCTGTGCCAATGAGTTTGAGGGTTTCTCCCACTTTTTCTTCTAGTAGATTTAGTGTGACAGGTCTTATGTTAAGGTCTTTGATCCATGTGAACTTAAGTTTTGTACAAGGTGATAAGTATGGGTCTAATTTCATTCTTTTACAAGTGGACATCCAGTTGGACCAGCACCATTTGTTGAAGATGCTGTCCTTCCATTGTGCTTTTTTGGCTTCTTTGTCAAAAATTAGGCGGCCGTAAGTGTGTGGGCCTATTTCTAGATCTTCAATTTGATTCCATTGATCTACTGGTCTGTTTCTATACCAATACCATGCTGTTTTTACAACTATTTCTCTGTAGTACAGCTTGAAATCTGGGATGGTGATACCTCCAGATGTTTTTTATTGTACAGGATTGATTTAGGTATTCTGGGCTTTTTGTTGTTCCATATGAAATTGAGAATAGCTCTTTCCAAGTCTATAAAAAATTGTGTTGGTATTTTGATAGGAATTGCATTGAATCTACATATTGCTTTTGGTAGGATGGCCATTTTTATTATGTTGATCCTACCTATCCATGAGCATGGGAGATCTTTCCATCTTCTAAAGGCCTCTTCCATCTCTTTCTTCAAGGACTTGAAGTTCTTGATGTACAGGTCCTTTACTTGATTGGTTAGAGTTACCCCTAGGTGTTTTATGTTGTTTGTGGCTATTGTGAAGGGGGTTGTTTCCCTTATTTCTTTCTCAGCCCATTTGTTTGTTGTATAAAGAAGGGCTTTTGATTTTTTTGAATTAATTTTGTATCCAGACACTTTGCTGAAGGTGTTTATCAGCTGTAAGAGATCTCTGGTGGAATTTTGGGGTCGCTTATATATACAATCATATCACCTGCAAATAGGGATAATTTGAATTCTTCGTTTCTGATGTTTATCCCCTTGATCTCCTTTAGTTGTCTTATTGCTCTAGCAAGAACTTCAAGTACTATATTGAAGAGATATGGTGAAAGTGGACATCCTTGTCTTGTCCCTGAGTTTAGAGGAAATGCTTCAAGTTTCTCTCCATTTAATTTGATGTTGGCCACTGGCCTGCTGTATCTTGCCTTTATTATTTCTAGGTACGGCCCTTGTATGCCCATTCTCTCCAGAACTTTTAGCATGAAGGGGTGTTAAATTTTGTCAAATGCTTTTTCTGCATCTAGCGAGAATATCATGTGGTTTTTTTCTTTCATCTTTTTTATATGGTGAATGACATTGATAGACTTTCATATGTTGAACCATCCCTGTATTCCTGGGATGAAGCCTACTTGATCATGGTGTATGATACTTTTGATGTGTTCTTGAATTCGGTTTGCTAGTATTTTATTAAGTATTTTTGCATCTATGTTCATGAGGGACATTGGTCTGAAGTTCTCTTTCTTTGTTGGGTCTTTGTGTGGTTTAGGAATCAGGGTGACTGTGGCCTCATAGAATGAGTTTGGCAATGTTCTTTCAGATTCTATTTCGTGAAAGAGTTTGAAAAGTATTGGTGTTAGCTCCTCTTTGAAGGACCGGTAGAATTCCATGTTAAAGCCATCTGGCCCTGGGCTTTCTATTGGTTGGGAGATTTTTAATGACTGTTTCTATTTCCTTAGGTATTATAGGGCTTTTTAATCTGTTTATCTGATCCTGATTTAGCTTTGGTAGGTGGAATCTATCAAGAAAATTGTCCATTTCACTTAAGTTTTCAAATTTTGTGGAGTATAGATTTTTAAAGTAGGATCCAAATATTCTCTGGATTTCCTCAATGTCTGCTGTTATTTCACCCTTTTCATTTCTGATTTTATTGATTTGTGTTTTCTCCCTCTGTCTTTTAGTTAATTTGGCTAAGGGTCTGTCTATTTTGTTGATTTTCTCAAAGAACCAACTCTTGGTTTCATTGATTCTTTGTATAGTTCTTTTTGTTTCTAAGTTGTTGATTTCAGCCCTAAGTTTGATGATCTTCTGCCTTCTGCTCCTCTTGGGAGTATTTGCTTCTTTTTTTTCCAATTAACCCAGTTTAGCTGTTAATTCGCTAATATGAGCTGTCACAATTTTCTTTTTGAAGGCACTTAGTGCTATGAACTTTCCTCGTAGCACAGCTTTCATTGTGTCCCATTGGCTTGGGTATGTTGTGTCTTCATTTTTGTTGGATTTTAAGAAGTCTTTGATTTCCTTCTTTATTTCTTCCCTGACCCAGTGGTCCTCTAGTAAAGAGTTATTCAATGTCCATGTGAGTGTAGACTTTCTGTTGATTCTTTTGCTATTGAAGTCCAGCTTTATTCCATGGTCGTCTGATAAGATACAAGGGGTTATTTCAATTTTCTTGTATCTGTTGAGGCTATCTTTGTGTCCAACTATATGGTTGATTTTGGAGAATGTTCCATGAGGTGCTGAGAAGAAGGTGTATTCTTTTGTGTTTGGGTGAAATGTTCTGTAGATATCTGTTATGTCCATTTGGTTCATGATCTCTGTTAGACTCATTATTTCTCTGTTTGGCTTCTGTCTTAATGATCTGTCCATAGTTGTGAGTGGGGTGTTGAAGTCTCCCACTATTAAAGTGTTTGGATCGATGTGTGATTTAAGTTTTAAATGCATGTATTTTATAAATGTAGGTGCCTTTGTATTTGGCTCAATACATCTCAATATTGAGATGTCCTCTTGGTGGATATTTCCTTTAATGAGTATGTAATGCCCTTCTCTGTCTTTTTTTATTAACTTCAATTGGAAGTCTATTTTGTTTGATAATAGGGTGGCTACTCCAGCTTGTTTCCTGGGTCCATTTGCTTGGAAAACCTTTTCCCAGCCCTTCACTCTGAGATAGTGTTTATCTTCAATAGTGAGATGTGTTTCTTGTATACAGCAAAAAGATGGGTCTTGTTTACGGATCCAGGCTGTAAGTTTGTGTCTTTTTATTGGCGAGTTGAGTCCATTGATGTTGATGGATATTAGTGACCAGGGGTTGTTATTTCCCATTATTTTGGTATAGCTGGCTGTCTTGGGTTTCTTTTTGTTTAGTTGCTGTGGAGGTTTCTATTTCCTCTGCTTTCTTGGGTGTAGTTATCTTCTCTGTGTTGGAATTTTCCTTCTAGGATCTTCTGTAAGGCTGGGTTTGTGAGGAGATATTATTTGAATTTGATTTTGTCATGGAATATCTTGTTTTCTCCATCTATGTTGATAGAGAGTTTTGCTCAGTTTAGTAGTCTGGCTGGACACCTATGTTCTCTCAGGGCTTGTAGGACATCTGTCCAGGCCCTTCTAGCTTTTAAAGTTTCTAAGGAGAAGTCAGGTGTGATACTGATGGGTCTGCCATTGTATGTGACTTGGCCTTTTTCTCTTATAGCGTTTAATATCCTTTCTTTGTTCTCTACCCTTGGAGTTTCTATTATTATGTGACAAGAGGAGTTTCTTTTCTGATCTATTCTGTTCAGTGTTCTGTAAGCCTCTTGGATTTTTACTGGCATCTCTTTCTTTAGGTTTGGGAAGTTTTCTTCTATGATTTTGTTGAAGATATTTCCTGGACCATGGAGTCGGGAGTCTTCTCTTTCCTCTATGCCTATAATTCTTAGGTTCCGTCTTTTCATTGAGTCCTTGATTTCTTGGATGTTGTGGGTGAGAGATTTTTTAGCTTTCTCATTTTCTTTGGATGTTGTACTGATTTCTTCCATCGAATCTTCCTTGCCTGAGGTCCTGTCTTCCATCTCTTGCATCCTATTTTTCATACTCACAACCGTAGTTCCTGTTCTCTTCCCTTGATTCTCCATTTCCTCTTTTAACTCTGACTTCGTTTTCTTTATTGTTTCCATTTCTATTTTCATGTCTTGAATGGTATTGTTCGTTTTGTACATTTCCTTCTCCAGTTTGCTTGTTTTTGCCTGGAGATCTTTCATTGCTTTGTTCTTTTCCTGTTCAAGCTGAGTCACCTTGGCTTGGAGCTCTTTAATGGTGTTATTTGTTGTTTTGACTTGTAAAATTGTGGCTTCTTTGAATTCCTTCATAGTTTTAAGTTCTTCTTGAAGGGACTCTATCACTTTCCACAATGTAGAATTTTCATCGTTTTCATGTGTTTCAGTTGTGGCGAGGTAGTTCGGGCTGGACAGAAGAGTGTTGCTTTCTTTTGCTGGAGACATTTCGCTCTGTTTTTTTTTTTTTTTTTTTTTTCTGGGGCCTCTGGCCATGTGGAATTTTTTTGCTGTTTTCTGGACTTGGGTCCAAAGTGGGCTCTTTGGTATAGGATTCGAGTTGCCTTACTCCATCCCTATCAGGTGAGTCATTCAGTCCCACCTCCCAGGTGGAGACCTAATTAATCCAGGTGGTGGAGCTGTGTACAAGTAAGCTCTGGTTCCCCACTGGAAGGGCCAATACTAGTACAAAAGTCCGATATATGACAGTTTCAAATATCTTGAAGTTTGCCTAGGGTTAGTTCCTGTAGCAGGTAAATCTGCCGTTCAGCTCCAATAGCCTTGCGGCTCCCGCGGCTTGTAAACTGGCCAGTTTCGTCACAGACTGCGATTTGCTGTCTGAAGGCACTTTGCAGCTGAGTGGAGCTCACTTCCAAGGGTCACAACCTTTCGCCAGATAGTTAGATCGTCTGTGCGAGACCTGGGGGTGCCCAGCAGGGTGGTGATTATCTCTGCGTCGGATCTGAATCTGCCCACTGGGTATTAGGTTGGAACTTACCTGGAGTCTCTCCTGGTGTGGGATGGGTGTTCCTGATTCCTGGGTCCAGCGGCTTCCTTTCGTGTCCGAGAGTGGGAAGGAGCGTCCTGCCCAGGGATCCTCCGTGATCCCTGGGTAGCTGGGTGAGATTTAGAAGGGGTCATACCCTTTGTACAATGTCCTGCAACACTTGCTGCCTTGTGACTGTTAACCCCGAAATCAAAATATGTCTGCGCAGGCCGCCACCATCTTGCATCCCACCCAGTTAGGGCTTCTTAATCTTGACCATGGCAGCTCTCATAAAGGAAAACATTTAATTGGAACTGGCTTACTTTTCAGAAGTTTAATCCATTATCATGTCAGGAAGTATGATGGTACGTAGGCAGACATGGTGTTGGAGAAAGAGCTGAAAGTTGCACATCTTGATCTGGAGGCAGAAGAAGTAACTGTAAGTCACACACTGGGCATAGCTTGAGCATATAAGACCTCAAAGTCTGTCCCCACAGTGACACAACTCCTCTAACGACGCCACACCTACTTCAACAAGGCCACACCTCCTAACAGCGCCACTCTCCATGGAGTGGCTCCTATGGGCCATTCCTATTCAAACCTTCAAACCACCACACATACTACTCCATGGTTATTGGGCTTTTTTTTTTTTCCATTGTCGGGGTTTGAGCCGAGGACTTCATGCATGCTGAACTTGTACTGTTGAGCTGCATCTCTTAGCCATCTTTACATCATTTTTAAATGATAACTATATCAGAATTACAAATAAGCTAGAATGATATCTCAGTAAAAGTCCTCTACCTTCCCCTGATCTGTTCCTGGAACATATTCCTTTGGGAAATAAGGATAACTACACACTACCATGGTTGGTTCAGGTTCACTAGTGTAAAGCACCTGTCTCCTTCACAACACACGTTAACACAAATGCCCTATGATTCGCTCTCATGCCCTTGGCTAGCCTCTTCTTCAGTACTTTGACTCATGAGACAACAACAGAATAGGATGAGACATTCAAGTTCCTTCTCTAAAAAATGAAATTATTCAATTTCCAAAATGGACACTATATGTGGCCTAACTATTCTTGTTGTTTTGTACTATATTTGTTGTTATAAGAGAAAGAGCCATTTGTTGTACTGAAAGGGGAACCTGTTGTGGTAAAAAAAAAAAAAAAAAAAGATATGCTTTAAACTTAAAAAAAAAAAAAGAAGGAGATAGGCTGTGAGAGGGAAGAGGGTGGGAGGGTGGGACTGGAGAGTGGAGTATGGAGGGGATTGTGATTTGTGATTGAGACGTAACTTGAAGAAATAGAAAAAATGAAATTAAAAAGGTACTCCATCATCATCTTCCTCATTCTTCCCCACTTTCTAAATAATTAATATAGATCCTTAGTCAAAATTCCTTCAGTACCCTACTTTGCTACTCCAGAAGGCCCCGGAAATTCCTATTGAAACTGACATTACAGTGGTCAATGGCTGTCAGAGAAGAAAAAGATGTATCATAGTAAAGGAGGTGACCTGTTCAAAGAACTATGGAATATGCAATACTGGTTCTGATGCATAGAGAGCATCATATACCTTGGTGATCAAACTGTGGCATAACCTCACATGTGGAGAAAAGTGATCCAGAAACCAATTAGTCAAACACTTTAAACACAGGCATGCAAAATAAGGTGGGAAAGAAAAAAAAAATGGAGAGAGACATTTATAGCTTACCCTTTAACACCATAACTTTTTGACTACAAAGTCACAGCTAGACAGATGGATAGGGAAAAGTTTGCCACTGTCAATAAGGGTTTCTGTAAGTTTAATATTTATGGTCTGAATTAAAGCAATTTTATCTGTGCAACTCTCTACTTCAAAGAGGAAAAAAATCATAAAAAGACTAGTGGGGAAATTAATGAGTTCAATGTGCCTGAATTGAGAACATATGCAATCATGCCTCAGTCTAGAAACCAAGGGCAGAAGTGCACACCACAGGCGCTGTTTGTGGTTTTCCCAATTATTTAAAAACCCTTGAAGATGGTTGTAGAAGCAGATGTCTGCTGAATCCAGACATTGCTAACCGCGTACTCCCCAACACACTCCAGCGCCTTCTGCTATTTTATGCTACTGCTTGGTGACCGTTACCAAGAAGAACTGTTTTGATGGAACAAAAAAAGAAACAAAAGCAGGGATATTGGATCCTCATTCTCACAGATGCCAATCAGCAAGCTCAGTAAGGTGAGAAGTCTAATTTAAATGGAGGCCCCTGTAGTCAGGAGGACCATTTCTAAACAGATTCCTATGGCAGCCAGCACTAGTTGGGGGTATGAAAAGGGTCTCATTAGACCCACTGAGGCTAAGGAGTTCATGGTTAGGATTTGCCAAGGATGAGCTACCACAATGGTCCTTTTCATTACCTAATTACACTGTACCCATGTGTACAGTGCTGACTTTGTACAGAAGTCCCCCCAAACTCTCTGTGGTTTGGGTTATCTGAAGTCAACTGCAGTTTGAAAATATGAATGGAAACTTCCAGAAATAAACAAATGTAAGTTTAAAGCTGTGTGTCATTCTAAATAGTATAGTGAAGCTTCACCTCATTCAGATTTGTTCCGCCTGAGAAATGAACCTTTTGTTTGTCAAGCATATCCGTGTATGTGTTACCTGCCTGTTAGTCGCTCAGTGGCCCTCTGAGTTGCTGTGGTTGCATCAGCGATGGCGCGGCCACTGCCCTTGTGTCCAAATAAGATGGACAGTTACAGCCTAACTTGACCTGACAATTTCTGGGTCACCCACCTCACTTTAGGCCATCACACATCATGTTCCATCATTGCTAGATGTGGCTGAGTACAGCACAGTAGGATGTTTTGAGAGAGGGATAGCTCTCTCTCTTTTCTTTTTTTTTAGATTTTGTTGCAGCATATCGTTAAAGTGGCTCTACCTTGTTATCACTTAAATCTTTTATTCTATCTATTTTATAAATTAAACTTTGTCATAGGCATGTGTGTATAGGGAAGAAACATACATAACAGGGTTCGAAGCAGTCAATGGCTTCAGACATCATCTGGGGATCTTGGAATGCATCTCTCATGGATAATGGAGGACCAGTTGGGGATCCCGAATCTTTTCTTCTCATGAATATATTTTTCCTAGAGTCTACATAACAGACAGGCTTTCCATCATTCAACAGTAACAATCACTAACAGTTTACGGATACTTAAAAATGTGCTAGGCTTGCTTCTAACCATTTACACACAGTGTCTGTTCCTCATGACAACAGTGAGAGACAGGATTTATTATTAGCCTCTTCTACTAAGAAGAAAGCTTATTATCTTTAGTCACTCAAATGAGCCTTTGGAAGGTCAAACAAGTGGGGCAAGGTCAGGCAGCCCCGCATTGGTTGGATTCAATTCAAGGCAGTGTGTGTCCAGAATACAGGCATTGGACTAAGGCGATTGTTTTCCAAATTGATCCTGGACAGCTGCTAACACCAGCCACACACAGTCCAAATTCCAGATGTACTGAATCAAAGGGCTGAGGGTGTATGGAGGGCCTAGGTTTCTATACTCTCCTGGCAATTGTGGACCGTGCTCAGGTTTGAGAGCCTCTGCTGTGTCCTATGCTGGCTATTCACCTGGCACAAGCTGTTACTACGTAATTCTGATAGACACCTCAATCCACAGGAGTCTTTATTTTTAGAACCAAAGGCAGGGGGATTTACAGTTTAAAAACCAATACATCCTTGAGGGTAAAATTCAAATCAAATCAAAATTTGAAATCTTTCTGACTACCAAATGTGTGTCAGTTCGTATTGGCTTTTGGGTTCACTGTTTTTTCTTGGTCTTTCAGGCATGTATGCTTTCTGGTTCCTACCATCCTACCCATCCAAGGCCTATGGTCCTCATTTGTTCACTTTCTCATAGTATTCTTGAAAATCTACTTATCCCACACTGAACCCATTTGGAGCCTGATGCTCAGACTCCACAACCCTGGGCCATTCCCATCCCTCTCCTGAGATGTCAGACCCGTTTAAATATTATGAGCATCTCTGAGCAAAGTCTGGAGGCATGTAGCTGTGGCCTCTCTCCCACCTCTTCTCTAGCTGAGTCTGCTTGTGTGTGTGTGTGTGGGGGGGGGTGTGGGTTATACTATCTCAACCTGCCTCCCCCAACACACCTGGATGGTCCTGATTCAAGAGACTAATGGAGCTGCTTGCTCTCTGACTTGATTTATTTTTTTCCTTATGTTAAATACTATCATTCACTCACACAATGGTATGCCTTCTGCTTTGATTATTATTATTAGGTTGTTTTACACTTTAACAGCTTTGGATATGAAAAGAAATTGCCAGATTCCAGGGTGTGTTTTCCATTATCTGACTACATTCAGCTTCACAATATATCTTGTGGGTTTTGGCATACTTCATCTTCCTAGTAGTAGAAAATGCTTTTTTTTTTTTTTTTTTTTTTTTACCAGAGCCAAGACAGGCAGAAGGGACTGAGAAGAATACCAATTCAGCTCCTGTTGTCAGGGCTCCAGCCTCCTCCTTGGGAGGGTAGTAGGGGTTCCCCAGCTCATATTGCAAGCAGAGCCCACCTACTGCCCTGCAGTCCTGAGCCTTGAAAATGCATGCCTCTGCATTTTAACAGGGTCATCTTATCCCCATAGTTTGTAGTTCCCCACAACAGTTACTGGATCTGCTCCCCTCATCTCACCCACACCTCTAAACAACAAGCACCCCCCCCCTCTGTCTGTCTCTCTCTCTCTCTCTTTTTATTTTGAGTGAGCTTTGAAAATGAATGGCTTTTCCTTGGTAGTCCTCCCACAACAGATTCGGGACTTGACTTGCTTGGTTGAACTGCAGCAGCCTGGAAGATCCTTTCTATTCTTGTTGGAATTCCTCCAGTTACTGCAGCACTTCCCTTTCCTGAATGCCTTGCTAGAGTAACCTTGGTTATACATATTTGCCCACTGAGTTGCATGAGAGAGAGGTTTCCTCTTCAATTTATTTAAATTCAGAAGGTTGTGTGTATGTGGCCTCTAGAGAAGCCTTTGATAAAAAAACGTTAATTAATTAACTTATTCATTCAGGAATTTCTTATAGCATCGAGTATAATGGCACATTTCTATAGTCTAGAACCTGGGAAGCTGAGATAAGAGGAACAAGAGTTCATGGCCTACCTGAGCCCCAGAGTGAATTAACAGATAGGCCACAGAGTGAAAAATCTATGCATTAAAAACATTCTTACTGTGTGAAAGTCAAGTTCTCTAAGCACTGGAGATAAGAGAGCAAACAAAGCAGGCCACACCCAAGGCCTCATTGGCCTGTGCTAGCAGGCAAGATACAGAAGGAACCTCAGGTAGGTAGTCCTCATAATGTACTACATCTAATCGCTGCAAAGAAGACAGGATGAGACTCAAGGAAATCAACTACATATTGACGTGATAGACTTAAAGTGGGATGGCATGGAACCTTTGAAGGGCTACTTAAAAGTGGAAGGAGGTGAGTCTTTGGTAGCTATCGCAGGCTAATTGCTGAAAGGGTGCCTACATTGATATGCTCCAGCACAATCAGAAAGCCATCTGGCTATAGAGGGTTTGTTTAGGGGTTGTTTGACAAGCCAGACTGTATGCTTACCTAGGACCGGGAGAATGCTTATTCTGGGTTCTCACAGTATGCATCAATATTTAGCACCATGTTGAAATTATATAGAGGTTAAATATATAATAGTTTTACAAAGAAATGAATAGAGTGAATGTGGGTTATAGATTGAGTGTCTAAGCAAGCAGGCTAGAAACACACATTTTTTGAATCAGAAATCATGATCTCATAATAGGTGTTATTGGATTATGGAGAATGACAAGTCTGGACTAACCACAAGGGTAGCATACATCCTGTACAGAGGAGAAGGCCCATGGAGAAACTGAGGTCATGTAGCTTGTAGTGCAGGTATCAGGTAAGTCATCAAAGGGAACACTGCAGTTATCATGGCTGAAGGGTGAAGTTAAGGTAAGTGTCAGTGCCCTCAATATATCATGGGAAAGTGAGGAAGAAGAGCAGAGGAGACATGCCTGGAAAGCGAGAGTTTTAACAGAGCAGGTGATAAGTGAGGGCGGAAGAGGGAAGGCCTTCAAATGATTGTGTGGAGTGAGGAGGACAATAATCCCAGCCTCTGAATTCCAAAAGGAACAAGGAACAAGTTTCTTGATAAGTCTAAATAAGAAATATAGACCTCTGAAAGGGGAAACTTCTGGGGGGAAGAGGGTGGAAGGGCGGGATAGGAGGGGGGAATAGGGAGGGGTTTGTGACTGAGATGTAACTTGAAGAAAAAAAAATAAAGTATTAAAAAAAAAAAGAAATATAGACCTTAGGAAATAGTTACATCAAGTTGATCAAGGCAGCAGGGAAGTCTGGAGCCAGAGTGTGTAACTGAGCATTTTACTTAGATAGTGGATGTTCTATGGGGGCCAAATGTTGCAAGTGTGAGCCTAGTCAGGAGCAGAAATTTTCTGCTATATGGCAATGAAGGGGCTGCTGGGGATTGATGATGGTGGACATGGGGGAACCTATGTGTTGTTTGGTCGACTGAGAGATGAGCTGTGTTGGATATGGCAGTAGTAAATCCCATGGAAGACGTGTGAACTCCACCCTTGTGATTTCAAGTGAGTCTTATGGCTACCGTAAGGGCCTGAAGGTAGGACAGTGGCATTAGGTAAAACAAAGTCTTGTTGACCAGAAAGATTGACCTTGAGAAGCCTTTGGAAGTTCAAGGTCATGGAACAACAGGATTGGAGAATTGAGGGAGGACTTTAGAGATTTGTAGGAGAAACTGCCAGAAGCTGGCAATTTGTTAAATATGAGTAGGGTGAGGTAGGGGCTTAGCTACAAAATTATCCCCACAGTTCTTATTTGGTCTCCGTCATTGCCTGTGTGGGAGGCCAAGGGTTCTGTCCAGCTCTACTGCATGTGGCCTTGGCAGGATAATACCTATCAGCTGATATCTGGCTTTTTTTTCCTTTTAACCTGTGCTTGATGTGATTTAGCTCCCAGGAAAAATTGTTTTTGTATTTTTTTTACTTTGTGAATGTGGGTATATCCTTTTATGTATGTACACCATGTGTGTGAAGGTACCTGTAGGAACCAGGGTGTCATACCCCTTGAAGCTGGAGTTGCAGATGGTTGTGACTTGCCCATCATGGGTGCTAGGAACTGAACTCAGGTCCTCTGCAAGGAAAGCAAGTGTTCTCAACCTCTTAACTGGTGAGCTATCTCTCCATGCCCTTGGTTAGTCTTTTTAAATAACTGTAAGAACTTGGGGCTTAGGTTCGTAGAGAACAAGAACTTATAGATTGGACAGAAGTGATGCTCCATGAAGAGATGTGACAGAGAGACAGATCAACCTTCAGTCACTGAGTACTGAAGTATGCCAGTGCATATCTAGGTAGTACAGACTAGGCAGTTTGCACATCACTGGCTCCCAGGGGCTGTGGAATGGAGGGAGAGACAAAAGCCAATAAATAAATGTGTGCCCTGGTGTCAGAGTACTAAGGAGAAAAATACCACTGAGGTGTGTAAAGAGGGCTTAGTGGCAGAATCTTCATTAGCATATTGAAAGCCAGAACACAAGGAAGGCCTACAGTACCCCCATTAAAGGGACAGTTAAGGGAGATATAAACTATGCTCTTGTAGACAGAGGTTCCAGGTACTGCCTAGTCTTGAGTCAGAAGTATGTTTGGTATACTCAGAGAGCTAGAATGTTGGCAGAGAGAGGTGGAAGAATTTAATTAGAAGCTAAAAGTGATAATGTGGACTATAGTTGAAGGACTGAAAATGATGAGAACTCTTTAATCTTGAGTATGTTCTAAAACACAGAGCTAAAACCCACCGATTGATTAGGTTGGGATTGTAGGGAGAAGGTAGAGAGCAAGTGTGACTCAGATGTGTGGTCTGGACCACTAGCGAGTATTTCTATCCACCATGAGCTGCAAGAGAGCACTCTGCAGAAAACTAGAGTTTGGCACTTTAGATACATAAGTAGAAATGTTGAGTGAGTGGATATGTTCCTAAACCTGAGCACAGGAGCCAGACAAACAAACTAGATGCTGAATCAGTAAAAGCCAAATTTGGCTGCTTTTAATTTCATCTGAAAAGGAGAGTCGCTGAGAGAGAAGCTGCACAGTTACACAGAATATTGACTAGGCAACAACCAGGGGGTTCCAGGTGGCAGACTGGACTCACAAATATGACAGTTGGAGCCAGAGTTGAGACTGGAGACTTGTGTGCTGGCCCCAAAAAGCTGCATTCCAGTGTTTGGGACAGGGAAAGGCAGAGGTCTCCAATGAAGTCTGCTGAGAGGAAGTGACAGGAAGGATGGGAAAGAGATGTACAAGCCAATGAAAGAGAAAGCTTCCTAAAAGGAGAGATGATTAATGATAAAACCATTGCTTAGATGTTGATTGAAATGAAAGCAGAATTGGCCAAATTCAGACTGGAGTCATTCTCATAAAAGCATTAGACATCTCACAAGGCCCTTCTACTAGAGTTACAGGCACTTAAGGGATACTAGGAGAGGGAGAATCTACCAGTGATAGTTTATCCAATCTCAACTGGAGCAACACTAGATGGACTCAGAATGAAAGGTGTGGGGTATATGTGTGTATTGTGTGTGTGTGTGTGTGTGTGTGTGTGTGTGTGTGTGTGTGTGTGTTTGTGTGTGTTGCTTGTGTTATGTGTGAGTATGTATGTGTGTGTGTGTTTGTATCAACATATATAAGGAGGTCATGAATTTGAGATGAAGTGAGAAGGAAATAAGGGGAGTTGAAGAGGGTCAAGAGCAGAATAAAGGGTCAGGATCTGGAAAGGAGTGTGAGTTTAAGAATATCTTTTCCAGGAGTCTATCTGCTACCTAGCATCCCTGAGTGTTAGGTGGTCATTTTTTTCTGTGTAAATATGAGTCTTCTTTCTCAGTGTCTCTCCTTTGCATAGGAAAGAAAAGTTAGCCAAGTTTGGCTTCTATTTATTTAACATACAGTATGTTTTGGTCACCAATGAAGCAACACTCAAATTTTGAGGGGAACTGTTAGGGGATCTGGAAGTTTACAGCTAAATTTATCATGTTGCAAATGAAACAGGCTCTCCCTGCAAGTAGGTCATTTAGAAGTGAGAGTATGTGCTGCCAACTCATATGAGGATCAGTGGAGATGGATCACTGTTAACACTGTCTGAAATATCACTGGAAGTGTGAAATGACTCATGGTGAGGGGCAAAGGGACATGGTTAAATTTCTGTTCATACCCCAATTCCTTTGAGTCGGGGCCACAAGTTTTCAAAGTTTCCAATATTCAATACCCACTCCCAACCCCCAATCATATGCTGACATTGAGCAGGGTTGTCCAATCCATAGTTCATCAAGCCACAGCCAGCCTTGGGATGCCATCCGTTCTGGTCTACACATGGCTATATAAGTGAAGTCTTTTGGTTTTTGCTTTTGTTGTTGATGTTGGTGGTGGTGTTTTGTTTGTTTGGGTTTTTTTGCCATTATTATTGCTGCTGGGTTGTTTGTTTGTTTGAAGTCAGCATCTCCCTTTGGAGCCAAAGCTGCATATTCACCTGCCTGAGATTCCTAGTTTGGAAAATGGGAGGACCAAGAAAATATACAAATATTATGCACAAATATTATTCAAATCTTGCTCTAGTCAGAGAGCTTGGGATTTAAGATAAATATTTTAACTCTGCACATTGTGCCCTGGGAATTCTACAAACATCACTGTTGCCCTAGTACCACATGCCCATATGCCTAGGTTTGCCCAGGAGTAGACAGACAATCTCACATATAGAGAATGATGGTAGCTGACCAACTTGGAAGAAACTCCTATGGCAATATCATAGCTGACTACTTCTAGCTTGAAGGTGACTTTATGATTCCCGACCAAAATATTTCCTCAGGTCCTTAATGATCCTAGAATCCTAATAATGCTAATGATTACCCTAAGATCACTCTTCCCTTGAAAACAAGCCCTCTAGTTGGCTAGGATGGGTTGTATAAGACACAGGACTGGGGAGTTTGGCTCCATCATTCTGCATATAACCTGAGAGCCACAGCTCTTCAGAGCTCAGAGAACCTTGGTGAGCTTCCTATGAACGTATTTTTGAACATCCTTTTGCTTGCTTTGACTTTGCTGCTAAGTGTACCCACTGACTGCCTTGCTCTGTCCTTGAATAGCTACATTCCTCAATACTGACACATCTTCTCTTTGTGGCATTTCCCTAGGCCTCTTGATTTGGATCATTCAGGTGTTGTCATGGAAATGACATCCTCAGTGGAGTGGAGCCTCACATGTTTTCATGGCTATAAGGACCTCTTGGTGGTAGCTCTACCTCATTGTCATCATGCAGACAGCAGCAAGGGGTCCAGAGATCATTTGGCATGCCTGAATTGACAAGCAAGGAGCTAGCATTTCTGTCCCTTGAGAGACAAGTGGTTGTCATTAGAAAAATAGCAGCTGTTAAAATGGCTCAATCCTATCTCTATATAAAAGAGAAGTCAGAGGTGGGCATGGTGGCTCCTGCTTATAATCCTGCACCTAAGACACTGAAGAGGGGTTGTCCTGAGTTCAAGGCTAGCATGAACTACAGAGTAGGACAGTCTAAAAAGTCTAACATTCTTGTTGTAGATTGAGCCTGTTCTTCGCATTATCCCTAAATGTTTAAATGTGTTATCCTTTTAGCACTGACAGTCTTATGAGGTCAGTGATATTACTCTCCTTCAGATGAAGGAACTGTGATAGAAAATCTCACTTCCATAACTTGCTGGACAATTCACACCATTTCAAAATGTGATGAGACCAAGACTCCAGCAAGCAGCATGGTTCTCAGTCCTGAGCCAGGCCCACTCTTGGTCTTGCTTTAACATCAGCTGCAGACATGTACTGGTTAATACTTTCCTTCCATATGAGCATGGATGTGGGGACAAGCAGCTTGAGCATGGTCACCCTGCCAGGGCCATATCCCTAAGCAAATGGAATCTCTGGCTGCTAGCAGCCATCAAGTGTCAATAGCTCCTCAACTAAACATGGCCAGGGCGGTGGAGGTGGTGAGGGGTGATGGGGGAGCTTATATGAGCCTCCATTCACAATGGAGCACTGACTGGCTTTATCTTTTGTTTTTGAGTTTTTTTTTTTTTTGGTAGAAAAATATGTTTTATAATTGATCTAGATACCAGCTTTTATTTTTTTTATTTTTATTACTCTATTCCTTTTTTTATTAATTTATTTCTTCAAGTTACATCTCAATCAAAGTCCTCTCCCCATTCCCCTCCCATTCCTTCCCTTTCTCCCTCCCTCTTTCTAATCTTTGTCATCTCCTTCTCCTCAGATGAGGAGAGTCCTTACATTTCAAACCCCCTCAGTTCTTCAGTCATATGAGGGCTAAGAGCTTCCTCTTCTACTGGGATTTGATATGGCAGCCCATCTATGGTAAGGTGTTCCACTAAGAAGCAACAGGTTCCATGACTCGCTGCTGGGTGGTTTTCGTAGGATAGTTATGCTAGGTTCCAGTCTGTTTGGGTCTGTGAATTGCATGTTGGTTGCCCTGTGCTACATGCTTAATATCCTCTTATAAGAGTCTATCTTAATATACAATGATCAATACCTATTTAGCCAAATATAATATTTATTTTGTACCAATATACAAAGGTATAAGGGCATATTCAATAATCTGTCCTTTTTTCTTGATCTTTCCTATACTATGTCTATGTCCCATTTTTTCTCAAGTCTGTTGACTCCTACATAGGAGAGAAAGAAGGATACAGAAAAGAAAAAGAGAGAAGTCCCTGGGTCTAACCTCCAAAACCCATTTAACAAGACCATTTAACAGCTTGTAGTCTTTTCCCCTAAATAACAAAATTTTCTATTATCCATCAAATAACCAAAGTGGGGGGAACACCCTCCCCACCTTCTGGGGATGAGACATTGTTCTCTTAAAATGACTTCCTGCTGATTTGGGACGTAGTAAACCTGTTTGGGGTCCAAGTAAGAATGGAAAAATGGTTAAAAATGTTAATAGAATCATTTGATGTTCAGTCCTTTTGTTCTCAGCTATTTAGTTGTCCTAAGAAGTTCGTAGACAGAAGCTGATCTTCAGAGCTTTACTGAAGTTCTGGCTGGAGCAGTCTGTGGAGCTGAATGATTTAGCGATTTTGAGTTGTTGTGGTTGTAGAGTTTTGAGGAAACTGCTATTGAGGAAGTCTGCAAGGCTGGATCATCTGGGCCACTCGTCTTCTTTGGCATCTGATCTGTTTTCTGCTGAGGTTTCCTTTGCCCAGTTGTCCCTGGATTCCTTGAATGGATGCTTTAAATCTCCTGGAAAGATAACAACAGAGCCCTGCCATAATCCTAACTCTGGGACAATTACCTTTTTTTTTTGGGGGGGGGGGGGGGGGG
>CAJQZJ010003694.1:15622938-15646834 GCA_907164525.1 Lophiomys imhausi
GTCAGGTAATATTTTTTCCTGGAGCAAATTTGGTTTTTTGACAATATATAAAGTATTACCTTTCAATCCAGATTAAAGAAGAAATTATTTTGATATTTTGGAGCTTAACAAACCTTTAGTGTATATATTTTGAGATCTCAAAGGACAATTGGTTTGAATTGCAGCCTGCCTTTTGTAAGTAGCTTTTAAACTTAAATCCTTCCAGATCCTATATGCCTGTCTCTGCATTCTAAGATGTTTCTTAACTTAAGATTTTTTGATATTTTGATATTGAGACATGTCAGCTCCTGACAGCACCCCCTATTCTACTCCAAGTAGAAGATGAACATCGAAGAATCTCCAGTGGGAGATGGTTGAATTGGTGGTAAGCCTTTCTCTTGGCAAGAAAAACCCCTTGCTTCAACTGTAGACAGACTGCTGTCCAAAAATGACAAAACTTGGAAGCAGATAAGGCGACAGCCTAGCTCTGCCAAGACAGGGTAGTTAAATCCTTCATAATTCCTGCTCTACAATCAATGTCTGTCAGAGAAATGGGGCCAAATGGCTGAAGATTGATGCTGTAATATATGGAGAGAAAATGGGAACTGTCCAGGCAGCCATTGGTATGTCATTTCTTAGTTTTGGAAGCTGCAGGCCCTGTACTTCCTATATAATCAGATATATTTATCCCTCTCAGGTCTCTGAGGTGGTTGAAGAATAGATAGCTAGAGTCTCATAGTTAAATTTTGAGTTGTTTAGGAATCAAGAGGGTGTTCTGGATCTAAGAAGATATTTTTAAAATTGTGAGGCAAGTTAGTATGAAAGCTGAGTTAGATATAGAACTTTAAACTCATGGAGATGGTTAGATAGTAGAATGTTAAAGTCAGGTGCCAAATACATATGGACTGGACATTGGGAATGTATGCTAAGCCATATAACTCTCATAATTGTGGTCTATTTATTTCTGTTGTTTTGTATTGTATTTATAGTTATAAGAGAAAGAACCATTTGTTGGACTGAAAGGGAGAGCTGTTGGGGGGAAAAAGAAATACCTTAAACTAAACAAAAAAAAAAAAAAGGAAGAGGATGGGAGGTTAAGGGGAAGGAGGGTGGAAGGGTGACTGGAGGGGGAAGTAGGGAGGGGATTGTGATTGAGATATAACTTGAAGAAATAAAAACTAAATTATTAAAAAAAAGATTGTATCTTTCTGAGTCTGGGTTAGCTCATTTAGGATGAGCTTTTCTAGTTTCATCCATTTGGTTGTAAATTGCATGATTTCCTTGTTTCTGATAGTAGTGTAGTATTCCATGGTGCTAATGTACCACAGTTTATTTTATTTTATTTTATTTTTATCTATTATTTGGTTGAATGACATCTGGGTTGTTTCCGGTTTCTGGCTATAATGAATAAAGCTGCTATGGACATAGTTGAGGGGATGTCTTTGTGGTTTTGTAAAGAATCATTTGCATATATGCACAGGAGTGGTATGGCTGAACTATTCCCAATTTTCTAAAGTATGACCAGATTGACTTCCAAAGTGGTTGTATAAGTTGCATGTCCACCTGCAATGGAGGAGTGTTTCTCTTTCTCCACATCCTCACCAGCATATGCCATCATTTGAGTTTTTGATCTTAGCCATTCTGAGGGGTGTGAGATGGAATCTCAGAGTCATTTTGATTTGCATTTCCCTGATGACCAAGGATGCTGAACATTTCTTTCAGTGCCTTTCAGCATTTAGAGGTTCTTCTTTTTGTGAATTCTCTGTTTAGCTTTGTACCCCATTTTTTTGGATTATTTGATTTGTTGGTGTTTAGTTTCTTGAGTTCTTTATATATTTTGGATATAAACCCTCTGTTGGATGTGGGTTTGAAGATCCTTTCTCAATGTGTAGGCTGCCATTTTGTTTGACTGACAGTGTCCTTTGCCTTACAGAAGCTTTTCAGTTTCATAAGGTCCTGATTTATTGATTTGTTGGTCTTAGAGCCTGAGCTATTGGTGTTCTGTTCAGGAAGTCATCTGACTGGATTTATCTTGTACATGTTTAATCCTAGCAACTGGGAGTTCTTGAGTGAAGTGATGCAGTTATATTCAGAAGAAGCTGTTTTACCCCAATGACCCTGACGTCTGCTTTTTAAAATTTTTCTACCCCCTTTCCCACAATGTTTCTTGAAACTCTCTCTCTCTCTCTATCTTTCTCATCTTCATCAACTCCTTCTCCTCAGATGAGGGGAGTATGTGCATGTGTGGGTGTGTGTGGTTGTGAGATATGAAATACCATATTTACCTTTTAGCTTTTAAAATAGTTTCATCTGCATCTAACAACTATATGAAGTTCATATGACTGACAGAACTTCACATATTTTATAATGGTGACCAAACTTGGGAAGGCAGTACCTTCACAAAGAAATATATTCCAAAATATGGGAAGACTAAGCCTAAGTTCGTGGCTATGCATGGTAACTTGTGTGCCTTACTCCATAGCACACACATCAAATTATGTGGCTGAAAATCTGACTCTACAGAAGGTCATGGATAGTGTGTGATGTTTCCTGGAGATGAAAATAAATGTCTATTCATCCTTCATAAGCAGAGCACTAACCAACCGAAGAAAATATTCCATCCAATTCCAGCTTTTTGAACCAATGAGTTTATTGGGATTATTTACTGGAACACAGGCTACTCTCATAAAATACTGAGAAAGTCCTTCTGTGCTTGTCAGGTGTGTAGCTACATCTCCAAGAAGTTCCAACCCTGGACAATCTTTAACGTCTTATTGGACTCCTAGTTAGGGGTGGAGCCTTGCGAAGGTCTCTTGAGTCCTCAGTGTCTTGTGAGTCTGAGCTTGTGAGTCTGAGTCTCTGGACCCTCCATGAAAGACTGCTGAAAGATCTGATATCATGAATGTCCTTGAATGTGATCTCTGATTCAAGTCTGCCACCAGCCACTTGTGCCAAACAGAGAAAGAACAGATGGAAGGTCCCAGGATGCCATTCCAATGGCCATTTGTCCTTTTCAGTTCCCCTTACTTAGTTCCTGAATTTATTCAAGTGTCTGCCTTCATTCATTGCCTTAGAGGAGAGAAGCAGCCTGTATTATCCCAGTTGCTTTCTCATGTTGCACTACTTTGAGCAAGGCCTTGATCTGGACAGAGGAATGGCAGCACGGGCTGCTTATGAACCTATGTGTGAGCTCATTTTAAGAAAGAAAAATCACAAATGAGTTACTTAGAAGCTGGCCTCTTATGATGCAGCATAATGTCAAGGAAGCTTGCCACCAAGGGTTCAGTCTTCTGTTTGAGCTCAAGTATGGAGGGGATATGTTGAGTGGGAGAGGACAGTGATCTCTATGACAGTGGTAAAAGCTGGTACTAACAAGGACTTTTTCTGTTCTTGTTTAATGCCACCATTCTACTTGTATCAGCATATGTAATCTTTAGAAACACCATAGGAGACAGAAAAAGAAAAATAAGAAAAATGAGGCATGGGAATGTTAAATAATTTGCTGAAGTTAGTAAGCTAGGAAGAAACACAGCTGGGAATAGAACTCTAGCCCTTGAATCTGGCTATAGACATGGGTAACTTTCTTTCATGAATATAGGTTGAACTAAGAGCTTTGCAGGGCCACAATGCAGTGAGCTTCAAGACATGAATTCTGATTACATCACTGACTTAGGTAATATTACTGTGGGATCTTTGTCACCCTCCATCAGTCTTAGCAATCTCATCTAGTCACCACCAGTGAGACCCACTGCAGAAGGCACGTAATGGATTGCTGTATACATTCCATGAGACATTACATGTAGCTTGTACCCTGTCTCTCGTACAAAGGAAATGCTCAGTAACTATCAGCAGAATAGGGACAGCAAAGATGAAACACAGAGTGAGCAGTGGAATTTGTAATTGTTAGAATAATAATAGTAGAATTTGTAATTACCTCTCCTTAACAATATTTTATCTTAATTGTAAATATGAATACACTGTTCCCAGCAACGAATAAAATGGCTTTTAGGGCAAGCTAAGATATGAGTGTCTATCTCAAATGTGTTTCCATAATGCCTCATTTTATATAATGCAAAAGTTGGCTAATGTTGTTAGTAGACTTCTTGGTACAAGATCTACCAGTACATTATCTGAGTCCCTGCTGTTTCTAGCGTCAGACCTATAACTCCTCTGGTGTATCCAGTGTGCACTGCAATTGTATTAAATAAAGGTAACAAATGCCTATTTGTCTGTTACCATAATTCCATTCACTGGTAAAATGATAAATTCACAACTAGCTGCCTCTAACTTGGATAGAAAAGGAGGCTTAATGAAGGTTGAAGAAAGTAACTTAAATTTATCTCAAAGTGATACTTTGATCATATTTTCACAAATTAAAACAGAAATAAACACAACCATACTTCTACTACAAAAGTAACCTATCTGGGGTGCAGTGGTATAGTACTGAATTAAGATAAGGTGTTCTCATTTTTAGATAAACAACATCCTACATTACATTGTGTGCAGTTAGCTATAATCTGGACAACCCCCCCCCCACCCCACTTATTGGATATAAAGGCTGACAAGATACTTTTCTTGTCCTATTAATAAAAAACAAAACATGATCAGGAAGCTAGGCAGGTGCTGTCCACAGGCCTTGGTAATAAAACCTTGTTTCTGTACTCATCTGATATTTCCCCACAAGCTCTGAGAATGCTTCTTTGCACTTTTTTCCTTCTATCTAGCTAAGATATGGGGCCATAGGTCTCCCAGTGGGAAAAGGCCCAGTCTTGCTTCCAACCTCCTTGGAAGCCGTGGCTGCTAGTAAGAAAGGCAAGGAGAGAGCCAGGAGGTTCACAGCAGTGTGACTTTCAAGATACAAGTTAGATGCAAAAGGGGGAATCAGAAAGTTCCTGCTGTGTTGTGTCTCTCCAGCCATGTCTAGCCTCAGAGAGTTCTACAGCTGGGGAGTGCTGAGAAGTAAGCCCTGCAGAGCTGTTACAATTCATACTGACTCTAAACTTCCCACTGTGCAAATAAAAGACAGACGGGTGCTGCTTGCCAAGTTTCCTGAGTGAGTGTAAGTCATTTCACCATCTGATGATGTACACCATGTTGGGAGACATTATGGGAAAGAAAGGAGTCAAGAAAGCAAAAATGTGTGTTGGGAAACTGGCAACCAGCTGTCTGGGACTCGGTTACAAGACTGTGATAAGACCCAGAGGCAGGACAGGAGGAGTTCCCCCAGTCACTCCTGCAGCTTGGTTACCTGTGGTCCACACTTGGGAAGAAAAACCTTTAACCCAGTATTCCAGTTCAACCTTAAACTTAAGATCCGAGCTCTCACATTGTAACTGGCCAAGAGATCCTAGGGAGGGAAGATCACTTTGGTCAGAGCACTTGGTTGGACTCTGATCTGTCAATTACTCAGTGGATGACCCCTAGCAAACCAGTTAACCCCTCTGAACCTCTGTCAGCTCCTCTGTAAAACAGGATGAGGATAGGAAGGATGGTAACAGAACACTGCCGGTGGTTTGTTAACACGAAGACAGTAGGCACATAGTCCTTTATTAAAAGTTCTACATTAATCATGTATGTGCTCTGGGGCAATGCCAAGAAAGTCAAGGAGGCTGAGAGTAGAGGTGTGATCTTGCTACCAAGCAGCCTTTCAAGACAAAGATGTTTTTGCATTTTTTTTGCAAGACAAATTCAAAAAGCAAATAATGTAACCAGTGTTTATGGCCGTTGTTATAACAACAGCAATTATCATTTGGACTCATTATCTTTTGTTAAGTCTTACATTTATTTATACAGTGCAATTAATTTGAAAGTTCACCTAAGCTTCTATCAGATGCTGCAGTGATGTAGTCCCAGGGAGTGAGGCGAGCTGAATCAGAAACTCATTTTAAAAGAACAGAGGAACAAGGCACAAATGTGCACGACAGAAATCAAGAGGGAAATTGCAGGGCAAAATGGACATTGGCGTTGCTCTTGTCCCCAATCCTGTCAGCTCTGGCCTCTGAGTGATCCAAAACCATTGCTGTCTCCCCTTGCCTTGTTTCATGATGGTAGGGATTGACAGACACATTCAGTCAGGCTAACTCTGATCTTATAATTTCTTGGGGATCCCACGAGCATAGTGTATTTTGCATTTTTAAGTGTCTGGAAGTAATTGAAACATAGTATGAAATTAGAAGGCTATTGTCCATAAGTTAATAGTCCTAGATCCCAGCAAATCTCATCCATTTATTTATGAATTCTTTTGTCTTACACTATCAGCATTCTATCAGTGCTGAGATCACATAACTCTCAAACCGAAAAATCTCGCTCCTCTGATCTTTTGGAGAAGCTTGCCAAACCTTGTAATACATGGAGACTTCCAGAAGTCCAGTGGCAATCATTAAAAATACCTTTTTATTCAGATTTCTTTCTCTAGTTGTTCCTCATCACTCTGTGAAGGCCTTGTGGTTATCACACACACACACACACACACACACACACACACACACACACACACACATCCTGAACCTTTGAGGGTTTCTGTCCTTCCAGAAGTGGCACATGTCACTGCGCAGAGCCAACAGCGACTCCCCAGCCCACAGATGGCTTCCTGTGCCCAGCTGGTTTTTCCTTGTTGACCTCTGTTCTAACAACAGAGAGCCTAGTCCCTGATGAGGACTACCCTGATAGTCAGATGATTCCATATTCTACGCACTTTGGTTTGAGGGGTCACTTTTTTTTCCAGAGCATAACAAAAGCACAATGCTGCTGTGGGTCTTTATCCACATGGGCCAGATCCATGCTTGTGGTTCTTTTGTTGATTCTCTTTCTGCCCATTGGGAACATTTGTTTGGATGCTGTTTTAGTCTGTTTTCTCTTGCTGTGGGGGAACACTTGCCACTGAGTGATTCATAAAGGGAAGTTTGTCTGCCCCCTGGTCCTGGAAGCTAGGGAGTTCAAGAACAAACAGCTGCTTCAATGGAGGCTCTGCTGCTGTTTTATAGCACTGGTGGTGAATTAGGAAGAGAGTGCATGGCCTGCGGGAAGAGCAGAAAAAGCCTAGAAAACGGAACTCACTTTTAAACAATTCATCCTTGCAGTAACTGACCTCCTCTTGCATGAAAGGCATTATCTCTTCATTAGAGACTCTTTCCTGGGATGAAAATGCTTCCCGCTACCTACATTATATGTCTCAGCAATGCTATGGCTAGCAGGTGCTGCTATTTAGTTTGTTCTACTATAGCTTTCTGTGGTCGCTTTGGATGAGCCTGCTCTCACTAAGAGCCTTCCAAGTGGGCGTCATCTTCCCAGAAGGAGCACTTTGAATTAATCAGCACCCTCTAGCCAGAATGGGCTATTGCCGACTTCCTGTATCTTCTGGGTCTAAACCCAGCACCTACATTAAATTTTCCACATTCCTATTTCTGCCTGAAATGCAGCTGTAACACTAAACTTACTTGTCAAGAGGACAGGGCAGGTCTCAAGTTTACTGGAAGATCGTGAGCAAATGAGCTCTACCTAATTTAGTACAGAAGCTGCGGGCCCTGCACTTCCTATATAATCAGATATATTTATCCCTCTCAGGTCTCTGAGGTGGTTGAAAAATAGATAGCTAGAGTCTCATAGTTAAATTTTGAGTTGTTTAGGAATCAAGAGGGTGTTCTGGATCTAAGAAGATTTTTTTTTTTTTTTTTTGGTTTTTTCGAGACAGGGTTTCTCTGTGTAGCCCTGGCTGTCCTGGACTCACTTTTGTAGACCAGGCTGGCCTCGAACTCACAAGGATCCACCTGCCTCTGCCTCCCGAGTGCTGGGATTAAAGGCGTGCGCCACCACCGCCCGGCTAGGAAGATTTTTTTTAAATTGTGAGGCAAGTTAGTATGAAAGCTGAGTTAGATATAGAACTTTAAACTCATGGAGATGGTTAGATAGTAGAATGTTAAAGTCAGGCGCCAAATACATATGGATTGGACATTGGGAATGTATGCTAAGCCATATAACTCTCATAATTGTGGCCTATTTATTTCAGTTGTTTTGTATTGTATTTATTGTTATAAGAGAAAGAACCATTTGTTGGACTGAAAGGGGGAGCTGTTGGGGGGGGGGAAGATATACCTTAAACTTAAAATAAAGGAGAAGAGGATGGGGGGTTGAGGGGGAAGAGGGTGAGAGGGTGGGACTGGAGGGGGAAGTAGGGAGGGGATTGTGATTGAGATGTAACTTGAAGAAATAAAAAATAAACTATAAAAATTTTTTTTCAATGATCACCTAGATGAATAGTCCTTCAGAATGCTATCATTATGATTTAATAGTTTCGGGAATACTTAACACATGAGACTAATAATAATTTCACCAACACGAGAGATGAATAAGTCTGTCATAAAGATTTCTATTGAAATCAACTTTGTAGTCTTGTCATTCACTTTTAAAAGTGAGTTTTGAGCTATATATATAATATATATTGTATATATCACATATATACAGAATTAGTGTGATAAACGTCTTTTTTCTTATAACAATAAATACAATACAAAACAATAAGAACAATTAGATCACAATTATGAAAATTATAAGGTATAACATGCATTTCCAATGTCCAGTCCACATGTATTTGGAAACTGATATTAATATTCTATTATGAATCTATCTCGATGAGTTTAAAGTTCTATGCCTAACTCAGTTTCCATTCTAACTTGCATTACCAACTTAAAAACATTTAATTTGTAAACAACTTAAAATTTAACTGTGAGACTATAACTATCTAGTCTTCAACCACATCAGAGTCCTGAAAAGGATAAATATATCTGAATAAGCAGGATGTGCAGAGCAAGCAGCTTCCAAAACTAAGAAATGACAGAAATCTGGCTGCTTGGACAGTCCCCAGTTTCTCTCAATACATTGGTGCATCTATCTTCAGCCTTTTGGCCCAATATTTCTGACAGACATTAATTGTAAAGCAGGAATTATGAAGGACTTGCCTTCCCTGTCTCGGTAGAGCTAGGCTGTTGACTTACCTGCTACCAACTTTTGTCCTTTTTGGACAGCATTCTGTCTACAGTTGAAGCAAGGGTTTTTTTTTATTTTTTTAAATTTTTATTATTATTATTTTTTTTTTGCCCAGTGACAATCTTGCCACTAATGCAGCCATCTCCAAATGGAGATTCTTCAATGTTCATCATCTACTTGGAGTAGAATGGGGGGTGCTGTTTTTATTGGACTAAAAGGGGGAGCTGTTAGGAGGAAAAGATACACTTTAAATCTAAAAAAAAAAAAGCAGATAGGAGGGTGAGAAGGGGAAAAGGGTAGGGGGTAGGAGGGTGGGACCGGGAGAGGAAGGAGGAGTGGGAATATGATTGTGATGTAAGTTGAAATAAATAAATGTTAAAAAAAAAAAACAAAAGAATTAGTGACTATTGATTGCTAACTGTTGGAGGTATCGAGGCTAATTATAAGTTTCTTTATAACTTTCTACTTTTGAAATATGTAAGTATCTTATAGTTATAAACATAACCTTTAGAAATAGATTTCAATTTTAAATTTCAAAGAAATGGGACTGGAAACTTGCAATTGAATTCAGGAAGCTAAAGCTTTTGGAAAATAACCAGAAAAATATGTGATATGTTAGGCTACTTCCAGCTTTCTGGAAAGCCTGTATTTGTTAATTCAGTGTTCTCCTTCTCTGTGATTCACAGAATCCTTATTCTAAAGTTTCTTAGCAGAAGCCATAGCCATAGTACACTTTGAGTTCTTATCAACGAGAAAATCTTTGGTTTAAAACCCAGATCTGAAAGTCAACCTACATGGTTCCTTTTATAATGAAGATAGTGTCCTCTCTATGACATCTCCTTAAGCTTCCATTGTAATAGTCTATAATTCTTTGAAGAGATGAAAACTGCTGAATACTTGCTAAGATGCAGCAACATGTACAATGTGATATAACACAGACACTGGACTACAGGTGTGTGTGTGTGCATGTATGTGTGTATGCATGTGTGTTTTGTGTCTGTATGTTTGTGTGTGTGTGTGTGTGTGTGTGTGTGTGTGTGTGTGTGTGTGTCTGTGTGTGTTCATTCCCCCTGTGTCTCTAGCCTCCAGTCCTTTCTTCCTCTAAGGTCATAGCTACACTGACTTGAAAATGTTTTAGAATTAAAAAAAAAAAACATCAACAATTTAGTGCTCTGGTTACACTGACGTAGGAGAAGAACTAATAGGATATATTTGCCTTTCATTTCTCTCTCCCTTTATGCACCACTTAAAAACTTACATAACCTAAAAAGAATCCTTTGGGCTTTTTATCAGTTAGCTAAAGTAATGTATGCTGAGCCACCATGGGGCTCAGGGACCATCCTTTCTGGAAAAATTGCTACCTGACAGTCTAATGTTGGATAGATTTTCATGATAGTTTTACATAATTCTGTACAGGTTTGACCGTTATCCCGGCATTAAAGTTTTAAAAAGTGAATCCCCTAAGAAATTTTGCAGTTAATGAGCATTCTTGCATGAATAGCCCATCTAAGCAGTATGGTGTTTTTTTCACAAATATTAGAACTACTTTGCCACTACCGAGGAAGGGACACTGATGCCCTACCATTACTGCGAACCTTCTGGAAATGCATCTCCTGGAAATGCCTTGGAGCTGGTATAAAAACTCAGCCATCAAAGTTTTTGACATGTATATACTATAATTTTATCACACTCAATCTAATTCATGAGACTTTAATCCAAATGGCTGTTTACAAAAATAAAACCTATGTTTGGAAAGAGATTTTATGCTCATTGGAGTTATTAAAAAAGCACCATTAACTAACTTTTCTTGAGGATTTATCCTCCACCAACTCCGTGCAAAGTGCTCTACAGCTATGAACACATTTAATCTTGATAATGAGGTATCATTACAATCTCCATTCTACAGATAAGAACACTGAAGCCAGAGTCTCATAATAATAATTTGTAGCTATTTTTCATTCTCCCTCGTGGTGTCTATAGAAACTAATTTTATGCGGAAGGAAGGTACCACTTTAGAAAGATCTGTGGAGTTAAACCGATCTGTGCTCAGGGCTTAGAATTTAGCATTTGTCTCCATGTTTATTCATTTGTCAACTGGGAGCAGTATATATCTTTAAAAGTTGGACTGCGTAATTATTCTTTGTCAATTACAGGCATATAGGGACATTTAATTAATAGCAGTAATGATTATTACTGGTGTTATGGTGACAAAATAATGGGGGGAGGCTTATATAGTGTTGAATAAAGTCAGATGTAGACAGAGCAATAAAAACTTTCTCAATTGAAGCCGGAGAGAGCCCCATGATGCTGCTACGAAAAGAAAGAGAAGTCAGTGTGCTTTTTTAAGATATGGTGGTGTAAATGAAAAATAAAAAGTGCAAGAACCTTTTGAGACCACTTCCATCGGATGCAGTCTCATCCCCTTCTGTGAACTATGGACTGGCTTTAGTGATGAGTAAAGTAGAGTGATGGTAAGACTGGGTGACAATCCAAGGCAGGCTAGAAAAGCCCAGCAGCTTATTCTATTCAGGACACTCACTAAGGAGGTTTTGGCCAGAATGTGGAAATCAATGATACTAAGGTTCTCATACACACAGACTATCTGAGATTCCAGTAGAAAGGTGAAGAGTTAGAATCCAATACCTACACTCAGATGTAGAGTTTTGAGCCAGGAAGCCTTGGCAAGGGACCTCAGGTTTAGCACTGCTTAACTTGCAACCTCATATAAAACCCCTTTGAGACCTACTTGGTTGAGCCCAGACTATGAATGGCCAATTCATGTACAAAATCATAGAACTTCTCCTGAGGCCTTCTGTTTCGCACTTAGGAACAAATGATGACTGGTTACAGGCATATTGAGCAGTGGCAAGATGTCTGTGTAGATTAACTTTTTGCTTTTTGCTACGAGGTTCACCTTTCTCTAGCTAATGACAAGGTGAGCTTGGAAGATCGTAATCACAAGGGAGCCTTTGTAACCCTCCAAGTTTGATTATGCATTATCATTCTTCTCCTTCTAATCTCAGGGTTTTTTTGCTGAGCCCCAAATTTTTATCAGAGTTTCCATAACCTCCAGAATCACAAATCGCTGAAATCTTTCCCTGGAGAGCTGGCTTATTGCTGTGTCTGCTGTTGACTGCAAATTGTATAAAAATGGAGGCTATTCTTTGGAGAAGCTCATCTTGAAAACTTCTTTAGTTTTCTAGCTCGTGTGTTAACATTCTTACTTCTTCGCAGAGGCCCACTTAGTCTCATTCTCCCAGGCTGAGAATCCTCAAGGAAGAAGATAGACAGAATCTTGAGGCTGAAGCCTAAAGCCACCATCCTCATCAAACCCCATCAATCAGAAGTCAGACCCTGCAGAAGCCTGGAGACTTCTGCTTCATAGCCAGAAGAAATCAGAGGCCACAAAGAGATTTGGAGCACTAGGCCCAAGGATGGAAACTTTATCCTGCTTTTTGCAGCCAGTCCCAGGCCTCAGCTTCAAGCAAATTAACTGAACCATTTCAACAGGCAGAAATTCTGTCGGCAGCTCAACCATCCCCTTGTTTACTGTTGAAATAATTACTACTTTGCCATAATATTAGCTCTGGGCCGTGACTCCATTACCATTATCACTGGAATATTACCCATTTATTATCTCCCAGCAACCCTGGAAGATGAATACTGGGCTTCAGAGACCAATTGTTTGACAGCAGACGGGATCTTGGTGGGCATTGTTTAATGAGGGAAACTACATGGCAGCCAGCATTAATTTGGCTACAGCAGACTCCACTACATCACTGCTAACTTGTGAACTTCCCACTTTTTTTTTGATGTACACTCAATGAGTAAAGATTAGGGGTGTCATTGGGAAGAGCATGGAGGCTGGGGATGGGAAGAGAGAAGGGCGATGGTAAGCAAGTCAGTGGCCTTGGGTATCTACTACAGCGAGAGACCTGGATAGTTCTCAGGAAGCAGGGGTAGAGAATGCTTATCTTCTATTCCATGGGCCCGAAAGCTCTTGGGAACATGAAAAGGTTCAGCAGTCACTCATGTGCCTCCTCTCCAATCTGAGGACCACTCTCAGCTATTCTGTCATCTTCCAACCACACAGAGGTAGGAAAGGCAAGGGGCAGGTAGACAATGGATGAGATTACCTTTGAATAAAAGCTAAGGGACTATCCAGAAAGGCAAACCACCCCCATTGCAGAGCACACAGGAACCAGGATATAGGATCTGAGCCCATGGCTTTAGGAAAGTGCGGCTGGCAACACATCTGGAGACCAAAGGAAAGATGAAAGGGCCTTCTGCAGAGAGCATCCCTTAACATGTCCACCCTGCTTTTCAAGCTTTAATGTGCAACAGATTACCCAGATCATGTTTTCCTGGATGTTGTGAAAATGTAGTTTTAATTCAGTATGTCTTGAATGGGATGTCATCATTTCTGGCCATCTCCTTGGAGAGACTAGTGCTGTACTTCCACAGATCATATTTGTCTCACTGCCTGAGAAGAGCTACCTATTTTAATGGAGTGCTGCCACCTTTAGTAAGTTGCCTGGCTGGTTTGTTCAAGAACATTCTCAGAGAGGGGTATCGGAATAACACCACGGTGTCCATGTCTAACAAAGAGGAACCCATTTCTTTTACTCCATCAACGATGACTACTTCCCATGTAGATGCTAGAATGAATGACAGGAAAATTTTCTAGACCGAATGTCTTAGATATATGAGAGCTTGTGTTTTCCATTTTCATTCATGAGAAGCATTCAAAGAAATTCTGTTTCTATTGTGAATTAAGAAAGATCAAGAAGGGCTTGAATACAACTTTGGACAGGTAGAACACAATCTAATCTTCTCTAAAGAATATTCTAGTTTCTTCTACTCACAAGTTTTTCAAGCCCCATATTTTTCTTTCTTGCCAGTTTTTTTTTCTCTACATAGCCCAAATAATCTGAAACACAAGTAATCTTCTGATACAGACAGCCATAGGCTTAAAATGAACACAACTATTCCTTGAAACACTTCAGGCTTCCTTCCTACAAAGCCTGGTAGTAAGAGCTTGTCTCAGTTTCCCCTTTCAGTGGTTTTCACAAACACTACTGATGTGAGATTAGAGAAGATAGATTAGTGGGAAGAGAGACTTCATGATGTCATAATTGATTTCAGAGCCAACAGGAAGTGGAAGACAGTGACAGTTTGAAGTGATTTTCACTGCACAGTGAAAAGCTCTCCATTGTGTGTACCTTGAAACCAATCTCAGAGCATATGTATGAAAAGTATTGCATATGTTTTATTCATTATAGGACTAGAATAATAATGATGATTTACCCCTTTAAATTTAATTATAATCTTAAACAGAACAACCCTATTTTAAATTCATGCTATCAACCAAATGCTTCTGTTGATGCAATACATTATATATATCACATATATGTATGGATTGAGACACTAATTAATTTGATCATTTGCCCACAAACAGTTCCTTAGTAAGTAACTTGTACTTACTACTAAGTACAAGTGAAAGTACTTAGTAGTAGAAATAGAAGAGTAATGATGAGCAAGACATAGTCTCTAACTTTGGGGATTTTGTAACAGGAAAGGGGATCATATAGACTGTTTGGTAGATTCTAGTCGTCTTTTTCTTTCAATCATAAAACAGCTTTCCTTATGGAGGTTATTTTTTAACTAATTTTCTCAAATTATCAATAAAAGGGAGAGCAGAGCCAACCAAAAAGCTGGTAGTGTAAACTGGATATAATTTTTAAATGGTGATTATAAGTGTCCAATACAACTGTAAGCCTAGATCTTTGAGTTCCCAATGTCAAAATTAAATAATAGCAATGTGACTGTTCCAACTCAATGATGGTTGTGCTATTTCTGAAAGTATAGCCTTGTTCCCAGCTCAGAGGAAGCGCTATATCTGGGTTCCTAGAGTAGCTATTCAAACACCCTATATTGTGGAGAGAAAGTGCCATTCTTTTGAAGAAGGCTTGCCTTGGGTGTGTTCAAGCAAACAAAGGAGGAGATCACACAGAAGAAAATCTGTTCCAGGTGACTTGAGTGATGTTGAGGCAAAGTTAGATAGAGAGGAAAGCATTTCAGACTGTGAGAGCTATCAATAGTAGGCACACGAGACACCAACAACGTAAAGTAGAATTGGGAGTCTAGGGATCAGAGAATCAAATATGTTTCTACTAGGGTCTTAAGAGATTTGGCTTATGGGGCTGGAGAGATGACTAAGCAATTAACAGCATTTGTTGCTCCTGCAGAGGACCCAAGTTCAGTTCCCAGCACATACACCAGCTAACAACTGTCTGTAACTCCAGTTTCAGAGGATCCGGTGCCCTATTCTGGACTCTGTGGGCACTGTACGCACATGAAGCCCACACCTAAATAGAGGCAAAGGACCCATCTTGAGAGAGAAAGAGAGAGGAGAGGAGGGAGAGAGAGAGAGGAAATAGAGATTTGCCTTAAAGAAACTCCAAGCAAGAAATAATGTGTACAAATTTGCATACTTACATTATGTTCATATTTACACTTTATATAATATGTTCCACTTTTAGCACTCAAATATGTACCTAGTTGATAAACAGCCACATGACTAGTGATTGTTCTGGTGCCAGTTTTCCATTTGTATGGAATAGTAATGTGTGCTGGGTACAGGGAAATGTGATTAAATGTAATAATACACAGTCCCTTCCACTCTTAGCAATACAATTCTCTATTGTCTAGTTTCATAAGTCAAATTAAATAATGCGATATTTTCACTGTTCAACAGGAACAAATAATCGGAATTACACAAAGTTATGAGCACAAATGTCTCTCTTTTTTGGCAATTGGTTGTCTTCAGGCATCTTCACCTCCTGCAAAGACTTGCACACATGTCTCTTTATAATGAAGCTGATGAATCATTGCCTACTCCTAATATCTTCTATATTGATGGGATCCATTGACACCTTACTTAAGAGACATCATGAAGATACATAGTTACTTTGCATACGTTTTACGTAAGCCTTCTATACATCAGTGTGCTTGGATGCACTGCTACCACCCCTGCCTCGCTCCCTGATTTCTAACACATCCATCAAACCCAATTGCCCATGCACAGTAAAATCTACTGATATGAAGCAGCATTTGCAAGGAAAATGTAAACTACCCTTTGTTGTGATGTGCACTCTCTCTCTCTCCCTCCTTCCATCCTTCCCTCCCTCCCCTCAACATGGGTGGTGTGTGTGTGTGTGTATTGTGTAGTGTTTTTCTCCTCAGAGGCAAATTGCAGTGGGTAAAATCTGTATTATGCTATCAGATGCAATCCCAGCTTTTGCACAAACCCAATATGGATTGTGGTAGTTTGATACCATCTCCTTGGTTACTTTTATCGTCTTTGTCTCACAGCTAAATGGCAGAATTCAGGCCCATCAGTAGGTGTCTCTGTCCTTAGCCCCAAACCAACTATTTGTCTCCTTCCTGTCCTCAGTGGCACACCCTCTGCAAGTGGAGCCTTCCTTCTTGTGTTATTATCCTCCTGTAAGCACTCCCGAAGGAAACTACATCTTAACAATTAAAGTACATAGAACAAAATGACCGAGGTTCTCCTTTTGGCTCCTCTGGAAATAAAGGATTGTCTTCAGTAAATTCTCCATGCTTTGCAATTTGTAAAGACAAATGCTACATTTCCAAACAGCTCTGCTTAGCACAAAGGAGAGCCAAGTGCAAACAGGAGAAAGAAGATAATAGCAATGAAAAAAAGATACCTTTTGCGCATCTCATTTGCCTTTCTTTTCTCCATCCTTGTTATGGGGACAGCCAAGAAATCCCCAATCCCTTCCCTCAGATGCCAGCAGTCTGGCTCATCTGGCACCTCTTCAACTGTGGCCTTCAACCTGAGTAGTCACTGGGTTTTAAAGTAAAGCAAGGGCAACTACAAAAATCTGTAGGATTCTTGATCACTCCACAAATTAAAACCTTTTATCAGCCTCTAATAGCTGCGCAAACTAATTATACTTCGGCAAAACTTTCCCAAAAACTCCCTTGAGGTATTATTATAGAATTTTGAGCTTGGAAATGCGTCCCCATTCTGTCAACATCAGGATGTTTCAGCTACAGGGAATCAGGCTCCAGGTCCTATCAGCTTCCATGATGTGCTTTGCATAAAGGGTAACGTTTTTTGCACCCTGGGTGTAGGTACAACAGCTGGGGAACACCTCATACAAGGGATGTTTTTCAACATTGGGACTGCAGATATAGAAGCTGTTTCCAGGAAAAAAAAAAAAACAAAAAACAACTGTTCCCTGAAATTTTTAGAAGCAGCTATAGGGTTCTTGTTCAAGGTGTGAAGCTGCTCATTTGGTATCTAGTTGTAGCAGCTTCTAATTTGGATGGGCACATCATTTCCCTTCCCTGTGTTCCCATTTCTTCAAATGCCACAGGACAGAACTTTCAGGAAGAGGAGGACTTTCTCATATAACTCAACAAGAAGCCAGTAGATCCTGAATTAGCTGAGAATTTACGTTCACAAATAATGAGCATTACAATCTATGTGTTTCAAAATGATAAATTTGTCAGTCAAAAACATTTATCCAACATGTACAGTAGGTGGCATCTTTAGAGGTGTGCGATGGCTGTCATTACCTCACCTGCCAGTGAATGCTTCTCAGTATTCTCTGTGGCTGGCCTGAACAGCCAAATCACTCGGCAGCAATTATCTTTCCTTGAACACATGGTTCCTTGACACAATCTGCAAGAGAAGTAGAAGTATGGAGAATTCTTTGGCCCTGGGTATCCAGGGCTAGAGAATGAAGCAGATACAGCTGCAAGCTGCTTAACCCGAGGGCTGAGGCTTGAGACCTGCATCATCACCGTTTGAGTGTCTTAAAGGTATTTACGAAAGCTAGATGGTCTAAGCCAATCATTTCACCCAGCCAAATATATAGAATATATAAGTAAGAGGTGCGGCAAGCAGGGGCTCCCAGAAGCTGCGGCCAGCACAGTGATTTCAGGAAACTTTATGGAAAGGCAGCACGCTGAGACAATGTACAACATAGATTATGGTAGAAACATGGGCCAGTGGTGCAAAGCTTTGGGTCATTATTAAGTGCCTTACATTATATTCCATACAGATTACTTTTATATGACAACAGTATAATAAGTTTATTTATATGAGCATCACCACCAATGTAAGAGTGATGTGTTGCCTTAAGATAGTATGATGGCTGTGAGGTCGCTAGGTGATGGGAATCCTCAGCTCAATCATAATCACATAGACCCAGTGCCACCCCACTACTGACTGAAATGGTAGTATAGGCCCAGGATTGCATTGTTCCTTCACTGGTTTTCTGTGGTCTAAGCAGAGAGCAAACAGCAGAGTGAGATATGCCTTCAAAGTATCTCTTCCCCTTAGGGCAGTGTGTTGATCGCTGCCCAGGCCTGAACATCTGCACCCACTTTGTGCCCAGTCCTGGGCCACTGATGGAGCCAAGAAGCCTCAGAGGTCAGGGGAATAGGGGTTGCTGTTGCCAGTAGTCAGAGGAAAGTTACCCATTGGCTTAACTACACATAGACCCCTCAGCCCTTCCGTGTGCCCAGTGCCTTTCCAGAACCACAGCGGAAGCAGAAACACAGCCAGGGTTTCGATCCTCCTTCATCGAAGGATCTCCAGGTTCAGCTTTGTCTCTGCCAGCCCATGTCACGTGCTCCCATGATAGGCTAAACAGATTCTTGACTTCTTTCCCGTTGTCACTAATTACACTGCAGATCTGTAAATCATGCCAGATTTCGGCTGACTGGGAGGGAGATTGGTCCTGTGCCTTGCTGAGCTCAGGGATTCTGGGTACACCTGCATCAAACATCCAGAAAGTAGCTGGCCAATCAGTGATCAGATGCTGAGGGTGAAGGGATGCTGAGTCACTTGATTACTCAGATCCTGCATATATACATATGCATAGCCTAGTCCCAGGTCTTGGGGTATAAACCCTGTCTGGAAGAATTTAGGTGCTGTGCTTCTGCCTGTAGGCTTTTATTGCTGTTTGGATAACTGGAAGTTGGAAGGGGACTGGGTTCACCTACGGGGGTGCTGTTATTATTGCATCCCGTGTTTGACACAGCTGAAACTATATATCTCAAGTATAGTCAAATAATGCAACAGATTAATTATTTCTAAGATAGAATCTGTATAGGAAAGTGTACCTCGGGTGATTTAGAGGTGGGTATCTCAGTGTAAGTGCTTCTCAAAGCCTGATTATGTGTTGCTGCTCCTTGGTGATCAATACCCATCTCTGTACAGAGTAATGGCTTTCTCTTTTCTATTTCTGTTTTCAACTTTGCTGTTGTGATGAGAAAACATGTTCCTTTGATTAGAACCATGCTAACATGTATGTGTATGCATAACATGAAAGTCATATGCACATACACTCTGGGTGAACAGATCCCTGGCTGCCACTTGGAGAACGCTGGTGCCCACTTGGAGATCTGCAATCAGAATGTCATTGCCTGAGAGTTTGCTCCCAGTAGCCCTAGCCCTGGGTCTCCTAGCCAAGCTTGCTCACTGCACAGATTGCTGGCTAATGGGGTGGAGCTAGCTGTAGTGCCTTCTATTAATGGAGCAGAATATAAACAGAATAAAGGCTTCATTTCCCAGGCTGTGGTTTCATTATTAATATACTTTACAGTTCACAGGTTGTACGTTTGTGCCCGTGTTTTCTCAGCTGGTGTAATCTGTGGCTCCAAGTGAGAACAGTCATAAAATTTTCATTTCCAGTTGAATGTGCATCCAATTCACCGTGAAATGTTCTATCTGTCGTGAATATTAAGTGCACTGAAGCAATGGCTGCTGGATTAGGTAAAGAAGCTCATGGCCCCTCCCGGATCTGGCAGGGGACAGGGGTGTTTTGGAGCATGGGTGTGATGTTTCCTGAGAAGGCTGAAGTCTATGGCCACCTCCAGGAGCTAGGCGGGAGGAGGAGATGTATGTTCCAAGGGCTGCAGAACAGAGAGGAATACCATAGCAGAGCACTGTGGGTCAATAGTATTTGTACAAGAAGAGGGAGGCGTCCAGACATTCAAGACCAGGGGAGCAGAATATCTGAATACAGATGAGTGGGAGGGAGTTTCAAAGGAGAGAGTCAGCCCAGGAGGGCACATAGTCATCAGCATTAGAAAAAGCGGGCAGAGCATTCTATAGACAGGGCCTTTTAAGACATATCAGTAGCATGGTGAAATGAGCATAGTGCTTGGACAGACTTGGAGCAGCAATAGCTGGGAGAGTTTCTGGGGGATGCTCCGGGCTTCCTGCAGAGTGAGAGTGGCATAGGGACCTTGTCGAAAGAACAAACGCTGTTTGCTGTGGCTGGCCACCCATGGGCATTCACTTGCCAGCACTGACTCACTGCTTGTGCTCAGCAAGACACCAAATCCTTTATCCATCTCCTGTGTCTTAGAATTCATGAGACTTTGTCAGTTTCACAGCTTAGATCCCTTTAGTGCTCTGTGGAGTGACAAGAACACCCGAACACAAGGAGGCCTCCTGTGCTCACTGGACCCTTTCTTCCTAAATTCTCCCTTGGGTCCAGGTGCCCCATTCCCTAACCTGGAGAGGTTTAATGTGAAATTTACTCCAGGCAGGAGAGAAATTAGGCAGAGAGGAAGAAGAAGCGGAGCAAGTGGACTCTCAGAACTTCATGTGCACAGCCACCTGTAGGTAGTTAGCAACTGTGAGAGAAGTTGATTGTGCCCTTTTCGAGATTTCTTAGAGATGCCGACTTTGATTTTCTAGAACCAAAGTGCTAAGCTTAAGTCAGACGGTCCCAGATGAACCTCCAACTGAGACAGAACTTTTGCAGCCCCAGGAATGTACACATGCGTATATGTGTGCATTTGAGTGCATATCCACAGTACCATATATAACCTCAAGCCTATATGCAGTCTTTGGCTGTTTGTGGTGGAAGTTCCTCACAGCCCAGTGGGATAGCCAAGGGAATTGCCATCTTTATGATCGAGACACAGTGCAGCAATGGGTTAAGAGGCTGTGTCAATGTCACAAGCCTGAACCCTTGATGGAAACAGAAGGAAACTCCCCTATTCTGAACTGGAGACTTGTGCCCCCATACACTGCCATTGATAAATAACTTTCATATTTGTGGTTTCTGGGTGTTTTGCTTTGGGTAATATTAAGAGGATTTTGTACTTCTGAAATAATACATCTGCTAAATAGAGGGAATGGGGTGGCAGAAAGTCAAAATGAGCTGCATCCATATGGCAAGGCAGTCAAAGACTCACAACTTAACACGATCCATCCTGGATGTGAGCAGTTATGCCCAGGATGATGGATTGTCTGCTGTATACTCTTGTCTCTCCTCATATCATTTGCATTCCTGCTCACTCCAGGTACCAATAAGTTCTTGAGGACCAAGCCCACATTGCTCACAGGGTACACAGGAGCCTCTCATTTGCCCTCTGCCCTACCTAGCTCAAACTTTGTTCTCTGTCTTGGCCTCACTGCACACTAAAGAACCCCCAGGAAGATTCTGCACATTGCTGTCCTCCCACCTGTTCTTTCCTCTGCTGAGATATCATTCCATCTGTATTTATTACTTCTGTATTTCTACGATTAAAAACTAGGAGCAAAGAAACTCATAAAAGGAAGCATTTAATTTGGGGTGACAGTTCCAGTGGGTTAAAGTCTATGATGGTAGAGTGAAGACACGGTGGCAAGACCAGCTCAGAGCTCACATTTCTAACTGCAAGCAGGAGGCTGAGAAAGAACACACAGGAATGGGAATTTTTGTTTTTTGTTTTTTTTTGAAACCTCAAAGCCCTCTTGTAGTGACATGCTTTCTCCAGCAAGACCATGCCTCCTAATCATTCCCCAATAGCCACCAACAGAGAACCAAGTACAGAAATTCCTGAGGTTCATGGATGATATCTCATTCAAACCAATGCACCCTCCTCCCCCATTCTCCAAACCTCAGGCTCCTCACAACACCCCTGTCCCCACCCCCATGCAGTTGAACGGCTCTTTCCTTGAGAAGCTTTCCTAGAACATATTTTCAGGTTCCAAAGCATGTATCTTCCTGCTTGCCTTTCTGGGAACTTCACAGGGACACATGTCAGTCCAGCACACAAACAACAGACTGGACAGACTTGAACTCCTGTGCTGACACTCTCACTTACCTGCTCTAAGGATCTGGCTGAAGCCCGGAACCAACCTTGGTCTTCCTTTTCTCATATCTAAAATGGAGATGGTGCCCTTAGAAGAAGGTGGTAAGAAGTCAGTGAAGAGAAATGTACAACAGATCACTTAGTACTTGGTAAATGTGAGCTCCCTTGTCTTCAGTGGATGTCTCTTTTCTACAATAAATGGTTATTACATGAATAATTGAATCCTAATTGATCTATTGATGGCCAACTTTCAAGTTCCCACTAAGAGATTCCGGAGATGGAGAAGGTAAGATATGAGGGAGCAAGTGTGGCAGAGGCCTCTAAGGAGTAGTGGGCTCTAAGGTGTCCTGAATTTAAAAATAAGTGCCTTTAAATTACAGATTTAGTAGTCCTGCCCTCTGCACATTTCCAGTACATTCTTCCCCCTCTTACCTTCTCTGTCTCTCCTTACCCTTTCTTTTCTTTTCTTTCCTTTCCTTTTCTTTTAATTCTTGCTTATTTACCATGTGTGTAAGTGCAGATACATGTGTTCCACAGTGTTCCTGTGTGGCTCAGAAAATAATTTGCTGTTAGTCTGTTCTCTTTTCTGTTGTCTGTGTCCCAGGGATCAAACATATGGTCATCAGGCTTGGCTGAAAGCACCTGTACCTGCTGAGCTGTCTTACTGACCTGCCTCTCTCTCTCTCTCTCCAATATCTGTTTCTTCAATTTATTGGATGTGAAAATTCAGCACTCAACCACCTCATTAAGCTTTACCACCTGTGTGCCCTTAACCTTGAATTTAGAAGCATTAACCCCTGGGAAACAGTTACTTCTAGTGCTTAAACCTTGGTATTTGCCAAGCTCCTTCCACTCTCTGCCCAAGATCCTAGAGAACGCACAACATGGCACTCGGTGGTCATGACCCAAAGCATCTAGACACAGAGGAAATGGAGAAATACGGAGGTTGTCTCTTAAAATACACATGCCGCTGGATCTTTCTTTCTATCCCGGTTGCTCAGAACTCCTGCTCTTAAGCTGCATTCAAAATAAATTCCTCCAGTATCCCATTCTCAGGGAGAGGGGAGAAAGCCCTGCATCCTTCTGCTGGCTTGTCACTGTAGAGTTGAGATAATAATAGGCTTTTTCTGATCCCCTGAACTTTCCCATCTGCTTCATAAAACAATGGCAATTTTTCCCTTGCTCTGTCTTCCTCTCTCTCTCTCTCTCTTTTATTTTTATCCTCCTACACTATAATTTAAAATGGTGGCGGTGCTATAGCCCTTGAGGTTTTTTTTTCCCCTTCCTTTCTTTCCCCTTGCCTTAATACATGACTGCTATTTAAAATGGCCTTTCATGTGAGCAGTAGGCGGCCACCTGGGTAGGACAGCGCTTCTTGTGCTTTCAAAGGGGGAAGGTAGCTCTTCTAGCCAAGGATCCAGGTTCCTTTCTCAACTGCCATGAAAATCACAAATGTAGCTGCTCTCTCTCTTAAGGCAATTGCACAAAAGAACCTCAAGACCCAGGTCTATAGATGCCCTTACCTCTCAACGGCCAGCCTGTCAAACAGGTGGCCCTCAGTGCTCCACCAGATTTCAGGTTCAAATCAAGCAATTTCAGTTAAATTCCATAAATTTGGCACAGCATAAATGCCAGGAAGGGCATGGTCAGATTGGAGGCTTTCCAGTATGGCTGTTGCTATGCAGGCTTTTTCTGGGTAGCTCTGTCAATCATACCAGCTGGGGTCATCACCGGTTCAGCTGATGGCTGTGCAAGGGAGAGGGTGATGGCTAGGCTCTTTCCCCAGGGGAATATGGGAGAG
>CAJQZJ010003694.1:15646844-15683028 GCA_907164525.1 Lophiomys imhausi
GGAATATGGGAGAGGGTGATGGCTAGGCTCTTTCCCCAGGGGAATATCATCTATTTCGTGGGTCAGAAAGGAGATATTTCCCTTATCTTCACACCTTCTCCATAGGTTCAGCTGCTGTCTGGAGCACTGTTTTTTGATCTCTATGTTGGAATTTTCTGTATACTCTCTGTCCATGGAGTGTAGCTCCACATGTGTGCCTGCACCTCTCATGAACACACTAGATACATTTGAATTCTCTTCGTGCTTTCTCCCCAAGCCTGCCTATTGGACCAGTTCTATGTTCCCGTGAACACACTATTCCATTCAAAGTCTGGGGGCAGCCCTGGACTCAAGGATAGAAAACTATGTGTGTTGATTGTGGAAGTATGTGGGAGCTACTATGTAAGGGTGTCATTTGTGGAAGTATGGGAATGCATAAGAATGAGTGTGTAGGTTGTGTGTGAGGAAATGGGTATGTGGTGTATGAGTGGGTTTCAAGTATGTGTATGAGAATATGTTGTTTATATCAGATATGAATGGTATTGTGTCTGTTAATGAATGTGTGTGTGTGTGTGTGCGTGCGCGCACCTGTGATGTGCATGTGTACTGTTTTACCACTTGAAGAAGGGGCTACTGGGAGATGGTTTCTGCTGGGGTAACCATTCACATAAAGGAAACTCTCCAGGCCTTTACTTGACTCTCAGGGAACAGGTTGTTCCTTGGTTGTGCTATCCAAATGGATTGGCAACAGGCAACATGTTTTAAGGACCTAGTTTTCTCTAGTCAGTCTCTTTTGGACCTCTCCCTTCTTGTGAACATTTGAATTGGTCCCTGAAACCATACAGACTCATGACATGAGAGAAGCTGCAGAGCTAAGTGCAGCATTTACTTCTGAAAGTGACATGCAGCCAGAAAGTAATGCAGTTGGAGGCTCAAGCCGGGGCCGAATAGACTCATGTCCAGAGTATTTTACTATAGCCAGTCTCAATGTCAAGGCCACTGCCGTTGCTGGCAACTGACGTTAGAGTAGCCCTTTTGTGCATTTATCACTTTCTTAGGGCTTCATTTCGCCCTGAGCCTTGGACTTTCCATCTGATATTGTTTTCTTTCTCCCAAGATTCCTTCCTGTAGGTATTACTTTGCTGAACCTCTGGTGGTAGCATATTTTCTCGAGTGTCACATAATGAAAATGTCATATTTTGCCTCAATTCTGGAACACTCTTTTCATGGGTATAGAATGTTCAGTTTTGAGTTGTCTCTTCCAGCTTACTAAGGGCCTCCTGGCTATTTTTTTTTCTGTTGTTGATGAGGCAGCTGTCAATTTGAAGTTGGCTTTCATTAAAGTTATTTGCACATTACCCTTGTTACTTTCCAGATATCTTCCTCTTTTTGTTTTTGAACATGTACTATGCTATGCCTAGGTATACACACCTTTGCTTTTTAATTTTGTTTCAAAATTGCTGATGTTCTTGAATCTGTGCATTGATGTATTACATTGGTTCTGAAAAATTCTGAGCCTGGATCTCTTGATTCTTCTTCTCTTTCCACTCTCCTCTGAGGCTGCTTTCTAAGTAAGGAATAGACTTGCCATTTCCAGGCCTCATACCCTTATGAATCTGTGTCCTACATCTCTTCGTTGCTTTATTCTGCTTGATATTTTTGTCTTTCTCATATCTCAGTTAACTGATCTGTCTAGAGTTGTGTTACCTTCCCTTAAACCTCTCCATTGGTGTGTATTTTAATTACATATTCTTCTACATCAATATGATACATAATATATATATTATGCCTGTGTCTAATATTTTATTTAAACATATTGTATATATTTACTTTTATTTAATATTTATTGGGGCTAGATAGATGACCCAGTAGGTAATGCTCTTGCATGGAACCTAATAACCCGAGTTAGCACTCTGGAACCCAGGTAAATTAAAGGTAGAAGGAGAAAACCAATTCTAGGTCCCTGTCATCTGACATCTGCCTATGAGCCATTATACATGCATGCCCATACACCTACATAGAATACCAATAAACTTAAAACATAATAACACTTATGTATTTATTTTGAGGCATTCTATTTACAGTGTTTTTGCAAACATGTTAATGTGAAAACAAACATTGTATGTTGTTACATTAAGATCTTTAAGTCTTTCATTGATTTCTTTGAAATAGTGATAGTTGACATCTATTCTGTCTCACACCTCCTTTAGATGACAACTGTAGCTTGCTTTTCTTGGTCTTGCTATCATGATTCTTTTGTGACTATTCTTTATTTAACTTTTTTTTTTTTGCTTTGTGAAGATCATTGCATTAAAAAAGTAAAATAAATTTGATTCCTGTGAGGAAAGAAAGAGCCCTTTCTTTTGATAGGATTGTATTTGTTTCTGCATGCTGACTGGGACAGTTGCTATTTAGAACCTCTTCAAACTAAATTACATTTCCTTTCCTTTAAAGCCCAGGTCATCCAAACTATAAGACAGTTTCTTGAAAGGGATGTTCATCTTGGAGCTTCCTCTCATCTGGGGCTGCAGCATCCTGGGCTCTTCACTTATTATAACTTTTCCTATTAGACTTCCTACTTCAGTGTCGTCTTGTGCTTTGATGCCTCTTCTCCTGGCCCATTGGCTTGCCAAACAAGATGAAGTGTCTAGCTCAGAGTGTCCACAGGTATGGGGCCAGCTGCTGTGTATATTTCCTTCAGTTGATTCTACCACTTCTGTACTAGGAAGAAAGCCCCTTTCTGGTGCTTTTAAGAGCTATGTAAATTGGCTCAATCTGTTACTGATGGGAGGTTGCTTGAGTGACCCATCTGTCTTTTCAGGAAGTGACAAGAAATGGTCTCCTAAACCACATCCCACATGACCTATCCAGTCACAAGCTGACACATCCTTTGTGCTGTTGACTATACTTAAGGCAAAGAGCAAGGCATTGCTGGTTTTGCAAAGAGATCCCATCTTTTTGAACCTCAGTTTCCTTGAATGTGAAATGAGGCCAGAGTCTGAACTGCTTGCCACACAGAGCCATCGGAAAACTCCAGTACAATCATCAATGCTTGGGTTTTGACTGGCTCAATAGTACACACAGAAATGTTTTGTGGAGTGCCAGGCCCGCTACTTAGAGATTTTGTTGGACTCTGATGCCCCTCACAACCAACAAGATCAACTATTAAAAGTTCAGTCTGGGAGGGGCAAGACTTTCTGGTACCCTTGGCTCTACTTGGGAGAGCAAACTTCAGGCTGAATGCATGTACTCTGAAGAACTCAAGGTTTGCCTGATCTGACTTTAAACCAGCATAGAATGACCATTGTGAATTGGGAGGCCAATCTTCTTGATGGAATGTCTATAAAGATTTCTCTTTGGAGCTCAAATTCCACACCTAGAAACCCTCAGCCACCCTGCTCTCCCACCTCCCCTCCCCTTTGATCATAGGCTGTCTATTGGAGTCAGTTCAAATTAGAATGACTTCTTTTTCAAATCTATTTTACATTTAGTTCCAGAACTAAGAATAATTAGAAATTTATCTAAAATTCAGCCCTTAGATTCATTTTCCTATGAGCTCCCTCTGTTCTTTCCTTCTTACTTACTTCTGACAGATGACAGACATCATGCAACAAATATTTAACTTGATGAATTAGCCTGCAGGCAGAAGACATAGCCAAAATCAGGGTTGACTGCAAGAACCTCATTAGTCTACCTTGACATTGGAGCCCGCCATGTATCTACTCTCCGTATAGCAGAGAGTTCTAGAAAAGGGAAAGGGGAGAAAAGGGGGGATACCGTGGTGAGTGGGGAGGAAGAATAGAAAGCCCAAGGACAGAATAACAGTTCCCTGAGTATGAGGAAGTCTAGAAATAGCATTTGGCCTTGGGTGGTTGTAAAAGAGAAATGATGGTCAGAAGGCTATGAGGCCGAGGTGATTTTGAATGAGATTTTTTTTTTCAAAAAAAAAAAAAGAGAGTTACTCAAGTTATGTTCATTTTAAGAGCAACAGGATTGGCTAATAGACATTTTTGGACAAGGTATGAAATCTATTGCCAAGCAACAGTGACCCTCACAGGACAAACCTCACTTTAGATGAGGACTGATTAATTATATGTGATGACCGGGCTGCACCATGATTAGTCATCTCTTGGGAGCCAAATCTCTCCTTTCCAGTGTTGATGGTGATAAAAACTTCTGGTGAGACCACTGTGTAGGATAAGAACTGGACAATGGTGAACAGGACCACACTTTGACCGAGTCTGCCTAACTATGAATCCCTGTTACATCCTGCTACACCTCTTCCTCTGTTTAAACCTAACATTCATATAAGAATCTTGATGGTAGACTTGGGTCACCGGTTAATTTATCACCCTTCCTGTGTGGTTACATTCATTAAATTTCCTCATTCCTTTAATTAGCATTTGGCACATGTGATCAAGCCTAGTTTTCTGGGGCTCCAGGAACCAGAGCTTTTGCCAAAAACTCAAGTAACAAAGCTATTGCAGCTTTGGGATACTCTTTGGCAGTTATCTGTGGGAAAGAATGCCTTTCATCTATGAATAGGTTACGGGCATGTTTTCATCCATGACCTATGGAAGGGTAAACAAGATTAATGTGTGCTGTATACACTGTCATTTCTGAGGTTGTGTTCAAAGACAGACTGATTTTTTTGAGGAGGAAAGAGATACTTCTGTAGGGAGAAAGATACAGGTTTGCCAGTATGTGTTATCTACGATGTGTATATTGTATGCAGGATTCTGAAAAGTTCAGTGTGTCATCTGCCATCACCAAAACCACAGTCTCCCCCCACTTGCTTAACAAGGTCTTTCTTCTCAGAATACTGACCACAAAGACATCTTGCAGGACACTAACAGTCTGAAGAAAATATTCATGTCACATGGCTCCGTCTTATTTTTGCTACTCAGAGAGAAATTCTATATAATATGTTTTCACAGCAGTGCCCAAGAGCAAAATTCTCTTCCTGGGACACATCCCCAGGGCCCAGCAGCTGACTCTCTATCTGCTGATGATAATGACTCCCGTTTACCTAGGGTTGTTGAATCTCTCTTGTGTGTGGTTCCCGTGAGCTGCCTCTGATGCTCCTGAGGATCCCGTGGGATAGCTACAACATTCTTTTCAGTCTTTCAATGAAAAGAATGAAGTCATACTTATCAAACCATGAGCCCAAGACAAGTAGCCACACCAGGAAGGAGGCACAGCCTGTCTGACTCGAACACTGTGTTTATTTCTATCATAGAATATTTATTAAAATGTTTTTGTATATTTTACAACAAGAAAATAAAGTTGAAAGGCAAATAAATTGCAGCTATTTAAAGTATACACACACATATCATTTAATTTATTTTTTGTTAGTTCCACTGATAACCTTAAAATCATCAAGCTCAAATTTTTCTTGCTTTCTTTTCTTCAATTTTCAAATAATAGACATGAGAAGTTGATGAGGTGAAATTATTTGTGAATGGTCATGTGGCCAGCTGGTTTCTAAGTCTATATGATCACCCACTGCCCTGGCTCTTGTAAAAAAAAAAAAAACTCTTTTCATGCATGATAAGATCATGTGGCTATATTCCGGGCAGCCATATCTTCAGTCTTGGCTTAGTTACATGTCTTAAGCTGAAGACTCAATAAACATAAACTTCTCTTCCAAGAGACTGGCTATTACCAAGGTGTTAGTCTTTCAGTATGAAGATTCAGATGACGATCCCTCAACACTGGCACACAAAGGGGTACATGGCGAGCAAGGCCTACATTCCCATCTTCTGAGGCCCTAGCACAATAATTACACATGACAAAGTGGGAGCTGAGTTAGTTAACACCCCAGATTTCCCAAAGTTGTTCAAACGTTGAATCTAGAGAAGCAGCACAGGCTTTAAAGGTTTAGCTGTAAATTTAGGCCAAGGAGAAGCTGGAAGATACCTCCATACATTGGGCCCAGAGTCCTTTGCCTTCCAGACTTCTGCCTCTAGTCCACCTTCTTCTAGATTGGAGCCCCTAAAACAAGTTGGCAGCCAGGCTGTACTGTCTCCCAGTCACAGTGACAGACTGTGAGCTCAGCTCAGCCCCAGCCAGACTGACAGTCTCATCAGCCCCAGGTCTTTCCAATGGAGCATCTTTTCCACATCCCTGCACCTCTCGCTCGCTCGCTTGTTTTTTTTTTTTTAATTGTTGCAAATTGACAATTTATAATTGTATGAATTTATGGGGTACAAAGTGATGTTATGATTTATGAATACAATGTGGAATAATTAAATCAAGCTAGTTAGCATATCCATCACTTTATATACTTAACATTTTTTGTTATGAGATTGTTTGAAATTTACTCTTAGGAATTTTGAAATGTACAATACTCTGTTATTAACTGTATTCATCATGCTGTGTAATAGAACTCAAAATTAAGGAAAACATTAACATATTCCTCCCTCTTTTCACAACCATCTCTTCCCTCCTTCCTTTGACAACCTCTTTAAGCACCATTCTCTTCCCTGCTTCTATGAATTCAGCCATTTTAGATATAACACATAAGTGATACCATGTGGTATTCATTCTTCTCTGCCTGACATACTTGGCTTAGCATATTGTTCTGCAGTTCCTTCTATCAAAAGTAACAGAATTTCATTCATTTTAAAGACTGAACAGTATTCCATTGTGTATACACACAATATCTTTCTTCTTTCATCTGTTCATGAACACAGCTTCATCTACAATGTAGCTATTTTGCATGGTCCTGAAATGACCATCTGATTACAGAAGAAGAAATGTTTGACAAAATTTGACATCATTGCATCAAAAAAAAAAAGCCTCCCAACTAATTAGGTATAGGAGGGATACTGTGCATCACAATTGAGACCGTAGGTGAGAAAGCCACAGACAACATTGTTTTCAATGATCAAAAAATGAAAGTCTTTCCTCTGAGATCAGGAAAACAGTAAGATGCTCTGCTGACCATTCTTACTTGGCATAGAATAAGGAAATATATTAAAATTGCAGAACACAATCTCTACACACAGAATAAGCTACAATTTGCCATTCAAACCAAGAATCAAAAGATTAATTTCATTAACGATAGTCACAAAGAAGGAACTGCTTAGGAAGAAAGCCAACTAGGAGACAAAAGGCCTGTGTGTTAGAAGTTCCACAACATCAAGAAAAGACGCTCAAGACGATACAAACAGATAGAAAGACATCATGTTTATGAATCAGAAAAAAATAATATTTAAACCTTTAAGTATTATTAAATATATTAAACCACTGTGGTTTAATATAAGTAAGACTATATAATTCACAAAGAATAACAACAGAAAAATGCACAAATCTATCTCAACTATGAAATAAAAGAGAAAATTTCAAAGAATCATACACCCTAATCTCCAGTTCTTGAGAAGATAAACAAATTATCATGATACCTCAGAAAAGTACACACACCAACAAATGGAACAGGAAAATGTGCTTCAGAATGAAACATGGCAAAGGCTTTGTAGTGGTAAGTGTCAATTGCCAACCAGAATCCAGCATCATCTAGGAGAGGAGCCTCTGATGGATTATCTTGGTTGTATTAATTGAGGTAGGAAAGAAAACATGTCCACTGTGACTGGTTCCATTCCATAGGCAGGAATATATAAAATGGAGAGAGAAAGCTGAGCAGTAACATTTGTCTTCCACTACTTCTTTTATTTACAATTAGTTTTAATTATGCATATGTTTGGCAATATATATAGGGTTATATGAGTGTTGGGAATTGATCTTGAGTCCCATGCAAGATCAGCTCATAAATGTTAAGCTACCTTTCTATTCCCTCCTGTGATTCTTGACTGGAGATACAATATGACCAGTTCGCTCAAGTTCCTTACAACAGTTTACACTGGCATGATGCACTTTAACACAGGACTCTAAGCTAAAAAAATCAAACTTTTCAGAAGCTGATTTCATCCCAGCCTCTTATCATAGGAAAAGAAACTAAGGCAAGTGCCAAGAATACACATTAGAAGAAGCAACAATAAAATATTCTCTTCTAGAGTCCATGACCTCACCAGCTATGGGGTAGTTGGCTAGGTTTATAGCACCAAGCATGAATTCTCTCCTTTTGAGAATGTCTTAAGTCCAATTAGATGGCTATCGGTTTCCCCATGATATATATGCCACTATTGCATCCTTGGGTATATCTTGCTAGTATTGTTGTTGTTCATAGGTGTTACAGCTGAGTAGAGTCCTATGTTGATTGACTTTTTTCCATTGGTAGCTTTCACAGCAATTTTAGATACTATGAAAGCTAGTCCTCAGGAGGAAGGTTTGAAGGTTAGTTCTAGCTTGGTTCCACACAGATTTCGATGTCTGAAGTGTGTGGGGTGTTCAGCAATAAAGTCTTACTTTCCAGTTTTGGGAGGCAACCAAGAGCAACAGCAATAGCCTATATTTTTCTGGAAGTGTCTTGGAACTCAACTCAAAAGGCATTTGTCATGTGTTTTGTTAGATATTCTATGGCTTTGAGAGAGTACATTATCACCCCAAGTGGTATAACGTCATTTGAAGTTTTTCATATATGTATCTTTAAGTAAATGTAAAGTGTTTACCCATGGCTTTTTCAACCACTCAGAGTGTTCTTTCTCCATCTTTCCTCCCTCTCCCTGTGAAAACGATTAGTCTCTCTAGTCGATGGTGCTTGGAAATGTGGATTTCCATGTGCAAACAAGTAATCTTATCTCATATTAGACACCAAAGTCGACTCAGAGTAAATTAATGACTTAAGTGTATGACCAGAAACATTAAAACTATCAAAAGAAAAACATGGAGAAATTACACAGTGATGTTCTAGATGATGAGTTTTAATGTGACCATGAAAGTGTAGGAAACAAAAGAAAAAGCAGAGAAATGATATTATATCAAAATGAAAAGCTTACGCACACCAAAGGTAGTCATTAGCAGTGTGTAGAGACAGGATACAGGCTGGAAGAAGATATTCTCAGACCATTTATTTGGCAGGGGATTAATAACTAAATTATATGTGGGACATCAACTGAAGCAATTCAGTAGGGAAAAAGAGATAGAAACCAGTTGAAAACTGTAGCAAAGGCCTTCCTAAACATCTCTCAAAGAAAGCACAAAAATGGCCAGCGGATACATGGGAAGAGGGAAAAAAATCATCATTGCTAATCATCAGGGAAATGAAAATTAAAACCACAATGAGATTGAATTGCTTACCTGACAGAATGACTGCTTCTGACAGAGAGACAAGACCCATGTTGGGAATGATGAAGAGGAAGAGAAGTGAGTACATTGTGAGTTGGATGTAAACCACTATATGCATGCAGAACAAGATGAGGTTCTTCCTAAGAACTATAACCAGAATTGTCTCATGGTCCAGTAATCTCCCTTCTGGGCATTTACCCAAAATGTCCAAGGTGCTCTGTTGAGATGTCAGCGTTCTCCTGGCTCTTTGAATTACCTCCTTGCTTCCGTAACTGTCTTTTCTCTCGTATTCCTCCGTTTATTCCTGTCATTCTCTCCCTTCTTTGAAAGACTGATCGTCAGTTTCCTTTTCAGTGTCCAGTCTTTCTTAGAACATGTCTTATTTTCTCCACAGCTCTTAACACAACTACTGCAATTATGCATCCCGTTGCCTTGCAAGACAGCCCTTTCCTGTTGTTCTCATCTGCAGCTACTTCTACCACCATCTTTCCTTTGACTATTCTGTCCTTTTTTCTTTGACTTCTTTATATATTTTTCCATTTCTAACACCCCATCCATATATAACCAGCTGTTGTTTGTGGGGAAGCCTCTTCATCTCCTTTAACCCAGGTCACTGTTTTTGCTTATGGCTGGGAAACAGAGCAACACCCTTTCAAAGAAATTGTCATGTCTGCTGGTTCAATGGAGTCCATGGCATTCTTTGTCCTGAGTCTGGACAAGTTTTTGTTAGGGTCGGTATCTGACTTCTTCTGATTAGATTCTCCAGGCACTGTGGACCTTGTGACCTGGGGTCTGACCTATATATTGTAGGATGTTTCCCACGACCCTTGTCTCAACTCAACAGATTGCATTAATACTCACTTCCTAACTGGTACAATTAAGAGCATCTCAAAATAGTGACAAATGACTCTTACATGAAAATATTCTTAGTTGAGAACCAATGACCTGCCTTTTAACCTCTCCTGGAACTAGAAGCTCAGAAGAGGTCTCTGACACCCACTGAAAAAAACAGGTGGAGGTGGTAACAGACATGGTTTTTGTCTTACTCCCGAACTCTGCTCTTTTTTACCCCCTCCTTATAATTTTGAGCTATATCTCCTCTTCAGTTTTCTTTCTCACATAAATAGCATGCTGCTCTTGACTCTCAGACTGCTTTTAAAAAAAGACTGATTAAGTCCTTTAAATGCTTGTGCAGAAGTAGTTCTGACAGTGTCCCATCTGTACCCTCAAAAGGTCAAGGTGTCACTTGGCTGCTCGGGGAACTCAGCTTCTAGGTTCCCAGGTGGCTAATGTCTGTTTGATTAGCTGTAAAACAAAATCCAGAAAATGCCAAGAGGCAAATCTGGGTTCACCTTTCAGAAGGAAGTAATACTGCCCAGTCGGGGAAGGGGGTGGTGAGAGCCGCAGCTGTTCAATTCGCAACAGGTAAGCCGGCACAGACTGGGCTCCAGTGCGGCTCCTCCTCTTTGCTATCCCACCTGAGTCACCTTCAAGGTTCAGCTGCAGGGTCTTGGCCGGGAGACAGTTAGGTCATCTTTGTGCCATTTCCTGTTCAGCAATGCCTTCTCACTGGGTGCTGCCCTCCAGGCCAAACCCTTCGCCTTTCCATCACCTCTCATTCCTTTCCTTCTAGGCTCCTTCCAGCTTTCCAAAACAAGCAAGCTGGTCTCCTCTCGCAGCCCCACCATCTTTCTCTCAGAAATGCATTTCACACTCAAAATCTGCTAAAACAAATGCCAGAAGAATAACAGGAGGCAGCAGATATACACAGTGAGCTTTCCTTACTTTCTCTTTGCTGTCCGTGCTCCACATCTGTGCCTATCATCTCAAGGGCAAAGGTAGATTCTCATATGTCTGCGTGTGTATAGGTGAACCCTCAGAAACCACCTGCTTATATGCCACCCTGTGGCATCGGCTTGTTGAATAATGAGATGTTGCTGTGGCCCTCCCACTCGCCTGGCCCTTTGTTTGGGAAGGTATATCACTGACTCCTCCTTACCAGTAGTTATGACTCCAGCATCAGAAATGGGTAATGGCCATTGTTCAGAGAGTGGTTCTGTCCTCTGACGACCACAGAGGCAATGTGTGGAATAAAAAGTCCCACCTTCATCCCAGGAGCAGAAACAAACAAATCACCTGCTGTATTGGGCATCCATGGCTTATACACGTATCCCCTGGTGATTGATCTTCTCAACTGGATTTAGAATCACTTAGGAAACACATCTCTGGATGTGTCTTTGAGAGTTGTACCGGCCACCGCATACTTCTGCTACCACCCCTTCATTGCTGTAATGTGCTGTATCACCTTAAATCACGCATTTTGTCATAGCCATAGGAAATAACTAAAACACCCCTGCCCAGGCCAATTAGTTACTCTCCACCTTCTCTAGCTGTGTTACACCTCTTTCTGTTACTTTAACAAAATAGAGGAGGCCAAGGCTCCATGATTTATAAACAAGAGAAATTTACTTAGCTTATATTTTGATGAGCAGAAAGTCCAAACAGCACACAATGGCTCCTGGAAGAGATCAAATCATCTCATGGCAGAGTCCAGCCTCACTGCCTCATGATGGGTCAGTTGCTCTCACATGGGCCTATATGGAAGGTGGGACCTGCTCTGAGGAGTGTGAAATGGCATAAACTGAATGCGGAGGCATCATCTCAAAGCCTTGCAGATGATTTTCTATGACTGTTCTCGAGAGGCTCATCTTGGTCCATCAGCCGCACCACCTCGAGGCCCCCCCACAGCTCTCCTGTGTCCCTGTCACTTCTGACTCAAGGAGAGTGGGTCTGTCTCTGTGGGAGCTTGCTGTCACGTGGCCCCAGTTCTCACAAACAGGACGTGTGTGTCTTTTTTTACTTCCTGTTTTCAGGAACATCTGTCACTCTGCGGCACTTCCTTTATCATTGCAGCAAATTATTTAAACACTACCCACTGAACCCCATCTGTCACTGTACCCCATTGCTGTCAGGGCCTGCTTCCCCAGCTCCGTGAAGAAACTCGCTGGCAGAGGCTCCGTGCCGAACAACAGGGCAAATTAAATCAAAGTGCGCTCCGGCACCCAGGGGGAAAATGTACAGCAGCTTTGACTTCCCGCGTGGAGCACACTTACAAGAGAGAAAGCAGCAGCGCATTTTGTCACTGCAAGGGGCCATGAAAAATGAATTAGGGCCTCTGCTGCTGCGAGAGGGCATGGCGGAGAATCTTTCATTCTGAGACATTGTCCTCTCTCACCTTGCAAGAAGGCAATAGTAATAGGAGAACTTGTGACGAGTCTGAGTTTCTCCAAAGTTGGACTCTATCCTCAAGCCCTCCTGGGAAGAGAAGAAAGTAGGGTGCTAAGAGGGAAGGACTTTGAGAATCCTGGGAATAACCTGACCAGCAAGTAAGGCGTTTCCTGAGGGCTGGAGCCTGAGCAAGGCCACCGGGTGGGAAGAGCATCCTGCCGTGGGGAACCACAGCCAAGCTGTGAGCATTCTTAGGTCTGGTCCTCATCCTGCCAAGCACAGCTGCCTGGGGACTTCTGGAGAGGCAAACTGCGCTAACGGGGGAGTAAACATTAATATAGCTTCACTTTGGGGCTACTTCCGGTTTATCTTCTTCACCTTTGACCTCCTTCCGTCTTCCCAATTGCTGTGAGTTAGGAATTAGTTTTGCTTCACATGTTGAGTCTCAAAACTTAAAAAAAAAAATATTTATCTATTAGTTCATTCAAAATTACATCCTGATCTCAGGATTGAAGTCCACTCTCTCCTCCTCACCAGGTCCCACCCTCTTACCTCCTACCCCCTCTCCCTCCTCTACTCCTGGGATGATGGGAGCCCACCTCCGTGTCAACACACCTCACCTTGGTTCATCAAGTTACATGAAGGGTAAGGTCTTCCACAAACAGGCAACAGAGTCCATGTCAGAGACAGCCCCCCCGACCTCCATTTGCTAAGGGATCTTCATGAAGACCAAGTTGCCTATCAGCTGTATATGTGTAGGGGGCCTAGGTCCAGTCTATATGTATGCTGTTTTGTTGGTGGTGGCGATGGTGTTTCAGTCTCTGTAAGCTTCCAGGGGCGTAGGCTGGTTTGTTCTGTTGATCTTTATGTGTTGGTTTTGTCCCCTCCAGATCCCTTTATTCTTTCTCCCTCTCTCTACAAGATTCCCAGAGCTCCACCTAATGTTTGACTGTGAGTCTCAGCATTTGTTTCTATTCACTGCTGGGTGGGTCTGTGGATTGTAGGGTGGTTATCCTGTGCTATATGACTAATATCTACTTATAAGTGAATACATACCATGTGTGTCTTTCTGGGTCTAGGTTACCTCACTCAGGATGAGCTTTCCTAGTTCCATCCCTTCGGTTGCAAATTGTGTGATTTCCTTGTTTTTGATGGCTGAGCAGTGTTCCATTGTGTAACTACAAAATGTACCATGGACTTTTTATCCATTCTTCGGTTGAAGGACATCCAAACAAGGTTGCATGTCAACGAAAGACATTGGCTCAACCTGTTCATAGCACCTTTATTCATAATAGCCAGAAATAGGAGTCTCAAAACTTTCAAAGCAGATGTTCAGACCTCCCATTTGTACTGTCACTACCAGAATCCCAAATCACATCCCTGTAACTCCAAAGCCCACACACCCTTCATAAAGAACTCCTTTGCAGTGGGGCGGGGTGGTGGTGCATGCCTTTAATCCCAGCACTCACTCGGGAGGCAGAGGCAGGTGGATCTCTGAGCTCAAAGGCGGCCTGTTCCACAAAGGAAGTTCCAGGACAGCTAGGGCTTGTTACACAGAGCCTGTTTTGGAGGGAAAAAAAAAAAGAACCCCTTTGCATCCCCTTCTCCTTTGAGCTTTGAGACACAGCTCATTTGTTTCCTATAATGAGGGAGGGCCCTTCGATTTCCTAATAGATTGCTCACCTGCCACCCTAATGGAGCTGGCATTTACTGTGGGTTAGCTGTGGAGCCTTACCCACCAGATGCATTTGTACTTAGTGACGGCAGGAACACAGGGACAGCTGCTCAGGCATTTCCAATACAGCCCTTCTCAGGCAGAGAGCCTGACTGGGGACAGCATGAGTCCATCTTTCAGGAGGGGACGATCCATGAACCATTTCTAATCAGAACCCAGGCAAGAACACTCAGCCTGATGCTCTGAGAGCTGGGGATGCTTGGCTGGGTTATTTCATCAGGCAGAAAACTCATAAGACAGAAGGACACATTCTCTGTGATCCGTCCTCACCACAGCTAATCCTCTCTGGCTCCAGAATAACCAACAGTGAGGTGACTAACCTTGATTATTATGCATTTTCCTCAAGTTCAGAAGATAGGTTTAGATAAACTACATTGGGCATTGGTCTAATTGGCTGGTAAATTTTCTGTTAATCTTCCAGGGAGTGTTTCAATGTCACATAATGTTTGGGTGTGTTCCTAGACTGCTGATCCATTCTGAATAGAATGTGTCACCTTACTGCGTCTATGACTTTTCATGCTCTCTCAAAACTGAGTAAACATTGGAACAGTGTAGCACAGCCCCACGCTAGCGCAAGGCTCTGTCTGCATATTTCCTAAGGGTTTAAGTTCGCATAACTTGACTGTCTTTCAATACTCATTGACTGATAGGGGAAAAAAAAGTCTCTAGAGTTCTATATAAAGGACCGGACTTTTCCCACTTACCATTTCCATTCAGTGCAAGCACAAGGGAGCACATGGGGAAGGAAAAATGCTTATGGTTCTGTCAAAAAAGCACACGCTCATCAGGGTGGTGAGCCAGTTTTCATCTGTGCAGTGGTGACAGTCACTCCCTGAGCTTGTGACAGGCAAGCCGAGTGCTCAGCTGACTCCTGTCAAGGTCTGTCCAATCAGTAAACACCCAAGACTTTTGTTCAGAAGCCTTTCCTGTACTTAATTCCATTTTTTGTCTCTGAGTGTAGATTGCCTGTGATTTAACTGCTAGGATTCTCAACCATCTCTGTGAATTTACTGTGAATTCTGACCACCTCTTAGGGCTCTATACACTCTCTGAGAATTGCCATTAGGTAGAACAGCTGGTGAGAAGCAAATGGCACTGAGTATATTTTATCTATCAGGAAAAGAAAAACTTGTGTAATGTGTCCATAAACTTTTTGATGGGTTAATATTATAAAGAGACTTTAACGCCACTGCTCAAATTTAAGCAGGGGAAGATACAGGGCAGAGTGAAGTGAGAAAGCTTGGGAGATACTCAGAAGAAATATGTGTGTGTGTGTGTGTGTGTGTGTGTGTGTGTGTGTGTGAGAGAGAGAGAGAGAGAGAGAGAGAGAGAGAGAGATGACAGGCCAGAAACCACTGTTGCTGTACATCAGCTTCAAATCAGGGCTGTGAGGGGGCTACAAGGTCAGATCGCTAAATTCTGTAAGCTGTGAGTAGAACCTGCAGATTGGGAAAGATTCTTCACAACCCAACATCTGACAGAGGGCTAATGTCCAAAATATACAAAGAACTCAAGAAATTAAATGTCAAGAAATGAAATAATCCAATCAAAAAATGGGGAACAGAGCTAAACAGAGAATTCACAAAGGAGGAATCCCTAATGGCTGAGAGACACTTGAGGAAATGCTCAGCATCCTTAATCATCAGAGAAATGCAACTCAAGACAACTCTGAGATCCCATCTCACACCTGTCAGAATGGCTAAGATCAAAAACTCAAATGACAGCACATGCTGGTGAGGGTGTGGAGAAAGGGGAACACTCCTCCATTGCTGGTGGGAGTGAGGCTTGTGCAGCCACTATGGAGGTCAGTCTGGTGATATCTTAGAAAACTTGGAATAATAGCTCTACCTCAAGACCCAGCCATACCGCTTCTGGGTATACATTCAAATGATTCCTCACCAAATCACAAGGAAGTTTCCTCATCTATGTTCATAGCAGCCTTATTTGTAATAGCTAGAAACTGGAAACAACCCATATGTCCCTCAATGAAGAATGGACTAAAAAAACTGTGGTACATCTACCCAATGGAATACTACTCAGCCATCAGAAACAACGAAATCATACAATTTGCAGCCAAATGGATGGAACTAGAGAAGCTCATCCTGAGTGAGCTAACCCAGACTCAGAAGGATGCACATGGCATCTATTCACTTATAATCATATTTTAACCATATAGTACAGGATAACTATACTACAACCAATGCATCAAAGGGAACATGAACATAGACTTTTTTACCTGTCCATGAGACACTTTGCCCTAGTGGTGCTGCCTTGTAGGCCGCCCGTGTATGAGGAGGCTCTTGGCCCTCATATGACTGCTGAACAAGGGCAGGGGACTGTTATGTAGGGACACTCCACTCCAAAGGAGTAGGATGGAAGGGATAGGGGGAAGAGGGTGGGAGGCTGGGACTGGGAGGGGTGGAAAGAGGGCACTGTGATGGAGATGTAACCTGAAGTAATAAATAAACATTAAAAAAAAAGTATCAGTGTGTCCAGGGAATTACTGTGGGGAACAAAGGACATATACCCTGAGAAAGCTGGGCATTTTGAGAATTGAAAATCAGGATAGGAGAAGACTATCAGGTGGCAAACTTATTTACTCAGACTGGTATAAAACCCAGAGTGGCCGTAGCTCAAATTTTAAGCCTGGGTTAAACATTCACTCCCCTGACTCCCACGCTCCTCTGTTTCTCCCATTTTTCTCCCTCGCCTTCTCTCCATTCTGGGGTCTCTCCTTACCATAAGAACCCATAGGTGAATCAAATGAAGTCTGATAGGTATTCTTTAAGATGAGAGAACACAAGTTCATAGACACGAGTGAACTTCAAGTCAAACAGTTTGTTACCTGAAGAAGGGTTAGGATCTAGGTAGTGTGTTTTGTATGATAATGGACTCCCTATACCATTTTGCCAGTTCAGTATTACCATATAACATAATTTTCTGTTTGTTTTTGAAAAAAGTTCTAGAGCTCTATTTGAACAAAAGTACTTCCAAATGTGGACCATATTATAAGTTGAAGAAACTAAAAGAACTGTGTCCCTGAGGGAGTCATGAGTACTATACTTGGCAGTACTGAGCCAAATGCGTCAGTACAAGCTTGTCTTGTCTGTGTTATGCAGAGCTAGATCATAAAATATTTCAAAAGATGATTTTATTCACAATCTTGGCAAACTGACTAGTTTTGGCTGAGGATCCATAGCAGAAGAGGGTCACCAGATGGGGAAGCCTCATCTCCAGGGCAGGACCTGAAACACAGCTGAATGTTTAGGTGTTGGCAATAGAACACCAGGGGACCGTCTGTTCAAATGTGCCCCAAACCCATTAAGTCATCAGCCTTAGCCTGGTTTAGAAAGCGGTTCACAGGGCCTGGATTGTTATCTCCTAAACACCACCCTGAGACATTCTCTAGGAGAGGCAGGCAGAGCGTCACTTGCCACTGACACTCCAAAAATCTTATGAAATTAACACTGTTAGCAGGGATGAACTCAGCCAGAGTTGGCTCCACTCACTCAATAATACAGTCTTGGCTAAAGGAGAGATGGGACACTCATTTCCTCTAGGGTGCCCCGGTACTTGAAGTCACTGTCTTTTCTTTCCTCCTATGGAAAAGGTCAGCTTTCCATAGAGGAAAGAGTCATTCCTTTTCTTTTTTTTTATTATTTAAATACTTTATTTTTTTTTCTTCAAGTTACATCTCAGTAACAAACCCCTCCCTATTCCCCCTTCCTATCCCACCCTTCCACCCTCTTCCCCCCAGAAGTTTCCCCTTTCAGTCCAACAGATGGTCATTCCTTTTCTGAAAGACCACAAGTGGCTTCAGTTCCTTGTCAAACCTCACAAAGAGCTTTCAAGACCAATCCCCTACTATTTCTGCATCTTTCTATGCCCCAATTTCTTCATCCCTAAAATTAGCGTGGGTACACTCCCCATCCCATAGAAAGTGCAGAGGGCTCCAAGAAGACTGAGTGGACCTTTCTGGCATGGACCTTATTGCATTAGAGTACACAGCTCCCCACACCTTTTCATGGTACTTATTATACTGTGAAGACTTGGGCAGCCCCTCAGGACAAGCATTCGGGAGAGAGAATGTCAAGGATGGTTCCTTCATGTGGTCATAACTGGTCAAATGTAGAGTCGCTGCTCCAGTGGCCCACATTCCAGGCACTCATTTAAGATGGAGGCTTCTGAGACATGCCTTCTAAGAACAAAGATGGACAGGGACACAGAATGCCAGTGAACATAATAGAAATAGAGCACTTTCACCTCACTGTCTGGAGAATAGGTGGGTTTCAGCTGCAGGAGAATGAGACCTGCCAGTCAAACCATGTCAGTAGAACAGGGGAGAGAGACTTCAGCAAGACAAATGAGTATAAATATTGTGAGTGGAGGAAGGCAGGATGCATACAGATCATGTTTGACTAGTCACAGTTGGGGAACTTTCCAAGACCTTCAAATGGGAAGCCCTTGGAGCTGAGGCAGGTGTCTGGGATGAAAGCAACAGGCAGATGCTAATATGAAGTGCCCATTAGTGAGGTTCCTGCAGGACTCAGGGGATTCCAAACTGCTGGGCTTTCCCCAAATCTCATCTAACCCTAGTCACATGAGATGAAAATTCTGCTTGTTACTTCATTGGCCTGCCTTGCTGTAGATCTGTAGGGAACCCTGTAGGCCAAGAGTCTCTGGCTGCCACCTTAGAGGGAGGTTACTCAGAAATTCTTCCCTTCCCTGTCTGCACGTCTACAATCTAATCCAGAGCTTCACAGAGCTGTTTGTTGATAACCCCTCATTCACCTTCATTAAACCGAATGTCTACCCAGGTCCCATGCCATGCTCCTCTGTGTGTCAGCCCCATGGGAGGTGTCTGTACCCAACATAGTGATACCTCCAGGAAGCATCATCTGCCCAATCCTGCACCAAGACCCTAATCATGAGCTTCATGATCCCCTACCTCATCTCTGAGAGATGCCCAGGTGTTCTGATGTCCTGTGACCCCAACCAGGATGATTACAGTTCCTTCCATCTCACGAACTCCTCCCTTTCCATTTGAGTACACTGTTAAACAGGGACTCCACCCCCTCCTCTTTTTGAGACTTCCTCCAAAAGAGTGTGGTGATGCGATATTCCTTCCTAGAGATATTCTTTGTCTCCTAGCCCTGTCTGTCTCTGTAGACAGCTCCTTCTGATGCTGATCCAGAGTTTACCTCTGCCAAAACTCTGTCAGAGTTGATTAAAGTGTTCTGGTTATCCTAGCACAGAGATCTTATTTTGTGTGGCCAAAGCACAAAGACATGGACTGCAGTGGATCCTACAGAACTACACTGAGGACTGGATTAGTCTGTGAAGAGAAGAGTAGCTGGTCTGAGTCACACTACCCTCTTGCCTAGATTTTTGTGATGGTCAGCAAACCTCACTTAATCTTACTACATGATAACCTTGCTTAAGTCTATTCACAAAACAGCATCCCAAGTGATCCTCATTAAGCTGGGTCTTGCCAATTATTCCTCTGCATAAATACCTGGCCAGCTTTCCATCTCATTCATAAAATATTCCTTTCCTTCATATCTTACCTTTGAACACTTTGCTCAAGAAATGTACCTTCCTGTCCATTCCTCAAGTATGTTTCATGGGAAGTCCTGCCTCAGGGTCTTTGCATTTCCTATTATGTCTTCCTAGAACACTTCTAGCCTCAATTCACTCTCTGACTATTTGCTCATCATCTTTATATGTCCATGCAAATGCATTTAAGTGATTTTTTTTGGCTTGTGAAGGGTTTTGTTTGTTTAATACATCTGAAAAGAATTCATATATGAAGAGTTGAGACACAAGAAAGGATCAGTTCGGCACTAACAAATCCATAAGATCAGGATTGGAGAAGGAGATTATCTAAACATTTTCTAAAAACAGGAACCTGCAAACACAATAATCTGACTAAGTCTCTATTAACACTTAAGAAGCATCATGAGGCTCTCACCGTTTTTCTTGAGAGAGTTTTGGCCAGTTGTTCAAGGGTTCTGCATAGGCATGGAAGGAAAAAAGGGGCTAACCCTGACTGGTCCCCATGTTGGTTAAAAGTATGCTCCCTGCCCCTTGTGCTCACAGCTTCTTAATGAAGTAGGCCTGTAACCTTGTCATCTGAAAGGAGACAGTGATCACCAGTGACCATGTGTCTTTTGGCACCATCCCTTAAGGATCCCTATGTACTAGGTCTTCAACTCAGAAGCTGAGGTCAACATCTAATTTGAAATATTAAAAATGGATGCAAAACTATTTCCACAATGCAGACAATTAAGTGTGTTATTGTCAGTGAAGGTGCTGTTGGCAAAGCATGTTTTCTGATACACAACAAACAAATTTCCATCAGAATATGTACCACTGTTTTTGACAACTACATAGTCACAGTTATGATTGGTGGAGAACCATGTACTCTTGGATACTGCAGAGCAAGAGGATTATGATGGCCGAATTATTCACAAACAGATGTTTTTCTAGTGTGTTTTTCAGTGGTCTCTCCATCCTCTCCCACTTTTCTGATTTTTCCCCATTAAACACACATGACTCTTACACTGCATATTTACTTACTGTTTCAGCATATTATGTATAATCTCCATGAGAGAAGACTTCCTTGTTATCTGCACTCTTCCCAAATACAGCATAAGCCAGTGGTTCACAACCTTCCTTTTGATACAGTTCCTCATGTTGTGGTGACTCACAAGCCATAAAATTATTTTGTTGTTACTTCATAACTAATTTTGCTACTGTTACCAGTTATAATGTAAATAGCTGATGTGCAGGATATCTGATATGTGACCCCTGTGAAAGGGTCATTCAACCCCCAAAGGCATTGTGACCCATAGGCTGAGAAGCAGTGGTATAGACTGACAGGTCTCAACATGAACTAATTTCTCATAGTTCTTGAAGCTGGAAAGTGCAATACCAAGACAGCAGCTGACTCAGCATCCTCAGACCACAAGAGAGTATCACGTCACACCTACACTTCTCACGGCTCTCTGGGAGCTTCACTCTCATAAACCAATTCCCTCCAAAGCCCCCAACCACTGCAGTGAGATAGAGGCTTCAATGTGGACGTTTCTCAGAGAATAACACTTTGCCTCTACGTGTCCAGTTTTTTCATGTTCTTCTCATATTTGAAATATATTTATCCCACCGTGCCCCCAAAGATTGAACTCTGAAGTCTAAAACTTTGTATCATCTAAGCCAAGTGTAGGGGAGAGTTGAAATCAGACCTGACTCCTGAGACCATCCTGCTATCCACCTGTGGACTTACACAAAGGCAAACAAGACGCAATGATGGCACAGGCAAGGGCTGCCTTTGAAAGACAGTGCCTTTCTGAAGGGGGGCGGGAAGAGGAGAGGAGAAAGAGCAAGTACGCACCGCAAGGCACATCCAAGTATCCACAGGACTCAGGAGTGATCCTCTTGCACTTCATTTCTTGTCTTCCTTCTAGATGGCTACCCTGCTGACATAACTCTTCGGGGGACAGGTAGCATCACATGACCCTGACCAACCTCAACTGCAACACTTTCTGGCCTTCTGGCACTGGACTCATGATCTCCTCACTCTAGATGGACCCAAAAGGGTCAACCCTGACCTATGAAACACCTTCCGGGTCATCTTTCCCCATCTAAAGGGCAGTTCACATTCATAACCCAGTAGTTCTATGACAGTTCTATCACATTCTATCACAGGTCCTCTGACACCTTTTCCTTGTTATGTCCCCTTCTTTCCAGCTTCAGTTACCTGCAAAGCTAACTGCTCAGGTGTGTGGCTCATACTCACAGGACCCTCCACTCACCTGCCACTCACATCAACTTCCCTCCCAAACACTGTCTCATATTTTGTCATATGGACCAGCTGAAAAATATCCAAATCCTACATTCCTACTGATGTTTATATTCTGATCCCATCTTCAGTTTATTTTTTCTCCTTTTGCACTTAAGTATTTATCAATAGGACCCATCATATTGTTTAGAAATCTCTCTCACTCACAAAATCTACCTTCTACAAGCTATTAGATGGTGAATAAAATTCAGCCAAGTCCCTCCCCACTCTGTAACCATGGTTGCCTTTTCTCCATTTCCCAACATGCTCCCCATTTCTGAGAGTTCATCAGAGTAATCTTTGCCATTCCTCTTCCTCCAACATCATGTGCATAGTTATTTATGTGCACCTAAAATGTATGGAAGAATTTTCTTCAGCACTACTCTTCCTTGAGCCCTCACCATAACTTTGTTCTCCCACTTTAACAGGACAGTCTTCTGACATTCACCTCAAAATTCTTGCAGCTTTTAACTATCACTGTGTTCTAAAACTACTCCAAAAATGTCCATATCTGTTACAGTATCACCAACCCTACTCTCAGTACCAATTCCTCCACTCTGCCTATTGTATCTAATGGAGTGTTTAGCATGTATTTATTAACACTTGAACATGACAGCTCCCATTCATTTCTGCTTACAGTTTGATGACAATACTTCCAAAATTTTTCTATACATTTTTGTACTTGTACAAATATAACACAGTGGTTAATATAACATTGGTATTTGATATTCATACAGATAACCTGGGTTTGGTTTCCAGTACCAACATGGCAGTTTACTTCAACCACTAACGCCAGTTCCGGAGGAATCCAATGTTCTATTCTGGCTTCTCCAGTCATCAGACACATATGTGGCATGCATACATACATGCAGCCAAACACCCATGCACATACAATTCAAAAAAAACAGACAAAGAAACAAATCTTTCCAATGATAGGACCATGTTAAAATATATTTAACTTTGTGATCCTTAGGAATTTACAGTGGTTTATTCTTTCAAAGAGTGATTCTCTGAGTGCCCTCACAAACACAAAAGTTTGTGTGTTTATTTACAGGGTATATTTCTATAAGGTGGGTTATGAAAAAGGCAATGCTTGCTCATTGGGCCTGTTGATTTTAAATGTTTATATTGCTAGCCAAATGGCCCTCCAAAAGGTCGAAACCAATTAATAATCTCCCCAGGGCAGAGAAATGTGGTCTTCCCAGCCATTCCCCACAGCAGACACTCCCAACACATTATATTTCTGTGAACATGATATGTTAGAAGGTGAACCTATTTTATTTCCATATTTGAGTTACCAAAGGAAGTAATTCTGCATATTTTTCATATTTCATAGGTTTATTAGATGTTTGTATGTCTTGTGTGAATTGTTTGTGTTCTTCATCCATTTTTCTACTGAGTTGTTTATTGCTTTTCAAATTGATTTGTGAAAATGCTGTTTGTATTATAGATATTAACCCTTTGTTATAAATACTGCACATGTTTGTCCCAGTCCGTCTCCTGTTTTTTAGTTTATTTTATAATACCATTTGTCATACAACAGTTTTGATTTGTCTGTAATAAATTCTACCAATCTTTTTCTTTATGGCTTCATCATTTCCTGATTTGCTTAGGCAGGCTTCCTCTCTGTCTCTCTCTCTCTCTCTCTCTCTGTCTCTCTCTCTCTCTCTCGTCTCTCTCCATATTGTGTATTTTAAAGCCATCCTGAATTCCTTACAAAACTAAAGTAAAAAAAAACTTTAAAAACATATTAAAAAATAAATGTGTTTAAATAAGATGTCACATGTGAAGGCAGTAGTATCTTACATTTATATACCACATTTACTTCCCAAGTGTTTTCAGCTTTATTATCTAATTACTCAGTTTTTGCAATGTATTCAATCGACAGAACTGCCGAAGGCAACCTCAAACAGCTGTTCTGATAGTTACCTGTGTTTCTTCTGTTGCCACCCCTGTGGGACAGGAATAGCTCTTTAGTACTGAGACCTTAGGTCCCTAGCCTTGCCCTGCTATCCCCGACAGCCTCCTGAACAAAGCTCACATAAGTCATCAGCTCACAGGTGAGGCAGAATTGGGTGTGTGATCTTCACACTGTCCTGCATCTACTATGTGTGGCCTGGGTGCTCCCTGGTTCACTCATCCTGATATTCATGACACCTTGCTCTTCTACCTGAAGGATAGAGGCAGTCTTGAATGGCAGGGGCTTTACAAACACCATCCAGGTGGACAGCTAAGAAACAGGGAGTGGACAGATGGGACGGCAGTAAGAAAAACTTCTCACACCATTGCAGTTCAGGCAGTTCTGGGCCTACATGATTACAGATTGAGACTTTGAGTGATGTGCTCAGAGTTAAAATAAGGCCTCACAGACAAGAAGAGAGATGAGGAGGGGAGGATAAGGAAGGGGATTCTGACTTCTCATGTTTATTAGCTCTAGCGTGAGCCCAGGGTCTATTCTGTCCTTGCCAGAGACTATGGTCAGTGATTACTATCACTCTCTTGGTAGGAATTGTCTTCTGTCTGATACCAGAGTCTCTAGATTTCATTCTAGGCTTTGTGTGGGAATTCATTATAATGTATATTTTAAGCATTTTAAACATAGGTAATAAGAAGGATGAGACTTTTGTTATTATTATTATTATTATTATTATTATTATTATTATTGTTAAAATTAGACTCTAAAACCTTTGGTATGGCTGAAGGAACAGGGCTTTCATGGGCAAATCCAGCTTTCAGTTCATGCTCTTCTCATTTTTTCAGCTGTGTGATCTCTAGTAAATTACTTAACCATTCTCTCTGGTAGATCATAGTCCTTGGCTGGCCAAGAGAGGACAACACCAGGTCTGTTCTGATTTTGTTTCAAGCAACACTCAAATTCTCTGTTGCCACTTGCACCCCAAGCTAGTAGCTATGTTTGATTTTTTTTTTTTTCTTGCAAAAAGCCGACACTAACCTTACCAAGTTAAAGGGAATATATTGTCAGGAAATTAGTATCACAGTGTTGAGGAAAAGCTGGGCTGAACCCCAGAAGTATGGCAGCTGATGGAGGAAGACACAATGGCAATAGAATATGGCGATGACGATGATGACAATGACCGTGATGATGAAGATACTGGATTGTGACAAAGTTTTTAAGGGGCATCAGGCACAATCTCAGTGTTTCTTAGGTATTAACTCATCCAGCCATAGTAAGCACTCAACTGAGGTACATCCTACAATGTTCTCCATTTTACCTGAAAGGAAACTCAGGCAGGGAGATTAAACATAAAAGCCGGTGCATCACCCATCAAGTGATAGGGTTGAAATTCAAGGATTTTTGTAGCTGATCACTACTGATGGAAGATATTGCTAAGTAAACACTGTTAGAAAAATGGAACACTTAACCACGAGTCTATCTACTAAGACTTCCATCCTAGGAAGAAAATGAGGGTAAAATCAGAAGCAAGGAGAAGCACAGAGACAAGGACCCCTTACCCTGATGGTTCCAGTTTCATAGAAATATGTATGGAGATTTGGGATCTGGGCTGTTTCAAGAGAGCCATGGAGCATTACTCCTTCAAGCCAAGTAAACGTGGAGAGAGGGACAACAGCTCCCTGCTACTTGCAGGCTCTGCTGTGAGAGCACCCCTCAAGACTGGGAATTGAGGACTTGCCCAGATGGATTACCAAGTCTCCTGGGTAGCTGCCCTGGGGCAAGTCCAACCAAGAAGAAAATGCATCTCCCTGCATAAGCCTTAGAGCAGAGTGAACCCCTGCCATGGTCACTGACGCCCAGAAGCATGAAAGCAACCGAGAGTAGAGTTGGAGTTCAGCCCCTCCCCCACCTAGTTACAGGATGATCACCACCATGTTCAGAGCCAGACATGGGCCATGGGTAATGAAGAGAAGCCTTTAATCTCTTCCCCTCAGATAGTAGTGTGATAGAAGTTTTAGCAACAGAGACCTCGAGAGCTAGAAAGATTATGTGATTTGAAAGAGGGTTTACAGCTACTTAGGCATGGTGGTAAGAATCAGGTGCCCTAGATTTGTGATTTTTGTTCCTGACAAATAACTGATACATTCCCAGAAATTTAGGATTAGGCGAGAAGAGAGACTCAGAGAATAGGTGTGTGTGTGGGTGGGGGGGATGGGCTTGCTCTTCTTGTTTTGAAACACATTTATTTAATGGCTAAATGATTTAGTTAACTTCTGAGCCAGAGGTGGCCCATTAAGAGTCTCTGACTATGAATGTTTCATTTGAAACCAAATGATCTCTATAAAGAGTACAAACAGGGTTGTCATTTATTGTCAGGGAAGGTGTGATGGAAACAGGACTGAGGCTCAGGCAATACACAGCAGCCATGGGAGGGGCAGCTGCCATTTGTCCTCCTTTTGAGTACCTTGTAATGAGTAAGGCCAAGCACCAGCTCAGATGCACACCCTGTGCCTCCCTCCCCTTGGGTAACTAGATCAAAGTGGGTTTCCTTGTGAAGGCTCATTTAGTCTCATTGCAGAGATCCAGGAGCTGAAACAGCACAAGTACAATCCAGGAGCGCAGAATCAATTAATTTGAAAAACGTGGTGTAATATATTGCAGCTGGCCACTTAGAGACGCTGCTGAAATACTGTAAAGCCACTGGAAGACATGCAGTCATTTAGCTCTATGTTTCTCACCCGTCACATGACTCTCTGAACCTCCTGGGATTTGCATAGACTCCTCCAAATCATCCGTGTGTGTGTGTGTGTGTGTGTGTGTGTGTGTGTGTGTGTGTGTGTATTTGTACATAGTTGTGTGTAGCTGTAGGTGTATCCACATGTATCTGTGGATACAAACACACACACACACACACACACACACACAGACACACACACACACACAGCTGTGGGGACAGGAGGTTGACCTCAAGTGCCTCCTCCTCTGTTCTCCATGTTAAATTTTGAAATAGGCTCTTCTTTGGACTTGGAAGTCATGGATTTGGCTAGGGTATCTGAGCAGTCAGAGCCAGCATCCCCGTCGCCCAGTGCTGGGATTGTAGCAGCAGTTTCCTGCCCTCCTTTTACATGAATGCTACGGACCTGAACTCAGTTCTCATGCTTACGTAGCAAGCATTACATTGACTTTGCCATCTCCCCAGCCCCCTACCTCTTTCTTGAGCTATACAAATGGATTTCAAATTCACACCCGAGTCCTCATTCAGTCCTTGATGACCATTTCTTATTTTTATCCAATTACTACTACTTTTGTGCCTGTGAAGAACAGGGGCTGCATCAACAGAACAGGTGTGGCCCAAGCCCTTCACCTTCTATGTACATGCAGATCAGAGGGGTGTCTAAATGTAGGTGCCTTGTAAGGTAAGCTTCTGGACTCTGATTTTCTTAATGCTTATGAATTTTAAGGCCTGGAATGTCTGCTCTATGTGTTATGTGAATTAAAAGGCAGGAAATCTGTGTGTGCTGGATAGTCTGTTTTACCAAGTACCCGCACTATCTATATTACCTCATCCTAACCTGAATCTTGACTACTTAGTGTAAGCATCACTGTTGTGTTACATATTTTAGATTAATTTCTTTACTTTATGTGTGTAAGTGTCTTGCCTGCATGTATGTACATGCACTACATGCCTGCCTGGTACCTACAGAGGTCAGAAGATAGCAAACCCCTGGAACTGGAGCTACACATGGTTTGAAGGTGCCACTTAGGAGCTGAACCCAGGTTCTCTGAAAGATGCTCTTACCCACTGAGCCAACTCTCCAGCCCCAAACACCTTTGAGAAATGATCAAACAAAGGAAGTCAAATTCGCCCATTCTGCTCAAGTGAACTAGGCAGAGGACTCTAACAAACAGGATGCTATAGTTCCTGAAAGATCGCCATTCTTCTTAACAAAACACTTTGCAGTAACAATCCCATCTGGTACGCAGACTGTAACATAGGTTTTATGTAGTTACAGGCCAGGGTTATATCAAAATTGCATAGCCCAAAATTACACAGCCTGGGTTGGAACCAAGATACCTGACTTCCAGTGTTGTGTTGTCTACACTAAAAGTGACAGTTCCGAGAAGCCCAAGGCTGCACTGAGTGGAAAGTGAGGAAGCACAAAGCACAGTCATTGTGTGATTGGAGGGGCCTTGGCAAGCCAGTAATATACGAATCTTGAAATGCCATCAATCAGGTTCCAGCTCTGTAAAACATCTACAAGGATATGTCATTTACTTCATCAAGATACTTTTTTTTTTTACACATCAACTTCACAGAGCTATAATTTACATACAAATAAATTCAAACATGTTAAGGTCAATGGCTTTGAGAGATTGTACACAGTCACATAACCACCACCTTCATCAAGAGATAAAATCTTTTAAGCTACTACGGGCATCCCTTCATTTCCATTCAGGGTTTTTTCCCTTCCCAGCACCCTGAGCCAGGCAAGTAGCAATGTGATTTCTACAAGTTAAACAGGACAGTTTTACTCTGTGTTTCAATTCACACACTTTTCTTCATGGTGAATCCCCTCCCTGTCAGTGGCGTTCATCTATGGTGTAGTCTTCATTGTAATTATATATAATAGTCCTTGTATATTTATTTTAAATTGTCAAGCATTTACACCCCCACCCTATGCTTTTCTGAGACTGGTCTCACTGGGTAGCTCTGGCTGACCTGAGTGTATTGCCTCTCTCTCTTGAGTTCTGGCTGGGAGTGCTGACATCCGCTATCAGACCCAGATTTTAATTCAGATATTGTCTCTCGTTGAAACTCAGACTATTCCCAGGTTCACAATCTTCCCACCTTAGCCTCCCAATTTGCTGGAAGTACTGATATGACCCACCAGGCCTGGATATATATAAAGTTTTTACTGCATTCATTTATTTAAGGCCATTTAGATGATTTCTGGTTCCACGTTCTTATGAATAATTTTGTCATGATCATTTGGTGTACATGCAATTCCATGATGCATATTTTTTATATAGTTGGTTGAATGGCCAGATCTCGTGGTAAGTGTAAATTACATTTTACAATACAAGGTAGAATTCAACAGTTTGAAAAAGTGAGGGAACTCTTTCAGCACATAAAACAGTAGGAGCTTCCCGTCTCCTGCGCACCCTTGCCATCTGGAACTCTGTCTGTCTCTAGAGTTGTAATGAAGTAAGTTAAATGGAACAAACAGGGTCAATAAGCCTGGTGAGTACATTCTGAGATGCAGCCAACTCGCTCACAACTCACCCATTACAGACCTATAGCCCATGGCTTCGGGCCTATTGTATGTGCTGCACACCTAACAATCACTTGTTCAGCCCAGTCATTGCTAGAGGACTGTTATCAGCCTTGAATGAATCATTAGGCTCTGGCGCCATACTTCTCTCATGGAGTCTGTGGGTTTTTAACACCATTTCGATGACTGAGCATATTTTCAAGGTTCATTCATGTTGCCACATGTATCAATGGTTTGTTCCTTTTGTGACTGAATAATATCTTTACCATGTAGATGGTCAAGATTTTGTTTAGCCTTTCATCAGTTAGTGGACACTTGGATTGTTTCCCTTTGGGGGCTAATGTCTACTGATGTGTGTTTGTGTGGTGTATATTCTTGTTTATATTGGCTATATACGTAGGATGAAATCACTTGGCTATATGGTAATGCCGCTCAATCTTTTGAAAAGCTACCAGACTGCTTTCCAAAATCACATTTTTATTTTAATTCTCTCTGCAACATATCACAGTTTCGGTATTTCAATGCCCAATCAAACGCTTGCTATTATTTATCTTTGTGATTATAGCCTTTACAGTGAGTGTGAAGTACTCTCTCAATGCAGCTATGATTTGAATTTCTCTGTTGCCCAATGACATGAGCAGTTTTGGTGTGCTTAATGGCTATTTATACTTTATTGTAAAAATGTCTGTTTAGTATTTTTCCCATTTTAACTGGGTTGTCTTTTCACAGTAAAAGTTCTTCATCTCTCTTACATGTTAAGTCCCTATCAAATGCACCATTTACAAATATTTTCCCCTTTTCTGTGAGTTGTCATTTTCTTTCTTGATAGTGATCTTTGAATCACCAAACACTTGCATTTTATTGAAGATAACTGTGTTTGTTTTTCTTCTGTTGCTTGTGCTTTCTTAGTTAAAATCCCAAGAGCATGAAAATTTCCTCTATTTTTTCCATTTTACTTAATTTTGTGAGTGAGTGTGTGTGTGTGTGTGTGTGAATATGACAAGTTACAACTTTCTTCTTTAGCAGGCATCTAGTTTGTTCATCATATGCTGAAAAGAGCATTCATTTCCATTTGAGTTGTTTTGATAATCTTATTTAAGTCAATAGATCCAAAACATATAGTGAGAATGTTGTTTCTAGACTATTAATGGTCTGACCATTTGTATTAATTTCTGTTGCCTCTTGGTGTGATCTCCACTCTGAAAACATGACTCTTCCAGGTTTGTTCCTCACTTTCAAAATGGTTTTAGATTATCATTAGACTCTGTCTGGCAATCTTATCAAAGAATACAGCTGGAAGTTTCACAGCAATCACACTGAATCAGAATCAGTTTGGAGAACATTGCTATTTCAACAGCATCAAACTTTCCTGACCATGAAAAGGTGATATGCTCCTAGTTATTCAAAAATCTTTCTACAACCTCTGACCATGTGTTGTAGTTTTCCAGATAGAAGTTCCACACTCTTTTGCTCAATGTTATCTAAGTATTTCATTCGTTTTGATGCCGTTGTTTTTGTAGCATTATTTTCAGATTCTTCATTGAAAGTATACAGAAATGCAAATGACTTAGGTATGTTGATTTGTACCATGCAATATTGCTAAATTCATCTATCACTCCAAACAGTGCCTTAGTGGGTTCTTTACACATAAATCATGCCATCTGTGAATAGTGGTGGTTTTTACCTCTTCTTTCCCATCTGTTATGCCTTTTGTTCCATTTTCTTACCTGTTTCATTTCATTTTTCTTACCTACTCACTCTGACTAGAACCTACAGTACAGTATTGAATAGAGATGGCTGAGAGTGTGCCTCCTCTCGTTTGTGCTTTTGTGGGCAAGTATGTTTCATGTCGATTGAAGAAGCTGCATGCAATTCCATCACTAAATGTTTTACTATAACACAGAATTTATTAATCTCCTTTCACATATTGACAGGATCCTGTGGCTTTTTTGTTTCCTTGGTTTGGTTTTTGAGACAGGGTTTCTCTCCGTAGCCGTGGCTATCCTAGAACTCACTCTGTAGACCAGTCTGTCCTGAAACTCAGATATCTACCTGCCTCTGCCACCCTGAGTGCCGGGATTAAACGTGTGTGGCACCACCACTGCCAGGCAGCCTTTTTTCTTTATCAGATTGAAACAGTGCTTCCCATGACCTTATTTTCAGATATCAAACCAGCCTCATATTGCTGATACAAATCTCAGGACCATATAATCATGTTGTAGTGTGGTCCTGTGTAGCACTCCAGCATGTGCAGGGCAAGGTATAGATGTCATATGTTCAGAACCAAAACTTCAGTGAAGTCCTGTGATGCTACATGGGCAGGTACCTCCAGAAACACTTCCAATTCACTATGTATTCCACTCGAAGTAACTTTGGTCATTGTGTGTTTAGAAAGATTTTAGTGTTGCTACATCCTTCATGACTCTACATTCAGTTACACACATGAGCTCACAACCCACACTCTCACAAGCTGGGACCCAGTACTTGGGCTGGATTAATGAATATACTCTGCCTTTGACGAGGACAGTAAGGCCCTTCTATCCTATGACCTTTCAGAATACGTGAAAGTTAGTAGCTCTAGGCAGACATTGTGAATTTTTGTTTGGATACCGTGATTGTTATTTGTTGATGTAAATACAGTTAATTGTGGAGATATACTCTGAAATAATTTCAGAGAAAATGGTATATACTTGCAGTTTTGCAGTGGGTTTTCATTGCTTTATTTTCCTGGGGCCACTCTCCCTGTTTAGATCCAGGGAATGTGCATATTTCCATAGCCTTTGACCTTCCAAGGTGCGCAGACACTTCTACATCTTCTCTGAATTCACTGCTTATCTTCTGTTCTTTCCAGGATACACTTAGTTCTTGAGAATTTATATTTATTTTCATGACTTCTGATAATCATAGCCAGTGATAACTCTGAATGACACCCACCCCCACCCCGAGACTGGTGGTGTAAACTTGAGGTGGGCGATTTCAGGTAGACACAGAGCATCATTTTGTCTCTACTTAGAAAGTGTGAATCCTCAGCTGGGAAGATCTGAAACCTTGAGGATAACTCTCCAGCTCCAAGTAACAATTATCTGGAGGCGTCTTCGTACATCTGTGGCTTGTGTTTGCTAATGCCTCTGCCAGTCAGCCAGAACTCTTCCACATGGTCTCTCTACAAACCTTACTTGGGCTTTCTCAGAATGAGGTGGCTGTGTTCTGAGACACAAATGGAAACTATTAGAGCCCTACCCAGGTGACCCAGAGGCCCTTTCACAGTGGGAGGATTGTTAGAGTTATGGTGATATGGGAGATATTACCAAAAAGTGCTGCCTTACCCTCTTAATGTTATTTTACCCTTCTCCATCTTTGAAATTCCGACTTAGTTTGGGCTCTTTATGAATTGCATGAATGCTGCTCTCCCCTGGATAACTATGGGCCAAATCCTTGTTTCATTCCACACCCTCTTTAAGCTTTCAACATCTGCTGAAATGAAGAAATCCATGTCATTTGTACTCGACCCTGCCTGTCACTTGCCTACAGGCCCCTTTAGGCTCCTGTTATCCAAACAGAGCTCCCATTTCTTCCTAGTAACCTCTATATCAAATCCTTTCCATACTCCATGGTCTAGGAAGTGCCACCCCCATGCGGTTTGCCCAGACAGAAATTTGTAAGTTAGTTATTGCTTATATTTTTCAATTAAGTAATTCTTTCACATTTCACATATTCAATATTTACTCTGTCTTACTTAACTCCTTCTACCATTGCCTCTGTAAGGCACATTTCAGCCCTTCGTACCATTGGGCCGCATCTCTTATAAATCTGTTTGTTCTCAGGCTTGCTCTTCCCCGTCTCACTTTGTAGTCTGCTCCCAGAGGCCACTTTCTGTCAAATGTATTTGTTCATGGTCCCCTCTTGCTTGAATTTGGGACCGCTCCCCATGCTCCCGAAGAATATACTAAAGCCATGTTGCTTGCCCCACTGAGGACACCCACCCATGTGAACGTACTGACTTCATCTCAATTCTCACTATGGCCTACTCAACTCATCACACCCAAGCACCTCATAAAACAAGGTATGCCTTTGTTCCTCTGGGCCTTTGCAGATGCCATTGTCCTTTCTCAGAATTGCCTTCCCTCTTCTCTTGTAGGATTTGTATTTGGCCTTTCAAAGTCTCGGTTTCAATGTTGCCGCTGACCAATAACTGTCTTCTGCCCACACACACTTACATACACCTCTTAGACTGAATGAACACAAAGTCAGTAGCCTTTTGGCCCTAATGGTCTGCACTGTCTCCTTTGTGTACTTCCAACATAAAATGTCACACTGTGACACAGTAACCATCCTTATAGTGTTGTGTCATAAGAGTTGTTTGACTGGGACTACAGATGGTTTAACAGTTAAGGGCACCTCTGCCTGTGATTCCAGATCTAGGAACACCCATGCCACTGGCTTCCATGAGCACATGCGCTCATGTGCACATATCCACACACAAACTACATGCATACATGTAATTGACAAATAAATCCTTCTTTCAAGAAAGAGCCTTTATCTAACTTTCTGCAGGCTGATGGCCGAAAGTCCCTTAACTGTGCTGGTGAAATGCCTCAGCCTTAAGGGCGCTTGCTGATTTACCTTAAAAGCTTTTCATGTCAGAATCTCCCAGGGAAAATCATAACTCAATGTCATTAAAGGCCAGAACTGTCTGTCAGACATGTGGTGAGAGCATCAGCTATGCTGAGCCCAGGTGGCACCAGCCTGAGACCCTGCGGTGCACACAAGGGAAGCTCCCAGGGCCATTTCATGTCCTTAAGCTCCAGATTGCTTCCACTCCAATGTACATCTGCTTATGTGGTTCCCACCCAGCTCTCAAAGCAACAAGCACGGCTGTTCATACAACCATTTCACGAACCCAGGTCACTTCCCAGGAAACAGAGTTTCTGGGCAACTCAGCCTCAAGGGTAAAAAAAAAAACAACAAAAAAAAAAAGCACTTGAGGCAAATGACATTCTCTCGCCATTAGCAGCTTTCCTATTTTTTTTTTAAAGCCTCATTTTCTTCTTTCAGCCCCTATCACTTTGTGGATATTTTTATAATAGGCATAAATCTTCATTTAAGCCTTTCTGATGCATAAATTGCCACACCAACACTGAACATCAACATTCAGTAACCGCATTCTGGCAACAGCTATAAATGAGATCCTGGGACTAGCCAGTGGGTGTTCAGAGCATGCCTGGGTATTCATTGGTCAAATAGTTTGTTAATCCGCCAAGTCCAGGTATCAATTAGTGATGTATATACCACAACTGAAGAGTGCAAGACATAGTCTGGCACCAAGTAACACTACCACATTCCTTCCTATGGTATGATATTTTAGGCCAATATATGACAGTGTCCAGGCAAACACATTCTGTACATATAAAACAGAAATTTATTCATCCCTCACGGGAACAATAGCGCATGTGTGCATTGTGTGTGTGGCTGTGCACCACTGTTTTCCCACAATTTTGCTTCTGCACAGGTGCACATACTACCAGAGAAGAACGCTTGTTCACCATTTCTGAAACTGTGTTGTTCCCTAACAGATGGCTGGGTGCCTTTTTTCTCAGCCACCGGGTAGTGATTCTGGGAGAATCTTTCCAATAGACACACAGTCTGTGAGCACGGATGTAGAAATATAGACATCCGGTGCTCTGAAATGTACAGCCCAAAGCATGACCAGGTAGGAAGACTTCACTTCACACGCCGGTCAAATGTGGACAGATTTTTTTCTTTCAGGTTCAGAGTGAAGGTTAATCAGGTCACCTAAGAACTGATGGTAAATATGGTGAATTCCTGAAGTTATGGATAACATCAAAAATTAACTTCTTACAGGATGAAAAGTACATGAAATCTGAGAAATCTTTCAGGTCTAAAAAAAGTATTGTGATATTAAAACATAGATGAAATTTATTTTTTATTAAGTTCTACTTCTAAGACTTCAAACAATGTGCTTTCAAGCCACCTCATATAATGCTGTTATGTTTTATTGCCAAAAGTAACTACATATTGATATTCCAGAAATGCCACAGGGCCTTTATGTAACTAGTTGCTATTTTGCTTCAAAAAATAAATAATGCTTCCTGTTTTCACTTTTACTTATCTGGAATAAGTAGATATTGACATCTGCTGAAGTCAGTATAAAGATTTATTTACCCGAGTTCAAGTATTGACCAATAGGGAGCCTGGCTCACTGTTTATATTGAAGGACAATAAATTGTAATATTGACTGGCTTAAAACATCAATATTTGCATCATTGTAAACATTTTTAAAAATCTTCATGAAATATTCCTCAGAAATTGTCTTGTTATCAGAGTGGCTGAGCTAGAGCCCTGTGAAGAATAACTTGGGTCTGGAACCTAGTGGGTAACCCCCGACACACAAAAAGTCACAAATTGTTTTGATTTCCAACTTCACACAAAGACACATTGTATGTATGTTTAGTGTTGATCATTAGAAAACTTCTGGTTACCAACTCGGACCCCACCCCCCCCACACACATTCCTGAACAGAGAAAGCCTCTGTTTTCAGCTTAAGTCTTGTGAATTTCATGCTGATAAAGGTATCTCATTGCCAAAACAATGAAACATCATCATGTCCAACTGGATTTAATAAAAATGTGAAGTCTTGACTTCTGGGGAAGTATTCCACTATCTGAGCCTCATTCCCACCCTAAACTACCCTAAACTTCTTAGTTCTTACATTTTTCCAGGACAGTAAAGTCATGACCTAGTTTAGCGAGCCCGGGAATTCTGGCTAAATGCTGGATCGTTTTAAACAACAAATGCAATTGGCAGCTGGACATGTAGCTCAGTAGTAGAATCTAGTTTACAGGATATCCTGAGTTTGATTCCAGCACCAAAAAAAAAAAAAAAGAAAAGAAAAGAAAAGAAAAAGAAAGAAAGAGAAAGAAAGAAAGAAAGAAAGAAAGAAAGAAAGAAAGAAAGAAAGAAAAAGAAAGAAAGAAAGAAAGAAAGAAAGAAAGAAAGAAAGAAAGAAA
>CAJQZJ010003694.1:15683038-15709873 GCA_907164525.1 Lophiomys imhausi
AAAGAAAGAAAGAAAGAAAGAAAGAAAGAAAGAAAGAAAGAAAGAAAGAAAGAGATGTATTTACATCAGCATCCTGATCAGAGATTAAGGAGTTCAGGAAGATGAGCAAAGGTGGTACCTATTAATGCTTGAGTGTGGATGTGGATGGATAATTAAACATTTAAAAATATTTAAATAGTGGTTATATTCCTAGAGGATGATTTCTTTAAGATTAAAAAAAAAAAGAAGCAAACAGGTAATTCTGTTGTTGAATCTCCTCTCTAGGTTCTTCTTCAAAGTGCATAGTTCTAAGTCTCAGGACTGACAGTGCTTTTAGGGAAACAGGCAGGAAAGGGAGGCCAAGATGGGCAAAGCGAACATGGACCTTTCCTGTAAAATGAGAGGCTTCTGAGAAAGTGGAAATTTTCCTGCCAAAATTGATTGCTGCAGATGTAATGGCCTGCTCTTTCTCTAAGCTTGTGGCCAGCCCCCTTTCTGTCATCATCCTGAAGCATACACCCCACTCCATTCTCCCTGCTCTCCCTTCTTCTGGGCTCTTCACCCTCCCTTGTTCTGGGCACAGACACCCAGCACAGCAAGGAAGCTCTCTCTGTCTGACTTCCCATATAAGCGCTGGACAGCAGATCTGCCCATTGCCTCCAGAGGTCTGGCCAAAGTCTTAGGGTCCTGCTCTTGTAAAAGACAGTTTCTATGTTGTTAGTAAAGACATATAAGTGAACTATTTAGCACACAGTAGTTCCTGAAAAGGAAACTCTCTTCTTCTATTGGCTTTCTATTTGCCTTGGGGGAAAGCAGGAGGACAGATAGAACATTCACTCTATAGGGTTGCCATAGCAAAGTGCCCCAGCCCGAATGGCTTAAACAACAAGGATTATTGTCTCAGAGGTTCAGGGGATGAAATTTGGAGGTGATGGTGTTGATAGGATTGATTTGCATTGCAGGCTAGACAGGCATGTAAATGGCTCATCTTCTCCCTGTTTCCCCAGTTCATCCCCTTCCTGGTGTCTGTGCCCTAATATTCTTCTTACAATGACAGCTGCCATATTGGATTAAGGTCCACTACCCCCCCCCAACCCCGTAGCCTCATTGTAAACTTAATTATCTCTGTTTCCAGGAATCCCATGTTGAAGTGCTAGAGGTTAGGATTCCAACATAGGATGGAGATAATGGGATAAGACTAAGTCTGTAGCAGTTATCACTGGCCCATGACCCTTCCAACTGTCCAGTGCAGACCTGGCCTAACTTGACTCAGCCTCACGAGAGTAGTAAGTCTCCCTCCACTGGTGGCTCTAACATGCTATGTGGTCATCACACTGGAACTAAGGATACAGTAGTTACTCAGGACTGCAAACCAAAGGAGGAACACATCCCACCCAGGGAGCCTGTGCTGGAAGGCACCGGAATCCAGGACAGTTGCTTCCATAGAGCTCTTCTCTTTGATTTGCCTGACTGCCCTGCTCTCACCTCATTCCTTCTGCCTCAGAGTCACTTGTTAGCACCCTCTCTACCTATCTGGGCTTCAGGGGACCAGATACTGTCCCTTCCCCTCTTCATACCTGCTTGATGATATGGACCAAGGGCAAATATGACTTTTCTACACTTCCCAGTCTCCTCTGCCACCCTATACTCACCAGCATGAGGCTGCAACAGTCCCCCATGGTCTAGAAGGAATAGAAAGTCCTATGGCTGCCTCTCTCTATGTGTCCTCCCTCCTAGCCCTCACCCAAGCTGGCTCCTCTATCATAATCTACCATTCCCTCCCCAGGCCTGGCATACTCCAGGGGTAACCATGGCAACATGCCATTCCCTCTGGTTTTTTTTTTTTTTTTTTTCTTTTCAAGGCACATTTATAGATCTTCCCTGAGGAAGCAGGTCTGACAAACAGGTTTAGCCCTAGTCACTAAAGGACACGAGAGAGTCCATTTATTCTTAACACCACCTCCCCTTTCCCAGCTCTTCTCTGTCCCTGTCTGTTGCCTGGGTCCTCAAGCTGCCTGCCCCTGTCCAAGCCTTGACAGGTGATGAATCCTGCTCCTTAGGGACTTTACCACACAAGGCATAATCCTCATCTTATGTGTAGATAGTTGTCTTGCAAATGTAACCACTCTGGCTTATTCCAGCTGTCTCATGAGACAAACGAAGCTGTGTCCTGAGTGGTTTTAGGCATTGGTAGAATCTCCCAGACATTCAGGCTAAGAAATTCTAGTTGGGAAGAAGATCCACTAACAGTAACAACTGGGCCAGGTGGCTTGGCCTGTTTACTGGTATCTGACTACCGTGCCTCCAGACTGAATTTCTGATTCTTGGAAAACAATAACTTCTAATAACTACACAGTATAGAACAATTTTCAGAGTATCCCGCTTACTTAAAACATTTAGACTGATCTATAAACTTCCTAAGGGATATTATTTCTTTCCAACTTTGAAGAGGCTATAAGATTAGTAACCTACACGAAATATCAGTGTGACAGAATAAAGTTTAGACTCTTCAGGCTATGACAACACAAGACATGGCTGTTTGTCTGCTGCAATGGTGTTTTCAACTATTAGTAGTTCCCTTCAAATCGGTTATGTGTCTGGTTCTTTGCTAGAAGTAAACTTAAGATGACTAGAGGAATATTTGAATGAACACAATTCTGGGCCATCACAGAAGCCACCAAGGGAACAACACACATTTATTCACCCCTTCACCACCACCCTGGTCCCTCTGAATCATTTTGGTCCACTTGCTCTTGGCGCTCTACCCTGTTGTCTCACACCATTGCAATACGTTAAGAACCTGGATACTCAATGCCTCACACAGGTGCCATGACTAAAAGAATGTTGAATTTTATGAAGTTATTTTTTGGTTATCAGAATGACTAGTTGACTTTATTGGCCTCCAGTGTAATAGAATCAGGAGTGCGAAGCAGCATGAATGGGTAGGTTAGTTCTTCAAGTTAATCTTGTCTTTAGCCTCTGGCTACTAACCCTGCCCTGAGATGATGCTTTTCTTCATTGGTGCTATGTTCTGGCTCTTGCTAGGCTTAACCATAAAAGTTCATTTCCCTGCAGTGACTTCCCCTTTCTCTTTCCTCAATAGCACATATTTATTCTTTTACATGATCTCCAGACTTTCCAGACTCCTCAGGCTGTCAGGGACAGAGATGTGCTGTGCAATGCTCACCCACCATCCTCTTTATCAGAGCTTCCTCAGCAATTTATTGAGCCACTTAGAAAGGCTTCTGTTAGATTCAGAGCTCAGTGGTTTTTCTCATTCACAAATAATGGTAAAATAATGAGGCTTGTAATCAGAATTGTGATTTGGGGAGAAGTGGAGTGAGCCATGCTTTCCAAATGCTTGTATTTGATAATGTAGCAAATGAATAGTGGAAAGGAACATCAACCTCACAATCCAGGTGTTCTGTTTGGGTGCATCTCTCAACTGAAATCCTTAAAGCAGCATTCTCCCAGCCTGCACTGGGCCTGTGTGTTACCCTGGGTGTACATGTGACTGAGCAACTACCCATGAACTGTCATGCTATTCAAGGCTGAAGTTCTGCAAATTCTGGAGAAAAAGAAAAATGTGTTTTTTATGGAAAAAAAACCAAACCATTATAAAGGCTTTGGAGAGAGATCTGGGAGACTAAACAACTTCTAAAGAGACAAATTTCAGAGTCAAGTGGAAATGAACTAGTGACTGTGGCTCTGTGAATGCCTCCCCAGACAGAATAGCTGAAAATGGATTTAAGTTTGAAATAAACCACAATTTATGTATTCTGTTACAAAAAGAAAAAATAACATGCTAACATTTGCATGTATGAGCATGCATGTGAGTGTGTTTCAGATAGACTTACTATTTTGTGAATTTCCATTTCAGGGTCTGTATTCAGGTCCAAAATGTATGTAGGTGCATATCAGTGAAAGAACAAACATGGTGAGCTGAGGATGGTTTGGATAATAGTGTCTTCTGAGAATTTAGGAGAATAATTGGATCTATGGGCTCAATTAACATTGATGGCATTGAGGAGGATGATCTATATGGTGTGTGGGATTCGAGTGACTAAAAGTAAAAATGTAGATATGGCCCATGATTTATGAAATGAAATCTCCTCTTCTGATATATGCCAGACAGACAGCCTAGAGATGGTATTTCTCTGGTATTGAAGAAAATGATTTCCACCATCCAGTTAAGGGACAGACAACAATGGAACTATGAAAAGCATATGGTAGATAATATCACTCTTAGTGGAGCATAGAGTCAAGATGCTTATCAGCCAAGATGGTGTGCATCGAGACAGCCCAAGTTCATGGGAGAATAATGAGTTTTTCAGAACACAGAAGACTCAATTTGCTTAAAGGATGAGTGAATCATAAATCATACATATAAATTCTTTGAGAATTTTATAGCATGTATTTGATCATTTTCTTTGTTTTTCTATTATTATGATAAAACCCTCTTACCAAATGTAACTGGATAGAAAAAGGGTTTATTTTACCTCACAGCTTACAGTCCATCCTGAAGAAAAGCCAAGGCAGCAACTCAAGCAGGGAAGTAACCTGAAGACAGGAAATGAAACCATGAAGAAATGCTGTTTACTGGCATGTTCCATAGCTTGTGCAGCTTGACTTTTTTATATAATCTGGTCGCTTAGGGGTGGCAATGCCCAAAGTGGGCTGGACCTCCCAACCCCACCACCACCACCACACACACACTCATATCTTTCCAGCTCCTCCTAACTCCTTCAAGCTACTCCCTTGTCTTCTTTTGTACATATTTCATGGAGTCCAAGTTTTGTTGTCCATATCCTCCTGGCTGTGGACTATCCATTTGAGTCTTGTTGACATACCAGGGACCACAGCCTTAGAGAAAACTGACTATCCCTCATCCAGAAGCCACCGACTATCCATAACTCCTCAGTTATAGGTGGAGGCTCTTGAACTCCTTCACCTCCATGAGAGAGTGTTGACTGATTTGATCCTGTGCAGGAAACCACAGCTGCTGTGATTTCTCGAGCACAGCTATGCTACTGAGCCCAGACTCTGTTTTGCTCTGGTCCTCCCCAACCTCTGGTTATTACAATATTCCTGCTCCCTCTCCTACCATGGTCTCTGAGCCTCAAGGCTCAGAAGCGTGTGTGGTATGAATGTGCCATCTGTGGCTGGTCATCCTACTGACACTTACTTTCTGCACTTCAGCTAGTTGTGAACATCTTTCTTTACCACTGACAACTGCACAAAGAATCTTCTTTGATGAGGTCTGAAGATGTACTAATATATGGGTGGAGAGTCATAAGTTTAGAGGGAATTTTGATACCATAGAACAAATACATCTTGAGAATTTGAAGATGTTGGGAAATCTAAGATTCTGCATACAAAATGTAAGTTGGCAACTATGGTGTACCATAGCTAATGAACTTATCTAATGAACTTAGCAGCCTTTTACTGTACATTTCTATGAATAATTCAAGGATTAGTTTTATACATCCATCAGATCTAGACTTAATGAGAATGCATAGTTTCCTCACCCCAAAATACTCCTTCCACTGACTTTTTACAGTCAAGCTTCTTCTGGTCTCCTGGCCTTTGTTGTTCAAGTAGGATAGCCCCTTCAAGTTCACTGCCTCTTTATTCTGCCATTCTACTCTGTGATTATCTCCATTTGGTTCATGGCTCAACTTAAATCCTAATTCCTTCATTCTTTCTAATTTATGACTTCTGTTAAGAATTTCTGTCTCAAGGAAATCATGTGATTTGCTGCCAAATGGATGTAACTAGAAAATCTCATCCTGAGTGAGCTAACTCAGACTCAGGAAGATGCACATGGCATCTATTCACTTATAGTCGGATTTTAGCCATATAGTACAGGATAACTATCCTACAACCAACAAACTGAAAGGAACAGGAACATAGACTTTGTTACTTGTCAGTGGGACACTTTGCCCTAGTGCAGCTGCCATGTAGGCCCCAAGTGAAAGAGGAAGCTCTTAGCTCTCATATGGCTGCTGAACTGAACGGGGCTGATATGTAGGGCACCCCACACCAGAGGAGTAGGGCAGGTGGGAGAAGGGGGAAAGGGTGGGAAGGTGGACCTGGGAGGTGTGGAGGGAGGGGACTGTGATAGAGATGTAAATTGAAGTAATAAATAAACATTAAAAACAAAAAACATAAAGCCATGTCAAAGAGAAAAAAAAAGAAAAGAGAAAGAAAGATATGTTTTTGGAAGTATAAAAAGAATTTAAAAATATAAACAGAATTGGTATAACTGGGTAGCAAGTAGGGAAAAATAATATTAGAACCATTCTTTGTGGCGTTATATGGGAAAAACCCTCTAAATGCACTTAAAGTTCAAACTTAAAATGTGAAATTCAACAAGTATTTGAAGAAAATATAAGTCAATTCTTTATTTAAAAAAATTTCTGTTGGTATGTTTGTTTCTAGAATGTTCAATTCTACTACATAAAGTCTGATAAATCATTAGTGTCCTTAATAGGAATTTCTCATGAGATATCCACCTTCTTCACAGTCTTCATATGATGAATGGTTTTGTATTACATCATGCATATTTGTAAGTTATGCTTGGAGACTCTGCATCCTGTAAAACCCTCTGTGAACATATCTAGAGATAGGACAGGCTGTTTGAAGAGACACTTAATCCAACTCTGTCCCTGCCTGAAGCCTAGACTTTCTTTCTGCTGGCTGTGGCTGGCTATGAGATCTGTTGAGCTTCCACAGCCCTGCATTGCTTCCCAACTAGTAGGTAGGTCAGGTAGGGCTGACTACAGTCCCATTCTCCAAGTGTTTGGTTATCATATGGGTCAGGTGTATGCTTCCCTTGCTGCTTCAAGAACCCCTTCCTTAGATTGATGCTGTAATGTATGGAGAGAAATTGGGAACTGGGCAGGCAGCCACTGGTATGTTATTTCTTAGTTTTGGAAGCTGCTGGCCCTGCACTTCCTGTATAATCAGATATATTTATCCCTCTCAGGTCTCGAGGTGAGGTGGTTGAAGACTAGATAGCTAGAGTCTCATAGTTAAAATTTGAGTTGATTAGGAATTAAGAGGATGTTCTGGATCTAAGAAGAGGTTGTTAAAATTGTGATGCAAGTTAGGATGGAAGCCCAGTTGGATCTATATCCAACTTTAAACTCATGGAGATGGTTGGATAGTAGAATGTTAAGTCAGTTGACAAATATGTATGAACTGGACATTGGGAATGTATGCTAAGCCTTATAATTCTCATAATTGTGGCCTAATTATTTCTGTTGTTTGTATTGTATTTGTTGTTATAAGAGAAAGAGCCATTTGTTGGGCTGAAAGAGGGAGTTTTTGAGGGGGAAAAGATATACCTTATACTTAAAAAAAGGGGGGAAGTGGATGGAGGGGTTGAGGGGGAAAAGGGTGGGAGGGTGGGACCAGAGCAGTCAGTAGGGAGGGGAATGTGATTGAGAAATAACTTGAAGAACAAAATTAAAAAAAAAATTCCTTCCTTGGGCTCTCCCCTTATTGTTTTCTCCCCATATCTCCAGCTCCTATGAGCACCATCCTTTGCCTTAGAAAGGAAGACTGCAGATATCACCCCTGAAAACATAATGGTACAGATTCCATGTGACTGAATTCAACTCTGAGAAAATGTGGTAAGGAAGGAAGAGAATTTTAAGATGGCATAAATATTCCTCTAGACATTTGAATACAACTGTGTTCTCTCAGTTCCTGTAGTCATGAAGAAGGTTTTTTCCTTAAATGTTAGCTCCAGATAGCGTCAAGAGGAAAACCCAGGGTGTACCCCATGCTCACATGTTGCTAGTTCTCCTTGCCATCATTCACAGAGCCAACAGATAACTTGTCTTGATCTTCTTTCTGTTGGATCTGCTATCTAATTTCAAGATTCCTTTCACTTTGAGTTTTAGCAAGAAAAAGTTAGAGGAATACATACAGATAAAGTCCACTGCCACCATCTTGCTTTTTCTTCATTTTTCACCCCTCCCCTTGGTGACTCCCGATCTCCTTTAGTCACTATTGACACCTTTTCCAGTTGTAATGAGCAGAAGACTTAGAGTGAGAAGGTGAGCTTGCTTCGTCTGAACTGGTACTACAGATCCAGTGCTATATCTAAAATACTTACAGTAAAACTGACTGAAAGTCATATTATTTTAATTATTATTAATATGAGCATGCACTTTCAATTTTAAACACTGTAAGTGAGCAGATGTCTCCTACTGTTCTGCTCTTGGTAAAGCACAGCAATCAGGAAATTGGGAACTGGAAATGCTAAGGAATGTGACTCTAGAGCTTCAAGTCAGTGTGCCATGGGTTATTAAGGAAGTAATAAAGATGCTTCATTTAGAGGCTCGCAATAGGCGTCGAGATACTGAACAAATTGCTTTAATCGCCAAACCTATAAAAGCATACGTAAAGAATGAATGTTGACCTAGCCAGCTAAGTTTAATTGTGAGCAGATGGGTCAGATTTACTTTTATTTATCCATTAATTTTTTTCTCTGTATTGTATATTGCTTGTAACTATACCCTACAGATGCAGAAATAGTGTTTGCATTTAATAGACCTTTAGTTGGAGATCACTAACAATCTGATATCAATATAATAAGTACTAACAGAGGACACAGCTCATCGTAACTGACACATGACACCAAATCTCACAAGGATAAAAGTTCAGCTGTAACCTAAAAGAAGAAAAACCTGAGAGGGGAGAGGCTTCCAGGTAACCGAACAGACAAAGCATGGGACCAAGGATGCGACAGTCTTCTTCAGTTATTGTCAGTTGTTTCAGGCAGAACTGAGACATTATGGAAAAAAATACAGAGAAAATGCTAAAGATATGAGGTTGTCAGACAATGAAGGGATATGCTGGAATCCATACTGGTCTGGCATTTCAGAAACAGATAGCAACACTCCATTACTATTATTATGGGAATGCATTCCAAGTAGAGACCTACAAGCAAGTTTTAGAAATTTGAAATCTCAAAAGTCTATTCTAGTAGTCTCTGAAGCGTAAGGGTATACGTGCTGAAATGGAATAAAAAGAATAGAATCGAGTCCTTGTTTAGGGGTAGACCACATTGGACTTGGTAACACATTTGTGTTTGGATCTGGGGTATGGTGTGAGTCACTAGTTAATAGTGAAAACCTTAAGAGTAAAAGTTTGAAGATTCTGTGTTGGAAAGATCGAAATTGATGTGCATTTCAGACTTCTAGTGATCATGTGTGATTAGCCATTGCATGTGTCAGTCTAGGGTTCGTGGATGAGAACCAGGGAAGAGAAAGAAATGTTTGAGTTGTTGTCATGTACCTGGATCATCGAAGCTGCAGAATAAATGATATGGGCTAAGAAATGATTAAACAGTGAAAAAAATATAAATAATTCCTGGGATTGGTTGACGAAGAACCTCATATGTAAAATAGGAGCAAAGTAGGAGAATCTACCTAAAGTCATTTTAAAGGTGTTACAAGAGAAACAAATGACATTCAGAGGTTATAACATTACAGACACTAAGAAAGCAATTTAAAGAGTTGACTGCTGACCTTGTAAATTGCTACTGAAGAATCTTTTAAGAAAATACTTAAACATTTGCAATAAAGTTGAAAACATGGCAATTATTTGATGTCTTTGGTATGGATAGGGTCAGCGGAGAGGTGTGACCAGGTGCTAGATTGAACTATCTGAAGCAGGAGCACAGGGTGAAGGATTTCAGATAGCACATTTGGACTGTCATTTAAAGGAGCTTGGCTATGAGTACAAGCATGTGGAACACAGTGGTGACAGCACAGAGAGTTAAATGGTTGAAGAAGAGCATTCACAGCAGTGTCCCAGCATGCCAAATGCTGATGACAGGGAGGAAAGGGTGGAGGTAACAGATGGAGTGGTATCTTTGAAAAGGTAGCAGAGGCAGAAATAGACACACCCTAAAAAGGAATTAGATTTTGACCAGGACAGGACCACATTATTCACACTAATGATAAAACACAGAAATAGAAGTGAGGGGTAAGGGTATTTTGGCATAAGAGATGACAATGATAGGTAAGGAAGTCTAAGTTTTATCACGAGAGTAAAGGGAAAGATAAGGCTGAGAAAGTTGGATCAGTGGATCTGAGGACTCAGGGTGAAAGAAAAATTGTTTTTTGTATCCTGTTACCTACCAATGTTGTAGAAAGATATGATGTCATGGATATACTGAAATGTTCAAATTCATGACTTCAGAGGTAATATAGCTTCAGGCAAGTTCTGGGTTTAAAATGTTGGATAGGTCGCTGAAGAGATCAGAGAAAAGAGTCATAAAGAATCAAGAGTAAGGGAGTCAGGTTTTGATCAATTGTATTTCTGGACAGCAGGTCTCTGAGAATAATGGTAGAAGTTGGACTGGTGATGGAAACTCTAAACCAGGGACAAAGATGGTCCATGAATGAGGAGAAATGGCCAGGTCAACAGGGAAATGTGCAATTATCAAGATCATAGGAGCCGCAAAGCCACAGCTTTGAAAACGATTAGGTCTACAACTTTTGTTAGGAATCAAACACACCAAGTGACAATAAACTATATATGTTATTTGAAAATCAGTAGCTTCTGCTTGAAGATCTGTAGGGCCATACAGATTCTCAGAACCTAGTGACAGGGCCAGGCTGGTGCCTCTCCAAGAATACAGGGACATAAAGGAGCTACTGACCATGAAGACCAAGATCCAGAGTGCACAATGAAAGTACTGGGAATGGAGAGGGAGGGTAGGGAGTCAAGACAAAGTAAGGGTTAGATGAACAGTGCACTATGAAATTGACGGAAACAGGCAGTTGAAAAACAGAGGAAGGGTCAGTGAACTACAGGATGGGCCAGCTTCAACCTGCTGGCACTTTTGTACAGCTATTTTTCTTTTTCGTTTTTGAATTATTGAATAGCAATCAAAAAGAGAATAAAGTTCATCCTCTATATATTTGGGTTCCATATTCATCGACTCAGCTAGTCACACTCCAAAATTATTACATCTGCATGAGGCATTTACAGAACACCTTTTCTTATCATTATCCTCCAAATAACACAGTGTGACAAAATATTTACATAGATTTATAGTATGTGAGACTTTGTAGATAACTTAGAGATAACTTAAAGTCTACAGAAGGGCAAGATTAGAGTGCTGTCTGCAAAAACATTTTACATATGGGACTTGAACCTCTGTGGATTTTGATATCCTTAGGAGGTTGTGGAGTCAATTCCCAGTGGTTGCTTAGAATGTACCACACTGTATTTTATGACAAATTAAAATGACATGACATTTAAATGCCATTGTATACAATTAAAGCTTTATTAAAATGCAACCACAACCATGTGGTTTCTGTGCCTCCTCTGGTACCATGTTAGTGGTGTTCAGTAGTTAGCACAGAGGCCATATGATCTGAAGATCTTAAAATAGTTTCTGTTTTGTCCTTTTACAGAAAAAAAAAATTGGCTGTCCTTATTCTAGAGGATTAGTCACTTGTAGAAAAATAGTGACTCAGCCTGGCGCTATGGCCTTGAAAGCACCAGAGGGTGTGAGGCAATGAGCGATTGTGGTTGATTCCTCCCCAAGATTGCAATGGTGTAAAGCTTCCTTGGGCATCTAGGTGTCATGGAAGCAAGCCTCTGTTCTGCCTTAGCAACTGAATAACTGCCTTTAGCAACCACTTCCTTTTCTTTTGTGACTTGTAATAAAATGAGTTCTTTGAGAATGTTGTACAACATGTTTTGATTGTGTTCACCCTCCCTCTGCCAACTCTTCCCAGACTCAGTCCCTCTTCAGTTCCACTCAACATCATATCCTTGTTCATTGAGTGCCATTTTGTGCCACCCCAATATTTGTGGATGAGTGGCCTTCACTGGAGTGTGGTCAATTTATGAGAGGCTACACTCCTGGAGAAAACTGACCCTTCCTCTCTCAGCAGCTATGAACTGGCAATAGCTATGGATGGAGCTTCATAGCCACTTCTCCTCTCTGTGATGGGCTTTGCTCTGGCCTGTGTTCGCACAGATCTTGTACATGCTTAGTATGTAATTTTATCAACGGCATCTCATACCTCTTCTTATGTCCTAAATAACCCTCCTCTCCTGCCTACAGCCACTGGCTCCATGCCTGAGTTCTTTTGTCATTCTTCTGTACTGCAGAACGTGACAGTCAAGTTTCAAATGTAATGATTAGTCTCCTGAAATTGAGTGTTAAACAAGAATAACAAATAACTTTTCATCAGTCAAAGTGGCTAAGTTTCTCATGTCATAGACCAATGACATTTGGGTGCTGGTCAAGTAAAATGTTCCTTAATCCCATTAGTTGGAATTAAGGGAAAGGAAGCATTACCAGGTTTGCAGGAGATTTGAGATTTGCCATGTAAATGTGATTTACATGGTGTTAGGGTTCGGGGCAGCCCTGTCAGTGGCAGGCACCATCTTAGATCCAGGAAAGGCATGGATTTCTTAGGCCCCAAGCATCTTGAAGCAGGAGGTGAGGCGGTTAGGATAGCTGTGATGCTTTTGCATGGCATTACCGTGCTCAGCTGAACTGAGCAGCTTCCCTGGGATCAGTTCTTGCTTGGAACCATCTCCTCCACTGCTGCTCCCACTTCCTGCACAAAGCCATTCTCCAGGTGGCATGTGACCCGTGTCCCCACACAGAGGCTCCCCTTCCTTTGCTGAGGCCTAATTCTTGTTGATGACAGCGCTTTTCCCCCTGCCTGTCCCAGGAAGGTAAAGAGCCTAATCACATCCCCTGCAATCATTCCCTTACTAATTGCAAATAGACAAAGCTGAATCACCAAGCTGATTCTAGTCAGGAAAAAAAAATGTAACCAGATTGATGGTGACATAAGAAAGTCCTCATAGACTCTTCTGATTAGAACACACTGTGTCCTCATAGCCAGAGGAAGCAGGGACATGAACAGTGACAGCATTTAAGGAAGGGCATTTGTGGAAACAACAAAAACCAGCTCTTACTTTTTTTTGAAAAAGCCAGGTCTAGGCTTTTTCTCCATAGGAAATGTGGAATAAAATTTTTTTTAGGAAGTTTTAAGATGTCTTTTTTTTATGTGCTCACACCTTAAACACACATAAAAATAAAAAGGAGGAACAAAGAAAAATCTTAAAAGGTAAGATATCAAATGTTTTCTTAGAAATCAGAAAAGAAGGATACTAAATGGCCCATGATGGTCACATCATTCATCTAAGTCAGTCAGTGACTTAGCTGACTCCAGCTTTGACTTTATAGTCACTTAGTGACTTCAATCGGCTTAGTTCTGTTGTGGATGTAGAATAAATAAATGATTCAATTCTGTTGAAGTCTGTTTTACACAACAAGACATTAGTATCCCTGCATCACTGAGCAGAGACATCTGGAGGATGTTGAGGCTCAACACAGGGTTCTCAGAGCAGTGCTGTCAAGACAGCTTTGAAACCTGCATAGATGTTTAAAGTGGGCAGAGCACATATTAGATTTCAGACACAGAGGGGAAAATGCAGACACACAGATATTCATATGCTGTCTAGTATTTTTAGAATGCTACTGGTGTGTCTGGTGCATTTGAGGAAAGTATTGCGTGATGGACAAACCTGAAGAAGTAGGCAAGGGCCCAGAGGAATTTCTGTATAGCACCATGTCACTGAGTCAGGCCAAGTGGAGAATTGTTTCAAATAGCATTGTAATTGATTACTGCTATTGCCAGTATTTCAGCAATAGTAAATTGGGTAATAATAGAATTAACAAAGAAATCAGAGTGATGAAGTCAGGTAGGGAAAATGAGGTCCCAAATCAAGATAATAGCACTGGCTGAGAAATAAAGAGAGCCCCTCAGGATGCTCCAGTGTGAGGATGGGATTCCTCCACCAGGATAACTTGGTTGAGGTGAAGAAGATGGGGAGTAAGATGAGATGATTCCACCTCTCCTCAGGGGAATTGGGAGTTGGCGAGCTGTAAGCAGAGAGAAGAGTAGGAGGGGGAGTCTAGCCTGTCAAGTCTTGGGAACAACAGATGGGCATTCACCTGCAATTATGAGGGTGGAGTGCAGTGTACTCCTAAGTTGGAACGCAGACATGGAAACCAGGATTGTAGCTAGGAATTTCTATTGGAGGAGCAGGCTTTCTATGTGCAAATTAACTAGAAAGAGAAGATATAAGCAGTAGAGGTGTGGGCCTTATCTCAGTGTTGAGTCATTATTGAGGACCCATCCCAAACTTCTCCTGTGGCTTTTTTTTCTTCTAACATCAATTGCTCCTGTGTGCCAATCACTCTTCTATGCATTTCCACAAACTTTCTTGTATAATTCTCATATCCAGCATATAAGCAGTAAAAGGATATCTGCATTCTACTAAAAGGGCGCTGAGATTTAATAACTTTCTCAAGGTCATCTCGTTCCTAAAGGAAGAGCTATACACAGAGATCAGTAGCGTCGTGAATGTCTTCGTTTATTATGTCACTTCCTACATGGTGTCCAGATGTACATGTCTCTGCATTTAGATCTCATACAAAGTAACAAGGAGTGTGAGTGGAATATTAGAAATGTATCCCATCAAACAGCACATCGGACCTTCTCTTGTTTTCCCTACACTCTTCCTGTTATAGATTCCATGTGGTTGAAAAATTCCACCTGTGCGCATTGGAACTAGTAAAAAAAAGTTGAGAGGAATTCACAAACAGATGGGCGGGGGGCCTGCACATGCTCCAGGTAGCACAATTAGGTATGAAATATCTGTGTTGGTGGCTAGGTTTTGACAACTATTTGAAAACACCCCCCCCCCCTTTTGCCTACTTGAAGACTATAATTATGTATTACAAATACTAAGTTTTCAGTCATGACTCTTTTTCTCTCTGGGCCCAAATGTTCCTTCTTCAGATACTCTTCCTCCTTTTCTATGTATGTGTCCATGGGATTTCCCCTGTTATTAGCCTCTGCGAATAGCCAGTATGCATCCTCTCTGTGCCAACTGCAAATACAGAGATGGTATTTCCATCTCTAGTTCTCATAGCATCTTGTCACTTTTCTTACAGAAACCAGTTGAATGTATCCCTTACATTATCTCAATTATAAAGTGACACCATGCCCACTTTTCTACTCCATGCTTTCCAAAACAACCACCTCTTTGTAGGGCTTTTCTTGGCATGCTCACTGACAAATCAACCTCTCAAAAGAGAATCTGCACTGTGCTCTGCATCTGAGAATGCTATTTCAAGAGGGAAAACTAAGTCCATTAGCTCCCACCTCAGCTCACAACCCACTATATTTATGGCTTTAGACATAACCTCCCATACCCCACATCTTTCAGTACAGGTCTTTGTGGGTCAAGTCTTTCTGCTTTAGTGAAAGGGATAATTGCCAGGTGTGCATGGTTATTCTTCAAAGTGCTTATAGATACACTACTTCACTTCCCATTCTCCATAAAATGTTTAATAAAGCATATATGGCTGTGTCTTATCCCTGGCATTGTGTCCTTCTTCCTTCTCATTGGCTAGATTTACAGAGTATTATTTTCCTTTGAGAAGATGTGGGTCAATGCAGATTTGGTTGTAAACACTCAATACATTCGATGTGAAAGACCACAACAATGCAGACTCTAATTTTGTCATATCCTCAGCTATTATCAGATTCCCTCTTAGTAAAGAGTGGAATTGCCCCCGAGGGAAAGCACGTGCATGCACAGACATCCATAATCCTCCAGTTAAGAGAGTTAACAGTTAACACTGTTCTACAAGTTTTCTTGATAGCTCCATCCCTGAAGCTCAGGTTACCAACCCTCACGTTTCTAAGACTGTTGCAGGGTGGTGGTCACAGATACTGTTAGAATTCAGCCTCTTACTGGGCGTGCCCTCTCCTGGTCACAGAGATCCTAACCCTTTAGCAGCCTCTCAAATAAGTGGATTTTCCTTAAATGAGTCTGGGCATGCGATGCCAAAGCAGTTCAGTCCTTCATCTTTCTCAGCACTCTGCTCCAATTCCTGTCTCAAGAGAGTCAGAAGGAGGCGAAGCAAATGCCTAAAGCCTGACATGGCACAGCACTGCAGGCTTCTATATTTATACCCCATCAATGTCTTTCAGATCAAATTGGCTGAGTTTTACAAATCAAAAGCTGATTTATCTATTTATATTTTATTTATTTTTTAGCAGCCATCAGCTGCACTCCTGCAAATACTCAGGTTCCAGACATCAAGCTGAGAGCTCCAAGCATCCAGCTGTGTTCTTTGATTTTGATATCATCACCCGTAATAGAAGGTCTGCATGTGGGACTCAGATCGCAGGTCCTCAAGCAGGAACATAGGAAGGGCATCTAGCTAACAGAGCCCCCAGTAGCCTCAGAAGCCTGCCCTGATAATTACCACCACTGTCATTAGAGAAAGTACTGGCCTTTCCTAAAAGGTAAACAGAGCCTGGCTCCCAGGAAGAATAAAAAGGGCTCCTTGTCACAAATATTTTTGGTTGTAGCTTCTCTTTATAGAGAGCTAATTTATTCTGTAAAATTCTCCAATCTGAACTATTAAAGGAATTCCTTTTTTCTTTTTTATACCTTAAAATATTATGCCTTACATATGCATATTCATAAATATTTAAATATATGTACACATTCACTTCCAAATATCAAATTACTTTTAACACATGGAGGATCTGTACTAGTTGTTTTGCTCAGATATGTATGCATATATATATATATATATATGTTTACACATGCAATATATAGTTGGCATTTGTTCACATTTTTCACTTAATTTATATTGCTGTATGATGAAATTAGGTCAACAGATTAATTTTATGAGTATTGTTTGCATTTCTTTCACAAGCAGTGGTTCTATTGAACAATGATTCTATTTGGGGAGTGTCGTCCATGTATAAATTAAACCCTCACTCGGATGAAGAACTCAACCACAGTTGATGCCTCTCTGTTCAACAGAAAGAGAATTTGTGAGAACTGATAGGGTGAGCCTCCCAGAACTAAGAAGTGCCCATGTTAGCCAGAAATTGAAGAGTGGCACGTAGGTGATGGCATGGAGCCATTGCCAACTGTGACGTGAGCGCCTAGCTTGCTGGTCACTGACAGTAACCTGTTTAAGGAAATGTGCTCTGAACGATGGACGGAAGCCATTTAGAACAGTTCAGCCTGTGTCACTTCCTGATGATTGTCCCTATGCTTGATAGCAAAAGTAATTTTCTAACCAAGTCTTTTCAGGCTTATTCCTCAGTTTGCAGCAAGATAAAATCAGTTTGAAACCTTCCAGGACATTTGCTATGAAAGACAGCTTTTAAATTTGCTCACTCTTGCAATGATCATCACATTCTCTTTTGTGTCAGCCCTCTGATCAAGATCTAGAGGGGAATTGAGTGTGGAGTGTGTGTGTGTGTGTGTGTGTGTGTGTGTGTGTGCGTGTAAATGTGCCTTTAACATTTCGTTCTTAGCTGTGAAGTCATAGATGTTTCTCAAGCCCTCGACCAGGCTTACCTGGGATATGCAACTATACTTGATTTGTTCTTAAGAAGAAGTGATCCCGAGAAATTGTATTTCTTGTAAACCAAATCCTATTTTAAGTGAAAGGAGTAGAGATACTAATTAAAGGATATATGATGAATCCTTTGTAGAGTTTATTACATTCCTACCAGTAAAGATGATATCTGACCTTCTTTTCATTTCTTAGTTGAGATTTTCTTGTCTTGATTTTTTTTATATTAAAAAGTGCCCAAACTTAGTTCATACCACTGAAGCTAATGGGTGTGCCAGTTCCATTCATTGAGGGGAATGTATACTTATGTATGCATTTTCCACCCACAGTTCTCCTGTAAAGTGGTGTGACCTTCCCATCTTACGGAGGAGGGGTCTGAGCCACACAGAAGCTGCCACCCACCACAGGCAATAGGGTGTGAGTTACATCCAAAGTCATGGTTGTTCACTTGCAGCCACCAAGTGTTGCCTATAGTTTCAGCATCTCTTCGGTCGTGTGTTCTGCTCTCATCTGAGGCCCTTAGAAGCTGTTCTGCAGCCAAGGGCAGAGCGGATGGAGCTCTTGAGTTCACAGACTGGGTGGTAAAATTCTTATAGCCTAAAATAATAGCAACCCTGTCATAAATTTTATCATACCCAAGAATAGATTTGTAGAGTGGATGGCTGTAGTTATTGGAGGGGATACAGCTGTCTCTTTGCATAATATTTTTATGGTATATATATACTATAAATCATTCATCATCAATACCGCATGGTGCAGACATGTTTAATGTTGGTAGTTTTATCCCACTTCACCTATTGTTATGTGCATTATGTGCACAGCCAGTGTGACCCCAACCTTGTCCAGCCGAACATCAGAGGCTAAGGGATTGTCCCACTTCTGTGACCCACCTTGCACTGATCGGTGCTCTTGGTTCCAAAACTACTCTGGACACTCATGCAGGCACTGGCCCTGGAATCACAGCGACACTATCTTCCTACCTATCTTTAATTTCTGGTTTTGATCACTTTCCTCATTCCTACCTAAGGTCATTCCATCTCACTTCTTGGAGTTGGTGCTCAGAACCTTGCCTCTAATGTGGTGTTTCCACCTTACTGTCCATTGCTGGCAAAGAGCATGGCTTGCTTCAGTGTAAACACCAAGCTCTGCAGGCTCACTTAGTGTCATAAAGATGTCAGGGTGGGTGCCAGCTCACTTACCCTGAAAGCAGCTGACCTGAAGGCAGCTCTGAGTTTTTCAGAAACACCTTGATGCAGACTGAGGTATGGGAAGTATCAATAGTTAGATTGCTGCTCTAGCCCTCTAGTCCCTGGCTGGGCCTGCTAAATCCTGCATTGGCACTAAATTTTAAAAATAATTACTGCTAACTTCTGATGCTGGGACTCTGGGTTCTATGCTTTTCCAATTTCTGCGGATTTTGATCTCAGCTGCTATACATACCATAAAAATATTAAGCAAAGAGACAGCTGTATCCCCCCCCTCCAATAGCTACAGCTGTCCTCCTGACAAATTTATTCTTGGGTATGATAAAAATGATAGCAGGGTTGTTGTTATTATTATCAGTTAAGAGAGTTTTGCCACCCAATCCGTGAACCTAAGAACTTGGGTTGGCTTTCTCCTTTGCAGCAGGCCTCTAAGCTCAGTATTGTGGCTAGTGTGGGGCTTGGCGAGGGGAAGATCACATAACCAGCTTGGTCTAGCTTGCTTCATTTGGGTGCTTTAGTTGTCACATTGCCTAAGTAGCTGTTCATGCTCCTGAAAATCTGGCTGTAAAACATTATCTGTGAGATAATTCATACCTACTCATTGAGCTACAGTTTTAAATTAAGTACGCATTCCTCTGAGGAAATAATTGGCTCCATGACTAGATATAAATTATACTAAATGCTTCATAAGCTCTCTGAAGTCACAGATTTAAGGAAAACCTTTCCCTCACACACTAATAGGAATTTCTGGCTTCTTAAGTCAGAAAATATAAATATTTTATGAAAGACAAATGCCAGAAGTGACACTGGCTTAGAAGTAGAGTGACCTGAGGGTTGTTTATAGGCCACATGTAGTCCTGGAACTGTTTGGATTGTATTCACCCTGTTGAGTCACTGGATCACTGAATGACTGTACTTGCTCAACCCAATCAATCAATCACTGTATCAATAAGTACTTGACAAATTTCAAATCAAGTAAACTAGTTTTCTAGATTCATTGAGAGCCACAGATAACCACGTGTTATTGTTTAAGAAGTTCAACTACATTGGGAAAAAAAAAAAGAAGCCAGAATGTGACCCACAACTATTGGAACACACCATTATAGCTACAGGTTCAGAGACTGCATAAAGTAAAATCCTGGCAGACTATAAAAAGTCTTCAACTCAAGAGACTCTGACCCTATACTTATTAGTGGAGGCCACATAGCTATACCTTCACCAATCCCTTTAAGAATTAATAAAGGGCATACACTAATGTCACTGAGATGCTGTACAAGATACAAAAATGTAGGTGTAACAAACAATCAAAGTCACAGTTTTGGGCAACTTGATATGTAAATCAAGGTGTTAGTTAGTCTAGCCTTCCTCTAACAACTGTGGGAAGGAAGCATTCCTCTCTGCCCCTCTGCCCCTGGCACCATCCCTGGCCCCCAGTAGCTTAAAGGTCTTCTGGCAATCCTCAGCATGTTCTAGCTTAGGGAAGTTTCATACCAGCCACTTTAAGATCTTTTCCACATATGTCTTAATGCTGACCACCCTGCATTTCAACTTAATTAATTTCTAAGTTCTTTATTTCTAAGCAAGTGTGTTGCCTCATACTTTGATGACAGCATTTAGTGGACTAAGGTAGGAAGGTTGCCAAAAGTTGAGGCCAGTCTACAACACAAGCTGAAAACCTCCTTGAAAATAACAGAAGAAGGAAGGGAAGAATCAAAAATGAGAGCCTATGGAAGAGTCATATTTGACTGATAATTAGGTTTCAAGCATACCTTTTGGGAGGCATAGTTCATCTCAAATTATATAATTTTCATGGAATTTGAAATGGAAGTGTGATTTACTTAGGTAGACAGGTGATAAAACAATCCATGAAGATGGGATCATGGTATTTGCCTGAGATGAAAAATGACAGGGCTTCTACTATGATTATGAGTCATAGTAGAAGGGGCTGGCATGAAGCTTCAGTGGATAAAGACCTTGCCACATGAACATGAGGACTTTAGTTTGGATCTCTAGAAACCACATGAAACCTTGACAACTATGGTAGGCAGAGAAAAGAGACCCCTGACGGGAGATGGCCAGCTAGAGTAGCTCGGACAGGAAAACTGTGGCTTCATCAAGAGACCCAGGCACAAAATATAAAGTGGAGAACGACTGAGTAAGACAAATGCTGTCATCTCCTGACCTCTACACATGTGTTTACAACACACATGTGCACAACACACATGTGCACATTCCCACTCAAATCTCTCTCTCTCTCTCTCTCTCTCTCTCTCTCTCTCTCTCACTCACACACACACACACACACACACACACACACACACACACACACACCTCTTTAATAAAGATGCTTTGGAGGTCTGGATCTTTTACATTACATTAAGAGCACGTACTGCTCTCACAAAGCACCCACTTTCAGTTCCCAGCTCATTTGTTGGGTCAGCACCACCTGAAACTCCAGCTTCTGTAAATCTGATGCCCTCTTCTGGACTTTGTGGGCACTAACATTTGCATATGTGCGCGCACACACACACACACACACACACACACACACACACGAGCACACACACACCCATCTACACACAACTAAAATAAATGAGTTTTCTATTTTTTTTGTGCTTGTCATCATTCTTTTTTTTTTAAATACTTTATTTTTTTTCTTCAAGTTACATCTCAGTCACAAACCCCTCCCTATCCCGCCCTTCCACCCTCTTCCCCCCAGAAGTTTCCCCTTTCAGTCCAACAGATGGTTCCTTCTCTTATAACAGTAAGTATTATACAAAACAACAGATATAAATATGCCACATTTATGAGAGTTAAATCGCCCAGTATACCTTCCCAATGTCCAGTTTATACATATTTGGCCCCTGACTTTAACATTCTACTATCTAACCATCTCCATGAGTTTAAAGGTCTATATCTGACTCAACATTCATATTAACTTGCAACACACTTTTAAGAGTATCTTCTTAGATCTATAACACCCTCTTGATTCCTAAACAACTCAAAATTTAACTATGAGACTCTAGCTGTCTATTCTTCAACCACCTCAGAGACCTGAGAGGGATAAATATATCTGCTTATATAGGAAGTGCAGGGCCTGTAGCTTCCAAACTAAGAAAGGACATACCAATGACTGCCTGGACAGTTCCCATTTTCTCTCCATACATTCCTGCATCAGTCTTCAGCCTTTGGGTCCTGTTTCTATGACAGACATTTGTTGTAGAGCAGGGATTATGAAGGACTTACCTACCCTGTCTTGGCAGAGTTAAGCTGTCGACTTCCCTGCTACCAAGTTTTGTCCTTTTTGGACAGCAGTCTGTCTGCAGTTGGTGCAAGGGGTTTTTTCATGCCAAGAGATAGGCTTGCCACTAATTCAACCATCTTACAGTGGAGGTTCTTCGATGCTTATCTTCTACTTGGAGTAGAATAGGGGGTGCTGTCAGGCGCTGATATGTCTCGATATAAAAAAAAATCTTGATTTAAGATAACATCTTTGAATGCCATATTCTGCAGATCTCAAGGGGTTTTTGAAGATGCCCTATCCATCTCTTGTATTTAGATAAGCAAATGTTGCTTGTCTCTTAGCAACTTGATTACTGGGTAGTTTAGAGAATATCTGTGATAGACTGTCATAGTAGCTAACAAAGTGACATGTTTGCATGACTAGGAGTTTGTTTTACTTAACTGTCCTAGACCGTTTTAGACGGTTGGTATCAAGAGGCCAGAGCTTCACATTTTATTTTTAAGTATCTCTAGGTATGATACCATTAGGAAGCGTTACCTTTAAATTTGTATCAATATACAAAGATCTATTCAATTGTGGTTAAATATACTCTTAATTATGTATCAATATACAAAGATCAATGCCTATGTAGCCCAATACAATCTTAATATTACGTCCATATACAAGGGTCAATACCATTGTGGCCAACTATAATCTTAATTTTGTATCAATATACAAAGATCAATACTGATGTAATCCAGTACAATCTTATTTTTGCACAATAAACAATGGTCAATACCACTTTAGCCAAATAAACTACTAATTTTGTATCAATATACAAAGGTATAAGGGCATATTCAATAATCTGCCCCTTCTTCTTGGATCTTCCTGTGCTATGTCTACATCTCATTTTTCTCAAGCCCATGCACTCCTACATAGGAGAGGAAGAAGGATACAGAAAAGGAAAAGTAGGAATTCCCTGGGGCTAACCTCCAAAACCCATTAAGACAGGACCATTTATCAGCTTGTAGTCTCTTCCCCTAAATATCAGAGTTTTCAGTTATATTGCAACCACCACAGCAATCCAATGTCACTGGGACCGTTCAGCTCTACACAATGCCCCGGCAGGAACCTCAGTGAAGCCTGCAAGATCAGCTTCTGCCTACAAACCCCTTAGGTCATCTAAACAGCTGAGAACAGAAGGACTGAACATAAAAGGAGTGTACTAACATTTTTAACCATTTTTTCCATTTGGGTTCGGGCCCCAAACAGGTCTACTACGACCCAAATCAGCAGGAAGTCACTTTAAGAGAGCGACGTCCCATGCCCAGAGGGTGGGGAAGGTGTTTCTCCGCCCTTCTTTTTGGTTATTTGAAGGATAAATAAATGAGTTTTCTAAGAGTCATGGTAGCAATTGGGGAATGGATGACAGCGATGATTAGAATGGCTGCTGGTAACTACCAATTGCTTATCTGAGGCCTCTCACTGTCTCTGTAGCATTTGCCTTCCCCCACCTTCGTGGCAGCGCTGGAAGTGCATAGCATTACTCTGAAATGTTCTGAAGAAGAACTAGCAGTACACAGAAGTTAGCTAGCTCACTATGTCATTGAGCTTGACAGTAGAGAATTGGTTTTGTGTGATTCTAAACTTCTACTTCTTACAAAGGTAGTCTGTCACCTTTGCCACACCAATGCAAGATAAACTCTGGTAGGTAGGTAATGGGCTCCTTTCCAAGAAGCTTTTATAGTAAGGCACAGGAATATGTCTGATGGCAAAGAAAACAGGGATCCACTTGTGGTGTTTCAAGAGTTGTGTCATGAAGAGGGGGATATTTTAGAATGATGAGTGTCATTTCCATCCAAGGATGCATTTTCTTTAAAAGAGAAAGACAACTTATAAATGAGTAGCTATTGATCATGAAGAGATTCTTTCCATTGGCTTTTATCAAGTAGTTCGCCTTTTTCTCTCTTAAGAAGCCTGTAGCAATTTAAAAAGTGTGCTCAGCTAAATTGTTTTTGTTTCTTCCTCTTCCTGAATTCTTTCTAAGTTCTTCATTTTAGAGATAAAGCATTGATCAATTCACAGCCCGAGTGTGAATGCTGTTATAAGAAACCTTGAGTTTTTCTAAATGCTAAAACTTCATATTTCAGTTTAGTGTGTTTTGTTCATTTGTTTGTCATAAGTGGTACCAATAGGAACATCAGTTCTGGTGCTTCAGAATTTAGCTTACTGTCTACGGAGCTTTCATCTTTCTCTCCATTTTTTCCCCATTTAGGCCTCTAGTAAAGAAATATTCCTACTAAGAGAAAGGTGAAAACAGTGAAAAGTAAAATTTGTAAACCTCTTCAATGCAAATGATCTACGTTCCACACACATTGCTTACTTTAGCCTTCCGTGGTATATACTAGGGAACAATGAAATCATATGGGTTCTTTATGATTTCTCACTTTGTCTGAGAACCTTTGATGGTAAAATAAAGTCTCTTTGGTTTTTGAATGAGTTTAGTACACTAAATATTTGAATCAGTAGAGACCATATATGTTCCCCAAATCCTGAGCCATCTAGTTCCTTCCTTCCTCATCACCTGTCAAGAACAGATGGCCTTTCTGGTCATTCATATCCCATGTTCTTGCAGAATGTGATGAGTTTTCAATGTCAATGACCATTTCATAGCTTGCATTTCAGCTTATCGCTGTATTCCTTCCAGATGTTCTTTCTGTTGGATGTTCACAGAGTAAGTTCGTCACAGCTCAACTTCTGAAAATCTCAGTGTGATGGCAGAAAGTATATCTAGACCATAGATCAGGATCAAAAGATACACAGACTTGAATTGGAGACAAGTGTCCAAAAGAACAGTTGTTCTTTTTGTTTCTCTATCTTGGTGGTATGCTACCTGGCCCTAGAAGACCCAAGTTCCCACCAATCATTGCAGTGACACTGGAGCTCAATCCAGAAACAACTGTCCAAAGCTAATTTATTTCCTAATGCTGAGGCACTGTTAATTTATAAATTACACTGGTAATTCGAGCTATTATTAATTTCAGATGGTGTAGGGCAAGCCTAATTAAAATATGACACCAATTGCCACACATATGTACCAAGGACTACCATTTAAAATTAATGGGAATATTAAGTGTGACACTGGTCTCCGTGATGCTTTGCACAGTAATTATAGCATTCTAGCGCGAAAAGATCTGACAAATGTTGGCCTGGAGTTGGTAGTAAATAAATAACAGCCATGCAAGAGGAATCAAAATTTCTTCACTAGAATCCCTTCTCATTTCCTCTACCCTTCCTCAAACGAACGTTCTAAAGAGTATATTACTCTGAAACAATAATACTGACACAGAAGTTTCTTATAGTTGGTGCTTGAGTCTTTGGGGGTTCAAGATGATGGTTTTGTGGTAGGCTGTGAGCCCCATTTTCTACTTAGTCAGTATGCCCTTGCTTCTTCTTGTGAATTAAATGTTTTTTTCATGCTTTTCATAAGTCATGTTGGCACTTCCTTTCTCCTTCAAAGGGAATAGAAGAAAATGTTGATACCTATGTAGTACAGATTTCATAAAGCCTAAACACATGTAAATGAGCGCTCTGGGTCAAGTATGCTGTTGCTGGATGGTGGCACAAACTTATCATGGCTAGAATATTGTAGGAGAGTGGACAGTGATAGCCCTTCCTTACAAGATAGTAGGGTGTGTTTACTTTTCTGTTACTGTTGCTGCTGTTGCTATTGTTACTATTGTCATGACAAGAAGGACAGCACTGTAATATGTAGCTACAGCTTACATGCCATGTACATAATTCTTTGTATTATGTTAATTTCTCAGTTATTGGTTTTCTGTTCTGGGTTAACAGAAATGTGATATTGTAGAGGGATTTTATGACCTAGAGCCAAGAGTCCCTTTTCCATTTCGGAGGCTGTCACATGAACGCAGCTTCATGGCACCTCCCTCTGGGCCTATCTAAAGCACCGAGGATTAACTCCATCACCAGGTGGGCAGTGCATGTGAGTTTCCAAGGGCTTTCATGTGTGCTATGTTCTTTTTATTCATGGCTCTCAGTAACTCCTTGGCATGGCAGGCCTGTTTCGCGTGTGACATGTGCAAAAGTGTTTCTCTGCTTCTAGGGATAATCCCAATTTCAGTTTGTTGTCCCAGAATTAAGCATTGTGCCCCCTTCTCCTCAGTTTTTACAGTATCCCACTTTAGGATATTGTCACTCTTGTTACCCTCATGAAGCACATAAGGGAAGATAATCCCAGAAGGTAAACCGTATTTTCATTCTTTATTTTCTATTGTCTGGGAAACTAAGGCACAGGGCAGCTTTGAGACAGAACTTGGAAACTCAGATTCTCTTAACCAGGTGTGGTGGCATGCTTTAATGCTGGGGGGGTGGGGGGGGGGGGGGGGGGGGATGGAGATAAAATCAGGTGTGCAAAGTCTAGCAACTTAGTGAGCTCGAGGCTAGCCTAGGGAATATGAGATCATACCTCCAAGGGGCGCCAGGGCGTAGTCTTTGTAGAAGTGAATGCTCATGCCTACACATCATATCTGGAATGTGGTATGGATATGGCCTTATTATTAATGATTTTTCACTAGAAATCAAATTTCTGAATGCTTAAGTGGTAGGGAAAGACTTGTAGTCATGGGTTCTTGCTCTTTATTTTCTGCTCCTCTTGTGGTTGGGCACCACATGTGCGGTCTTGATGCTGGTTTGCTCTTTGAGTTTTATGCCTAAGAGTCCCAGGAGTTCAGTGCCTGGAAAATTGATATCTGCCTATTTGGTTGTTTTTCTAAAATGAAAACAAAGGTATTTTAATTGTATTTGTCTCACTGCTGATGTGTATGTGCATGTGCTTGTGTGTTTATGTGTGTGTATTTATATGTGTATTTGTGTATGTGTGTGTTTATGGATGCATGTATGCGTGCATGTGTGTGTGTGTGTGTGTGTGTGTGTGTGTGTGTGTGTGTGTGTGT
>CAJQZJ010003694.1:15709883-15804607 GCA_907164525.1 Lophiomys imhausi
TGTGTGTGTGTGTGTGTGTGTGTGTGTGTGTGTGTGTGTGTGTGTGTATGTAACCATTATGCAACATCCTCAACTGACTCACGCCGAGACTGGCAGTTTACAGGTCAGCATCAGAGGCTCACTTCAGACAGTGCCTGGAGGTCAGAAAGAGTTAAGGTGCCTGCTCCAATATCAAAAGCTGGACCATGTGGTAAGAGCCCAGCAGTGTAAATGTCAAAATTATTAATTACTTATGGAGAACCAGTTAATTCTTTCCATACATGAATTCAGCGGGAGCACAAACACTGCAGCTGGAACTGGGGGACCGAGGAAAAGCGGGTATAAAATCAGGGAAAGAAATAGGGAAGAGAGAGTCTGTAGAGTTCCTAAAAATGTGAGTTGACAAAATGACAGTTCTCTGGGTGTAACCAAGTCACGCTTTGTTTTCTAACGGGTGCCCTTCACCTTTTCCTCCTGCTTTACTATATGTCACCCTTTCTCCTGCAGCTGTCGGATTTGTAAGTGAAGATGAGTACCTGGAAATTCAGGGCATCACTCGGGAGCAGTCGGGGGACTACGAGTGCAGCGCCTCCAATGATGTGGCTGCACCAGTGGTACGAAGAGTGAAGGTCACCGTGAACTGTGAGTGGCCATGCCAGTCCCGCTGCATGAGTGAGTGAGGGTGGCCTGCTGTCAGGACTGCAGCAGCCATAAGCCAGCCTTCAGAGTGACAGAAAAGACCCAGTCTCACTTCTTGTTCTGTTCTTTCAATAACTCTAGTCCAAAGTCATCTGTTCTGTTTTGTTTTTTTTTTTTTTTTCACAAGCCCAGGTGTCTCCTTTCTTTTTAGAAGTAGCTGAGAGTAACTTTACATAATACCAAACTTTCACATTGGCGAGTCAGTAAATGACACGGTATACATACTTTATATAAATTATTTTAAAACCCAAAGTTTTGCTGTAATTTACTCAGATGATGAAGAGACAAGCTTCCCTGCCAGATACTTCCAATAGGGCAGAGAGACTTGAGCTAGAACAAATGCTCCACCTGTGTGTGCCACGCCACGCTCTTTATACCTCAGCCTTTCCTAAAGAAGACACTGATGCATATGGACTACAGAGCATTACACAATTTAACTATAAGTAGATACAAGTGCAGGTTTTTAGAAGGTATATCTCAAATTCTCATTTTTAACTAATAGAAGCAAAAGTCAAATCAATTCAAAATTGGAGGCCATTGCTGTGAAACTTTATTCTGCTTTTATCAACCTTCTAAATTCTCCCTGGCATTGATCTACATGAATTTTCTACCAGGTCCTCACCCTTTTCCCTCTGGGTTTCTTGTTATGTGTGCTGACTTGGTTCCCTAGAACTTGTGAAAAGTTTTTGCTTGTGACAGACTGCAACCCAAGACCTAGACCGCCAGCATAGAAGCCTCTCCCCTTCAACATGGGCAGGTTGGGAAGGGGAAGGGATATTATATAGAGAATAACACTCAGTGTTTAGTGTCTTCACTTGTGCTCCAGTCTGAACCTAGATAGTATGAAGCACGTTAAGGTAAGACAATGCTTCCACATTTCCTTATTATTTAAAATTTATTTTTAAATGAAACTTAGTAGTATTTACGATTGTTGACAATGAACTTAAAATGTAAAAATAAAAGTAGAAACAAAGGAAAAATTATTATGGAAATTAGTAAAAGTGGGAGTCAGCCCATGAAATCAGAAATATAAAGCAGCAGGCTACAGGGTTCTCATTCAGAATCTGCCTTTAAGATGCTAAAGCAAAGGAAATGTTATCTGCTCAAAGACATGCATCATCTGCAGGACAAAAGCAAGTGAATCTCTTAGGAGAAACCTTGTTTTTCCTGGTGCTGTGGCCCCAGAGAAAATCCTCTCCAGGATCTGTGTAAATTGACACTTTCTGATACCATCCACACATCATGTTCTGTGCCTCTGCATCAAACAGAACAGTAATTTTAGCGTTCCTATTTGTTGATACCCATCAGTGAGAACTTCTGAGATGCCAAAGGTAGCTGGGTGTATTTTCAAATGAATGCAGATCAAGCGAAGGGATCTAATTTAGCACAGGACCCATCTCCGAATGCTCACCGCAAGGACTGGTCTGTATATCCTTCAGGCGATTCTCCATGAATATTATTAGTTATAAATGAGCCTTAAATGGGAATCAAATAGTTTGAAGTTGTACACTATGGCAAGAACCTGGAGTGCAGAAATTCCATGAGGATGATTAAGGGTGCTGACTGCCCTCCCATGGAGTGTAAGGCTGATGGGTGGATGCCATCCTATCAAAGTTCAAAGACTTGAGGCACTGTACCTCAAGAACTGACTGTTCCTCAGTATTGAGAGGAGAAGCAATGCATGCTGTAAGATGAGATCTTCCTTTAGAATAGCATCCGGACCATTTTCATTCTCTGCAGCAATCCATATAGCAGTCTGATTGTACTGATAGGCGGAAGTATGGCAGAGAATAAGGAACAAAAATCTATGAATGAAATGGACTCTTTTTATATTCTCTTTCATTTTCAAATGTGCTCCTAAATGGCATGCACCATCTTCTTTCTGTAGATCCACCGTACATCTCAGAAGCTAAGGGTACAGGTGTCCCTGTGGGCCAGAAGGGAACTCTTCAGTGTGAAGCCTCAGCAGTCCCTTCAGCAGAATTCCAGTGGTTCAAGGATGACAAAAGGTATGGTCCCTTCCCACGTCAACCTCCCTAGAGACTCCTGATTACAGATAGTCACAATCTAATCCCTGGACAATCCTCTTCTGACATCCCTATGGGGCTGAGGCAAGCAAGCAAGCCTTTTCTAAATGAAAGAAACCAGCAGGACTGAAGGATAATAAGATTTAGCCAAGCAAAAATAAAAAAAAAAAAAACAAAAGCCACCAATAACATTGTGAGTCCTGTGATTTTTTTATAGGCCATGAAAATAATAGGTTCAGTAGAAATCTATGTTTAACACTCTCCCAGGCCTAAGAAATTCTGTCTTCCTCTAGGAGGGGCTCTCAAGTTGCCTCCCCATCATAGCTCTCCACTTCCCTCCCTGAGGTTATCAGTACCACTGTGTAGGAGCCCATGACCTTTGTGCACCCTCCCTTTGTGTACAGGTTGTCCTTTCTCTGTAGGAGAAAGGAGTCAGGACTGTTCCCTTCCTTCCCATTGTCAAAGCCGTCACTGGGACATTTGTTGTGAGTCACTGAAGATGATCATTTCGAGGAGTTATCAAATTGCATGTCAGTGCAGGGGTCAGCAGCTCAGCAGAGCCAGGCAACATGACAATTACCACTATCAAAGAGCTATTTGAAGGTGGATGAACCACAAATAAATGTGTAAGCTCTGTCTGTGTTCAGAATATTTTCCTAAAAGTAGAGGTGGTGGAGCTGGTGGAGTGACAGTCCTGTGAGGTCTGAGGATGGATAAGCAAAAGATGAAAGAGGCTGGGGATAGAAAAACCACAACGTCTGAGATGAACAACGGAAGGCATCTGAGTAAAATATTGTCTTACCACAGGGGTTGTGTTCACTACACTGTTTTTTCTTTCCTCATACAGTTACTAAGGCCTTACAGCATCGTCTCATTACTCAGCCAATAAACGAAAGTTTATCTAGACCTATGTCACTTCATCATAAAATCCACATCCAGTGAAAACACTGCTTTTGACTTCTAGGACACATCCTAGCAGCCTCTAGTAAGGTGTAGTATAGGCATCCCACCATTTTATAAATGGAAGAGCTAAGACAGAGAGAGGCAAACAAACTCACTGAAGTAAGAAATGGAGCTGGCTGTTTTTCTCCTTTCAACAAATTGTAAAACCTTCTTTAGCATCACTCTTCTTATTGTAATAAAGAGAAACTAAGGCTTAGAATTCCAAGATCTGAAAGAATCACCTAATATATATATATATGTGGATGGATATACACATATATTAGCCTCTGTGTATGAACCTATTGAAAACTAATTCCACCACACTCTATTATTCAAGTTATTGATAGGAAAAAATAGAAACAAAATATAACAGAAAAAACAAGCTCTCAAAAATGTGCAAGAAAATACAACACAGCTGTGTTTTAAGGCAAAGGACTGGAGAGCTGTCCTTTTGCTCAGCACCAGTCCAATCAGGGGTTACCTTCTACTTCATAATTTACCCTGAAGAGAAAGGGAGAGTGTGCCCCAGTGCTGGCTAGGAGGCCCTGCTGCAGGCAGCTTTGTGGTCTCCTTAAAATCTTTTCATAGCGTCTCCTTTGTTTCTTTCCATTGATGGTTCTGTGTTGCTCATTTATTCATTTGCTCATCTATTCACTTGCTCATGGATTCATTTCCAATGTTCTCCCACTGAGTAGGTTCCTCTGTCTTCCCAGCAACCAGCATGCCAAGAGCATTTCTACCATGTGGCCCTTGTCACACCTTTTCACCTTTGTGCCACTGAGGGAGGCTCCAAGGCAACCATGGCCTCAGGTCCTGGAGGGAATATAACATCTGTTCTAGTAAATGACAACCGAAGCCCATTTCATTTTCACCGACATGAGCAGAATTCAGCCACAAGTAGAAGAGTCTTTGTCAGGGACAGGCAGTTTTCTAGACGTCTTTGGGGAGTCAGGTTCTCTCTACTGCTGGTTTTGCTTCCTCACCCTGTGTCTGCTGTCAGTCAAAGGGAGAGGAGATGGAGTTCTGTGCTTAGAAAATCTTGCCCACCTAACAGGGACAGTAGCCACAGAAGAACTTACTTATTCTGCTAACACTCGTAAAAGTAGGGGGTGGGGGACCCTTGAGTGCCTGAGGAGGAGAATGTGTGTCATATCAGGAGTGTGAAGTTTTTCAAAGAGCTGCTGTCCACCCTGCACTGTGCTTAGCTAAAGACATTTTTGAGATGTCAAGCAAGAACCTGCTTTGGGTAAACCTCTTCCCACTATGGAGCCAAAATCCAATTCACAGCTTGGTTCTGATATGAAGACTTCTTCCTTGACAGAGAACACTGCTAAACCAGTATATGGGATCCACACCCATACAGCTCTCAGAAACCTCCTCAAGGTGGTTGGTGAGCCTCGGACAGCACAGTTACAAGATGAACTTCTGTGTAACAAGCTGGGGCTGGAACAGTGGCCTCTGGTCCCATAGCGGAGTATCTCATGCCATTCCTCAGAGCCTAAGGAATGGACTCACACCAGTTCACTGCCCTGAGCTTTTGGGGAAGGAAGACACTTAGAGGAAAATCTCTATACTACTAAGCAAATAGAGTCCTGTGAGCCCATATGATGACTTCCCCAGAAGCTAACACGGCCAGAGAAGACTATTCCAAACGGATCCCCTGAGATACTTTGGGAAGGGCACTCATCCCAAGTCCAGGATAAACATATAGTTTTGTTAGGTAGAATGGTAATTATCATGAGGGTTCCATGAAGGGGGCTGAAGATATTATTAATTCTGGATTCTCAGTCAATCCTATGAGAAAAATTGAGCATGTTTTTGTTTTGTTTTGTTTTTCCTTCACCTGCCTTCCCTTTTCCTTTTCTTGTTTGCCTAGACTGATTGAAGGAAAGAAGGGAGTCAAAGTGGAAAACAGACCTTTCCTCTCAAAGCTCATCTTTTTCAACGTCTCTGAACATGACTACGGGAACTACACATGTGTGGCCTCCAACAAGTTGGGCCACACCAATGCCAGCATCATGCTATTCGGTGAGGCTCTGCCCTGAGATGGGAAACAAGGGAGTATGAAATGGAGAAGGATTGGCGGAGGGAAGGACATTGTGAAGGGAAAGAAAAAAATATCAGAAGTGAGCCAGGTAGTGTGAGTGAGAAAGGAGAGAAAGAAAGAGCACTCATGTATGTAAGAATGTAGGCATGAGAAGTGGGAAAAGAAAAGCAGAATGTTCACTTATTATCTAAAACGACAAAGGTTCTGAAATGTAAGAAAAGAGGAGCTTTAAGATGCCAAAAGTGACTTTTTTTCCCCTCCTCAGTGATGTCTTCAAAACTGGCTCATGAAGTATAACTGGACAAAATAGTTAAGATCTCAGAAAACAGTATTTACAGCTTCAGTCCTTTGCTCACTGGGCTCAATAACATGTTCCCTTTTCCGAAACTTTCCTAGCCATTGACACATAAGAAAAACTGAATGACATTCATAAGAGCCAAATCACAGCCCTTGGAATCCTTAATAATATTCATTTCAGAGACGGGAAGATAAAGAAGACAGAAAATGGGAATTTCCAAGTTCTCTATTTGTGTCAATGGCTGGCAAAAGCATTTGCCCATCCTTACCATCATCTTGAAAGATGCCATATCATTGTTCATGCACCAATTCCTTAACTCTTTATTGAGGGACTAAGTTTATATGGCAATTTATTTTCTGCCCTCATTTCATACCTAGCCACTCTATCAGTGGCAGAAGCAGTAAGCGAGTTTCTTGGAAAGTACTGGATTCCTACACCCTGCGACCAACGTCTACCCAAGAGTGAGCATATGTGCCTGTCAGTCACCAGGAAGAACTTCAGATGCCTGCCCATGGCTTTAAAGTCTTAATGGGTGCAGATGTCACCTATGGGCCATGTGATGAGTTTCTGGTTGCCCATTGAGCACACTTTTCCATACCCCACCAAGTTCAGTTTTTCCAGTTTCTCCCATTCCCTGTATTAAAAATAGATCTGAATATGGTAGAAAGAGAAAAGAGAGGCGTAAACATAAATTCTTGTCCTGAGAACCTCTAGGCAGTCTCACAGCCTCAAGGGTTCCAATCTGTATTCTTCCCTTGCCACATACCCTTGGTATTAACAATATATGCTCTGTGGTACCATCTCTGCTTCTAAATAACATCCTCCCAACCTCCTACTCAGCATACGAAACACAGCCCAGCACCTAGTTTTAGCTGAGACAGCTGGGAAAGGGAAGGGCATATTTGAACCTGGCATATATAACTCAGAAGGGGCAAGCTGTAGTTAGAGTGAGTGAGATGCTTAGAGTCTCAACAAGGGTAGTCATAAGCATTTTTCCATGCATGAGAACATTAGCCATGTGCCTCTCTTGTTCATGGAGATCATCATAAGTGTCTTTTGTGAATGGGAATAGTCATTAAGAATTCTCCCATATATGGGAATAGTCATTTGTGCCCCCTTGTGCATGGGGATACTCATAAGTGCCCCTATTATCTGTCAGCCCTGTAGGGGTTTATAGAAAATATCTGTATGCACAAAGGATGGGATTAGAAAGAGGCAGTCCCATGCTCCCTTGCCTTGAAAATCTAAGGCTCGTCCACAATCCGCAGGTGTTTCCCTCAGTACTTTCCCACATCCTGCTATTTGGCCACACCCATCCTCATTCTTGGATATAGTCTTCCTCCTCTTTGGAACTCCTCTCTGTTCTATGATGGAGACAGTAATGGCTTTTCCACTGTTTTTTTTTTTTTTCATTGTTAGTTCTTCAGCCCCTATTGTCTTAAGATATATCAGAATGAGAATGGGGGAAGAAGAGTTTTAATTTTAAGAGTTAAATAAAGTAGCTGCCAGTTGTGACAAGAAAATCAGTGACACATGGACAACAAATCCACTCATTTCATCAGACCCATGTGTGACAACAACAGCTTTGCTTTCCTCCCTTCCACCGCTGATAAGAAGGCATACACCCTATGCCTCCTTTGAAATGTTTTTGTCATTGTCGGCTTCCTTGATTTTAGGGTTTGCAAAATGCCCATTGTGAGGTAATAGTACCTTTTCAAACAAGTGGAGGAAGCCTGGGTTAACCAAAGACGAACATGGTACATATGGGGATGCTCCTTAACTGAGGAGGTCTCCAGACATGTAACATACAGAATCTCTAAGAGGGAGAGGCAAACTCTCGGCCTCTTTCAAATTTAGTCAGTTAGAAATCAATTTCATTTGTTAGAGCTTCATTTTAGAGACTACTCTTGAGGAGCCCATTACAGAAGTGCCTGCCTGGGTACCGTTCTTCCATGGAGCTAGTGAAATACCAACCATATTTGTGATGAGCCATTTTCAACACTTCATCTCCAACCAGGTCTAGTCCAGACAATATTTTGGCTTCCAAGTTCATAATTGAGGATTAGTGAGGTCCATTGACAAATATAAATCTATTGAGGAATATTCCATGTCATCTTCAGTAGGAGCCATCAAGCAGACTAGGGCAGGTTGGACAACAGCACTTACTTTGTGAATATAGACCACCTATGATTAAATTCTTTCTCCAGCACCATTGCAGGAACTCAGCTAAATCATTGTCATTTTGTCATCAACTTACAATTAAACCATAGAAGTGTATCCCTCCCACGTCACACAAAAGGTGTGTGACTCTGGTATAAGAAACTCCTATTATGTTTTTATCTTGGGAGATGTACATTGTATAGGAGCAGGATGGACTTTGCCATTGCCAGCCAATAAGGTTCTGGGCATCTGATCTCTGGGACAATAGCGCTGATAGTGCAGTTTGGAGACCACTGCTTCTATATTTCTGATCACAGTGGTTCCAGAACGTGGCCCTAACACAATTCAGATCATGATACAATGAGATCAGAAATTCCTGAATTTAGTCACTGTTTGTAAGCCAATGGGATGAAGATATGGGAGGAAAAGTTTCACCTGGAAAGGAGCTTTGGTCCTTTGGTTCAAGTCAGTTCCAGAGCTCAGCAGCAGCAAAGACTGAATCTACCTGCACTGGAAAACACATGGAGTGGCCCTGTACCTTGTCCCCCACTATCCCATCCATGTAAAGGGACACAAAACATTTCAATGTTCGTCTTGCTGCACCTTCTCCTATGCCCTTTGGTTTGTGTCTTCCTCTATTTATCCTTTCCTCTAGAAATGCTTGTGAAAGACAGTATACAAACTATATATGAAAAATATATAGCAACTGTATATAATATATGTGTTTGTTTTCATTTTTCTCTCCTATATGTCCCCACCCGATTTAGAACTAAATGAGCCCACAAGCTCAACTTTGTTGCAAGGTCAGTACCCCTCTTGTCTTCCATTTTCCCTCCCTTCTCCACATCCCCAAAGCCCTCACCCTCTCCCTCTTCCTGGTGTTGATTTCTTGGTATTTCTAGCAGTAAAGTTGCTCCGAATGTGGCAGTGCAGGGCTATTAAAGGAGGCTCTTGGGAGCTGGTAAAATGCCACAAATGCCTTTTTCTCTGCTCATCCCTTGTACACACTGTCTAGCAGGGCTGAGACTAGTAAAGCAAATAAAGCCTCATTAAAATGCCAAACCCAGAGACCAGCATTCAGACAAAGGTTTGAGAAACTAAAATTGAACCAACGAGAAGACAACACAACCCCTGACCACAGTGATAGCCCGGCACAAAGTTATCTGGGTTTGCACATGCAGAGTTCTGTTGAAGTCCCTTGGAAACAGACTCAAACAATTGCTCATGAGATTCAAACAGTCCAAAAATCACAGCACTGTCACCTGGTCCACAAAACATCACCTGGTGTTTCAAGTAGTGATCCAAGGTGGGGCACCAAAGAACTGTAGCTCGCGGCTGACATTTAGGAGGACTCAGTTCTTAGATAAGTCACATAACACCGGTTGGAATTCATTCCATCTTCCATAAAGAGTAATCTACCCTTCAGAGTTATTACAGGATTCAACCCTAGACACATATTTAAAATGCTCTGAAGCATATTAGCACATTTTGAGTCTCCAGATACAGGCTAAAAGACAGGGATATCCTCCAGATCGGACACATTCCATATTTTCATTTCTTGTCAATTTCTTCTCACCAGGCCCTCAGCTTCCCATTCCACTCTCATCTCCTGCCCATTTGTGATTTGTGTAGCTCTTGCCACTCTGTGGATATGTGGTGTTTCTTTCCATTTCCTCATCCAGTGTGAGTGATACTTTACAAAGTGGTCACTACATGTCACTCTCCTCTTCCGGAGGGCAGCAGTTTGGTTTTTCTATCTTTTTTTGTCATGTTGAATATTGAACTCATGGCCTCCCACATCCCACCCCTTCCCTGCACCCACCCTGTTCAACCATGGACATTCCAACTATGTGAACATTCTCAGAGGACAGTCTAAGATCTGACAGGTTGAGGAAAAGACAGAAAGAAGTGAATTGTGGAGGAGCTATGTAGCAGAAGAAGAAAAAATATTTTTATCATAAAAAGTAGCAATGCTGCAGGTTCCACTCTTGTGATGCATAGCAGTGTGCGGATGAGTCAGAACAGGAAAATGAAACAAAGAGCAGGGAAAGGGGCAGTCCATGGATGTATTCAGACTCAACCTGTGACGCAACTGCTGCCTTTGAACTACCAAATGAGGTACCTTTTCTATTTTATTTTTCTAAAATAAAAAGCATTAGAAAAGGACTAACGTCGGTGGTAGAAAGGGCAGATGCTTTCAGAAGTTATTAAGCTAATTCTGAGCACTAGCACCACATCATCAGAGGAAATGGGAACATTTCACATTCGGGGAGTAGCTCCTAACAAGCAATCCTTAATTGAAATTATATACAGTTTGTGGAGAGGCCTCTCCCCAGGATGAAGCCTCGTGCGATGAGACTAACAGAAGTAAGACACCAACAGAAAAATGAAGGGATCGTCTCTCCTTGGTGCTGAGCATAGAACTTGGAGCAAGGAACTATATAACCTGCCATGCTCCACGTGTTGAAGAAAGTTGGGCTGCCTCACTGCAGTGTTTCAGAGCTGATCAACATGAGAGAAAGTTCCCTTCCCATTATGACTCTTCTGTCACCCCTTCATGTCAGAAGTCTCCTTGTTGGTTGTAAGTAAGGACAGAAATTTTAGGCTATAGATGTCTGGAATGGGACCTTCAGCATAACCACTGGATTGGACTGTACTTTAGAAGAAACAAGCCTTGCACTTGAACATGTTCACTCATTCACCTGTATTCATTTTCCCCTTGCCGTGGCTAGTCTACAACCGAACAGAGGCGGTCACTCTTTTCTCCAGAAGTACCTCCAAGAGATGCTAATCTTATGTGAGAAACACATACTGAAAGACTTATACGAATGGATCGGTTTCCACTGACAGGAAATCCTGGTCCTTTAGAAAAGTTTGAGGCTGCCTAATATCTGAATGGACAGGAAGGGTTTTGATAAGGGAATTTTGTTCATCCTCAGCATTTTTGCCACCCTTGATGTATTTCTCTGCCTCCCCTTTGCAAACACAACAGATTGCATGTCACCTTCCAGTATTAATATTTGGTGGTGCAGGATTCTCAAAGTGATAAATAAGGACTCTGGGCTTGTGCCATCACCCCTCACAGACCTTCTGTATGGGTAAGCATGCAGGGCCCACGCTGCAAGCTCAGCAGCTGCACAGCTCCTCTTTTCTTGTCTGTTGGCCCTCTATCTTCAATCTGCACAGATTTGATGATATCAGTGGCCTCAGAACTGTTGCCTTGTTAATACCAGTGTGCCTCGAAGTATTAAAGAATGGACAACAAATGGAATATCTCCTCCTGGATATCAGAAATTGATGATCAGTTCTTCCTGCAGAGCTTTCAAGATAGTTAGCTGGGCCAGCCTACTAAGCAATCAAGCAGTCAGCACTTCTATGGCATGTATATGAAAATAAAATTGTTCATACATTTTCTAGAAGAGTGAGTTGAACACCCATATTCACCCAGCAGCCCCTTTCTCCCTGTGAAATTTAGAGACCAGCCCTTTGCTTACCTGAGTACTTAGATCTAGCTACAAGTATTTGCTCTGCTGATATAGTGACCATTTGTGGACTGAGCAGAAATATGCAATATTATATGACTTAGGGGGCTTTTTTTCTTTTCCTTTTTATATATTTTCTCTTCTTCCCTCCCTCTTTTCCTTCTTCTGTTCTTTCTTCCCTCTTTCATCCTGTTTTCCTTTTTCTTAATCTTCATTACCACCCCATCATGGCTTTTGTCTAGATCTGTGTTAATATATCATTAGCAAAGGGGACAGCTAATTTTAATTTTAGTCAAAGTCCTATTGAGGAAAAATATTTGGATTGTCAGGAATTGTTAATTTTTTTATTTTTAAAATTTTATTTTTATTTTATTTGTGTGAGTTTTTTTGTCTACTTGCATGTCTGTGTACCACATGCATGCCTTGTGATAGAAGGTGTTTTATCCCCTGAAACTTGAGTTATAAATGGTTGGAGAATTGAATCTGGGTCATCTGCAAGAGCAGCCAGGCTCTCAACCACTAAGCCATCTCTCCAGTCCTTTCCCTCCCTCTCTCTTTGTCTCTGTGTCTCTCTCTGTCTCTTCTCTCTCTCTCTCTCTCTATATATATATATATATATTTATACATCAGTGTATAAATATATATATATATAGAGAGAGAGAAACACTGATTCATCAGTGTTTCTAAGACACATAACTAAATGTGAGTCAGACTTTCATATTTTATAATTGCTATGGTGTAAATTCTACCATATCAGCCAACTCTATACTTAAGACCACAGAATTCAGTGAATCTGGGAATAGTCTGATGAAAGAATGGAAATTGTTCTATGAAGTGGTTTTGACTTAGCAGCTCAGATTCCAAAGGAGTAGATGCCTCCTGCTAAGATCAAGTGTGTAGTCACCGTCAGCGTCAGTCTGGGATCCACACTAATGGGCATCCACACTCTTCCTTGCCTTCTAGTTAAAAAACCGAAGGGGGTCACTGTGGGTGATAGACAGTGGTCAGTATAACTGGAAACAGGTCTAAGGGATCCTGGGGGAATTTCATGGGCCAGGAACTCTGACTTGTTCCTAAGACCATCTCAGGGCAAAGTAAGTGCCACAAGCTACTTTCTGCCTTAACAGTGGCTTATTTTTTAATTTTTTTTAGAGGTGAAAACTACAGCCCTGACCCCTTGGAAAGGTTTGTATATTTTCTTCTCAGGGAGCCTATGCCTTAGTGGGAACAGGATATGTAGTTCCTTCGCCTCTTCTTAGATGCCTTCTTCTTTAAGCTCACCTTCAAGCATTCCAGAAGGACCTCTCTCTCTCTCTCTCTCTCTCTCTCTCTCTCTCTGACTCTGAGCAATTTCCAATCAACCTAGATTAACCCATTGCCAATGATGTCACATCCTGTGTGAGTTGCTCTCACTTGCACTAGCTTAACTGGTCCTTGTGGTGGCACTAATGAGTACCTGCTGTCTTCAGAAGAGCTGGGCTCTGGGATCCTGCCACTGGGCTTGCCTTTTCTCCTCACGATGCTCACCCTAATGCAATGATCTGATCTTCTCAGGCCATACATAGCCTTGCATGCCACCTCTGCTTATGCCTTTCTCTCCTTCTCTAACTCAGAGCTAGAACAAAAGTGGTGAGAGGGAGGGGGACTTGGGAGGAAAGAGGAGGTTCTTGGGTGAGTCACCAGGACAGGAATAAAATGTGTCTTATTTGAGGCTTTCATGGCAGCCAGATGTTTCCGATGGATAATTGACACTCATCACAGATCTCTGAGACCCTAACTGTCCTGGTAATTAGTCTCTTTAAGCCTCCGCTGCTCTCTAATGAGGTAGTGGTAATAAAGGCATCCAATGTGGAATGGAGGCGTGGCTGGAGGAAGAACAGATGCCTCATCTGAGTGGGCTTGTCACCAGACAGATGGGACAAGCTCTCACTTATCTAGGATCTACTGGGGGAAGGCCTTGCTCTTAGCCGACTGTGACCTGTGTCTGTCTGGACCAAAGATCCTCACCCCATAGCATTCTTTCCTCTGGTTTTGTTCCAGATGGGACAGGCCAGCCTTCAGCAGTGCCCAAATGTGTTAGCTGTGGACCTCACCCTTCTCTACAGATACCTGATCTGAGCTGTTGGGAAGCAAATTACATTTGAAAATGGAAGTCAAGGGGCCAGGGAAGGCTCTTAATCTCTCAACAGTGAAGTCTCCACAAATTCCAAGGGAAATGGTGTGCTCAGCTCATCCATGAGTGCCCTTAGGCACTGTAATAAATCCCCAGCACTCTGGAATTCCTAGTCTGTGGGGCTTTGTTTCTGGGTGGAGTTGCTCAGTGACTTCGTTGGACATAGTTAGAAAGAGGAAAAAAGGATTTCTGTAAGAGAAATTGAGATAAAGCAGACAACATGGAAAAGAAAGTTAATTCTTGTTTCTTATAAGGTTTGATTTTTTTTTTAAAGCAAGTGTAACTTGGAAAAACAGAAGCACAAAGTAAACATAGCCATGTCACCATCAGTCATGGCTCTCTCCTTTAGTCAGCAAATACCGAATACTGCCATTGTCAGAGAGACACACACTCTGCCATCCAGAAGCCATACCATGCCAGATATGGTACCATATGCACCTATGCCCCAAGAACTTGAGATTCTGAGGCAGGAACATTGAGATTTCAAATTCACCCTGAGCACTGTAGGGAGATTCTGTCTCAGACAAACAAAGAAGCAGAGGAGGAAGAGGGAGAAGAAACAGATTTAGCCGGTGATAGCACTTAGGACAAACTGCATGTCAGAAAAATAAGGTGAATCAGAATATTGGAATTCTGGATGGTATTTGATAGCAGAATGGATATGTTACTGATAGAATAGAAGAATACTGCCTGTAGCGAAACCACTGCACTCCATAGTAGAAGCTGGAACAATGGACAGGAGTGAGATAAATGAAGAATGTTTCAGATGAAAGGCTAGAGAATGTGAGTTTATGGAAGAAAAGGGCTGTGGTTGGGTAGTGCCAGAATGCATGCATGTGTGTACCTGCATCTGTGTATGAACATGTGCCCACATGCACTGAACCAAAAATATCTAAGAAGAGGTGGCAGGAAGACACCCTAAAGGGGGCAGACAGCAGGCAGACCATACAGTGTGATGGGACACGGTCCACCAGATGTTTTTAAGGCTGTGGGACTTGGCTGGAGCAAGGGGTACATGTGAGAGGGCCAGGCAGCCCGTGGCAGTGGTACCTGGTGAACTCTGTAACCTGGAAGGCAAGCCACTGCAGGTGTCTTTCCCAGAAGGTACATGGGCTGCCTATTTCCTACTCCTTCATCCTAAGTCAGGTTTAACTGTAGGTGCCAAAGAGACAGAGAAGGTGGGAAGGAGAAACAGTGTGTGCACAGGGTAGAGGCAGTGCGCAGTCTGGACATGGACACTCAGGCCTGAATAAGAACAACAGAAAGGCCCTGTGAATTTTACTGAGTCAAACTTCCTTCTGAGAAAAGGTGATGTGTTCACAGGCACTGTTCTGTTTTCTCTAGTTTGCCATCTTAGCTCTCCCAGTAGAATTCCTGTTCTGTTTCCCAACATACAATTGAACTACAATGTAGCTCTGGCAACTGTACCAATGTAACTAAACAAGAACACCAAAGAGAACACCCAGAGTTACCAAGACATTGTACAGAGGATCCAGGCTGGACACAAGGTGTTCAGCCTTACATGTACTTTCCTTATGTGGGAACCAGGAAGGTTGTCAGCTGTATGGCTTGCTTGTGGCTTCTGCCCTTCAGTTAAGCATGAAAGGAGAGACTGTGGGAGAAGAGGCGTATTCAAGTGTTATCAAGGAACAGGCATTTGTTCTCATCTCTCTTGTCCCTAGCTATCTTCCTGGCCAGGGCAGGTAGGTAGGCAGAAAGAGTGAGGTATGGTGAGGTTGAGTAAGGAATGGACTTTAAAGCTGAATACCTGAGTATTCAGAGAGCAAAAGAGGTAGAAGAAAAATAGAGCTATGTGCTACAGTCTTTACCCTGACAGAGCCCTAGCAGACTAAGGACACAAAATACAATTTGAATTGTGCTGGGCAAGGCACACGTAGAAAGACTGAATGGGACACTCACTTTACCAGGGAGGAAATGGAACCTGAATCTCACAGTCTATGTATAAGATCTCACAGCCAAAGGCACAGACAAGGGGGCAAAGTGGAAAGAATAGGGCAGTCCAGAGAGCAGAGACTTGCTCAAAGTATTGTAATGTAACCTCTTTCCTTGGGGTGTCCAGGAGTGGCCTCTCTTCTGTGAAAATGAGGAAAGTGGGTAAAGGCAACAATGGGTGGATATAGAAAGGGAGTTCCCTAGTGCCACTTTGGATGGAGACCTAGCAGTTAGATTCTAGAAGGTGTGAGCCCTAGGTGATTAATCCTAACTGACAAGCAATTGAATGGTAAGTCCTCAGGATTCTTACGATCATGCTTCTTCATCCCAAGGGTCCGCAAGAACGGTTACCATTTTGTGTTGCCTGGATCACCTCCCTGCCAGGCACAGAGCAGAACAGGGTTCCTTGGGGCTTTTCGGCATGACAACTTAACATTGCCAAGAAGTACCAGCTCTGTCTCTTATGGCCCCAAAGCTGACATAAAGTTGGAGAGCTGCTGACCTCCAAGGACCAAGAAAAGCAATCACACGGGCATCAGCTTGGTCCAAAATTCTAAGACTTGAAAGGATAGCCCCATGTGCCATCAAGAAGCCTGGTTGAATATGGTCTCTGATTCAACCAGAAATGATGCTGTTGCTGAGCTCCTGAGTCGGGCAATCAGATCCTGCCAGTGTTCCAGTGAGGACAGGGACTGAGTGTGGTCGCCAGTTCTAAATAGTTCTGAAAAATTCAGTGTATCAAAGCAGGTCCAGTCAGAGCCCTTGAATCTGTCCATAACCCATCGAGTGCATCTGATTTCTGACCTCATGTACTCTTCAGGAATCATCACTTCATTTTTCATGGAAGTCCTTGGACCCAAGAGCCAAAGTAGCCCAAAAGTTTGTATGTAACAATAGGGAAGCTATTGGGGAGTTTTAATACATTACAGTTAGCTTTCTTGCCTCTTGTGTTTGGCAATGAGCATCTGTCTGTAGAGCAGGTGAGTAAGGGCCTCATAGTGAAATTTGCCTCCCAATAGCCATTCAGTGAAGCACCTGCAGTACCCAGTGTCCTTATTAATCCCTATTTGATTTGCCTTCTTGTCCACACAGCACATGGTCTTGTTCCTTTACTTAATCCACTCTCTGCCCTGTGTGAGCTGGTTTGGGCTTTTCAGACACTTGAGCTGAAGTTCGATATTACCTCAGCCACATGGGAAAGAAGCCAAGGAGTCCGGGGGATCCCAGAACTACCCTGAAATAGAGTGATCCACTTCATTCCGTGGAACAGCAGCAAGCAGACAGATTGAAGGGCCCGACAGGTCCTTTCCTGGACAGTCCATGAATCTGGAAGTTTCTATAAATGTTTGAGGCAGTCAGATCTCAGAAGAGGAGAGGGGATGATACAAGCAGTCAGGAGCTTAAGCATCTGCAATTATCATTTCCAGTTATGCCATGGGCAAATGGTGCTGGCCAGGGAAGGCTTCTGCTGGCACACTAAGTGTCCATTTGAGAGTCTGGGAAAGTTCTATTGTTAGACTATCAGATGTCCCTCCTAGACGAGAGTGTCAGTGGAAGTGACACCAGGGGACAGGTGAGTTTTCCGTCGTGTAGCCAGTAGCTCATGACATGTGTGTTCTCTCCACAGGCCCTGGTGCTGTCAGTGAGGTGAACAATGGGACATCAAGGAGGGCAGGCTGCATTTGGCTCCTCCCTCTTCTGGTCTTACACCTGCTCCTCAAATTTTGATGTGAGTGCCCTTTCCCTGCTGGGGAGAGCTGCTGCCACTGCATCTCAAGACAACAGCACTGCAATATGACAGCGACAAGTCAGAATCCAATGAAGTTCACAGAATCACAGCCAATGGGACAGAAATTTGAGGGAGGGGAACAAAGAATACTGTGGGAAAGGAAAAAAAAGTTGTTGTTTTTTTTTTTTTTAAGGAAATTTGAAAATTACCTTGCAGATATTTAGGTTCCACCAAGTTTTCTTTCTTTTCCCAAATGGGAAGAAGGCACACCTGGCTTGGACTCACCCACAAGCTGCACTGTGTGGCCTCTGTTGCCAGGGTGGGCAAGGGCTCAGCCACTCTGCCCACTAAAGTGCCCCACCATGGAATGTTCTGGAGTGGACCATCCCAAATTCCATCGGTCCATAGAGTCAAGCACAGAGTGAGAAACAGGGACCTAGATGTGCCATGGAGGGCCCTTTGGTGAGCTGCACCATGGTGGCATTTGTCATGAAGTGTGAAATCAGAAGAAAACAAAACAGAAAGAAAGAAAGAAAGAAAGAAAGAAAGAAAGAAAGAAAGAAAGAAAGAAAGAAGAAAGAAAACAAGACAGCCTGACAGCACCATAATCTCACAAGCGACAGTCACAAAAGATATTGTTAAACTTTTGTTTTTCATTTTACCACAAGGATATGATGGATAGTAAGGGATTCTATTCATTATTAATTTTATTAATTATATTTTCTGATATGACTCTAGAATGTAGAGCAAAAACAAGAGACTAAAAATGCAAAGGAGAGGGGTTAAGGGAAGCGTGTCTATTACGCATTAAGAGTGAATAGTGCACATCTTATCTAAGTTTACAACTGGTGGACCACACGCCAGGCACTAACTGCCTGGTGAGGATTTGGAAAACCGACTAGAAACACATCCCATTTGACAAACACCTCCACCAGCGTTACAGATTGCTTCTCATTCTGACATTTCATGCAGACGGTACTGTGATCTCTATACACTCTTTAGACATGGAAGGTCGATCTGCACTCTACCTTGGTTTGTTGGCTATGCTTCTTTTGATGATATATTATACAGTGTGTGTGTGTGTGTGTGTATATATATATATATATATATATATACATATATACACACACACACACACACACATACACACACACTCACAGACATATATTTTCTTTGTTAGAGTCCCAGCCATTTTGTTTCTCAGCAGGACCCTTTCTCAGACATTACTGCATGCTGTATATGGCGTTGGCTGTGTGTTTATCTTCTAAAAGATGATAGAGTTTACTGGTAATTGTGTAATCAGCTCCTTCCTTTTTTTTCTTGGGTTATTTACATGTCAGAGACATTTCTTAAAAGCAGAAAGGACAACAGGAACAATGACTAATACCAGGCGCAGCTTCTTTCCAGGTGTGGCTCTCTGAGGCGGAGGCCGCCAGCTTAGCTTCTCCATCACACCTCGGGGCATTAACGGACAGCAAGCAAGCCACTGAAACAACTAAACCAACAGTCAGTAATCACTTGCTTTAGCCCACTGTGGGAATCCCTGATGCCTTTGTGACTACTGGAGAACTTAATCCTCTTGGTTTATTTTATTTAATTTTCCAACTTCGTGTGAGTGTGTATGAAAGAGAAGAAAAACGCAGTTTTTAGGTAACCATTTTTTCCTTCCCCGAAGTCTGGGGACCAGAGAGGCCTCGGGGAGGGGTCCTGGATGTGATGAGGGAAAGTGGGATTGGGGGATAGGGGAGGGATGGGTTGTCTCTGACTTGACATTAAAAAGTGTTCCATGTCCCTCTTCACCTGGTGTGATACCTCATTCTGTAATGGGGGGAGGTGAATCTGCATGGCTGGCTGAAGGATGGATGTGGGGCTGTTGCAAGCTCCTGAGATGGGCAGGAGCTTGCCTTGGCAACTGCTTTGCTAACAAGACAGTGGGGTTTGAGACTGCCTCTAACCTCCCTGTGGATGTAAGGAGAGCTAAAATTTGAGGGGGACCTTGTCTTCCATACCTTCAGGGAGTCTCGTTGGATGCTACCTTTATCCTGCTGTTCTTCAATTTCCTAGTGGGTCAAATGGTCAAGTCCATTCATGGCTGCTAGTTCCAGTGATTTCATCATGGTGTGTGTTAAGTAACTCCAAGTCTTACAAGTTAATGTTCTGAGGACTGACCGCCTTCCTTGTCTGCCACCACCAACACCAACACCCAAACCTCACTGACAATCATAAATTAAGAGGAGACAGGATAACTGTACTACAATCAATGCACCAAAAGGAACAGGAACATAGACTTTGTTACCTGTCAGCAAGACACTTTGCCCTAGTGGTGCTGCCATGTAGGCTCCCAGTACATGAGGAAGCTCTTAGCCCTCATATGACTACTGAACTGGGGGGAGGGGGTGACTGATATGTAGGGGCACCCTACTTTGGAGGAGTTGGATAGGAGGGAGAGGGGATAGAAAGATGGAGGGGTAGAACAGGGAGGGGTGGAAAGAGGGCACTGTGATGGAGATGTGACTTGAAGTAATAAATAAACACAAAAGAGAAAGGAAAGAAAGATTTCAATATAACAATATTCAAATAATTCTAAGACTGAGTCTGGAAGTGAAATACAAAGAGAATTGATTTTAAGTTGAAAATGAGGTATCAGCCAACATGAGTCAGGAATTGCTGCCTTCAGAATTTCAGGGGTCAGCTTTGCCTGAAAGGAAGGAGTAAGGATATTTGAAGGGAGGAGTGCTGACGTTGTCAGCTGCCACTAACAACACTGATGGGGATTACCAACTTTACGTCTCTTTGTCCCCTTTTGTCCTCCCACGCCGACTGCACCTTTCACTGATAAATCCAGGAACCAGACAACTCAATAGCGTCTGGAATAGTCGCCTACGTCTTGTAGACTTTGTTTGCACTGATGTTGGCCCTCCCCCATCCCAGAATCACTGGAAATAAGGAGCCTTGCCTTGTCTTAGGATGAAAAGCAGGAGTGGAAAGGAAAGACAGGAATTGAACGTAGAGAAAGATTTATCAACAGCAGTAGGCAAGGAGAGTGGGAGTTATTTCCAGAACAGTGCTCTCCTCCAACCAAGAAAGTAGAGAGATTTTATTCTGGGAGCCTGTAGCTATTTATTCACATAGGGAAGTACTTTAGGGGGTGGGCCAAGAGACACAATCCCATTCCTTTCTGTTACGTGGTGTGTTCAATTTTCTCTAAGCGTAAAACTGCTCCAAGAAATAAGTCAATACTTTCTTAATTATGGAGGGGAAAGGAATGAACATGCTAAGTGAGATTTTTGTATCTGTCCTATGCTCTGTCCACACTGGGAGTTTTGGCTTACAGATCACAGCTCACTGGAATCAAGGAGGGAAAGCACAGGTGACATTTTTGTTTCTAAAGTGGAAGCCAGAAATCTCCCTGAAGAGGATGTTCCAGAACAACTGCAGATATACTCCCTAAGCTTCACTGAGACAAGGAAACACAACTGCCAGCCTCTATTTGAATAGGAGATTTTTCTTTGAAATATACAACTACTAGATATCTATGAACAGCTAACTGCCTTAATAGTACTCAGTGATATTACCAATACCCTTGTCACTAATCATACCTCAGATAAACCTATGACCACCATTCCTGAGTTAATGTCAGCTAAGGCTAGCGCTTGTAAGCTGCCACTGATGAGTAATGATTGGTCCTACTACTGTCAACCCATGCTCCTTGTGCCTGTGGTTCTTTGGTGACCAGGTCATGAAACAGCACATTCTCGGAGGACCATTTCCCCATGGCTGATGGTTCTCCAATGAGGAAATCTCCCTATAACATCTTAGAAGTGAAAGTTTCTTCTCCTCTGGTTAGCAGACCCATGAGCCACAGATCGCTTAGGAAACTCACAGCAAATTGCATTCTCCTTCCTGTGCCTTCAAGTAAATTTAGAATTCATCACGGGGGAGAATGGAGCTGACAGGAATTGATAGGACCACTCTTACGCTTTCCCTTACTGGAAGCAAGAATATGGTGGAAGTGTTTGTTAGAATGTGTGGAAACAATCACTCATAATTGAACCCAGGGTGACTTTTTTCTTCATACTAAATAGAATGTAAGTTCAAATATACTGGACCAACTGAGAGATAAGTCACCATCATACTTAAGAACCACTCCATCCACTTCAACACCAGGGTGTCCCAAAGGGGAACTGTCATAAGGGACAGGCAAATTACTATGCCATGGCAGCCTTTGTGAAGTCAGAGAGGATAGTTGTAGAGCAACAAGCCCTAAATATTTTCACCAACCATTCCTATAGAATCCTGTTCATCTTCCAACAGAACACCTGCTCTCCTCCAGACATACAGATGTGCAAACCTTTCCAGCCATTATAAATGAGTCTTCCCCACACATACTCTTCACGTGAACTTGAATGACTGCCTCAAAGCATGGTGAGTACCCATTTTAGGTCTGTGCTCTGCTCAACAGACTGTACCAACTCATAGTTATGTTCATAGTCAATCAACTGGTCACATTGTGTGCTGTGGCTGGTGATACTGAATGCCAGTTATTATTCTTTAAGCTGCAGATAGTTGAGCAAATGAATTAACACCAAAATCTGATAGCACATTCCAATGATTTCTCCCATCTTTGTCTTCTACTTCCAAGAATTTGAGTTTGGATGGGAAGACAATAGTACTCATCAGTCACAAGAACCTACTGTGTAGACATGCCTGATTAAAAAGTGTAGAGAGTGAGTCCAGCAAAACACACATGATTTTCTAATATTACAATTGTTAATAAAAATGAACTACTTATCACTGAAAGCGAAAAAAATATATGCAAAGGGAGGGTTGTGAGACAACAGCCATCTCTGCTATGCAAACTGCCATGCCAGGTGGTAAATCCTGTTGGTCAAATATATCTGTGCATGCCAGCCATTTTCCTTCAACAGATCATCAGCTTAAAACAGTTGACAAAGGAAAGAAAGACCATCTCTTTTCAACTTTTTAAAATTCTAAACATAATTCCAGAGCTATTTGACTCAGACCTCGCCCCTTGGTATTTGATTGTGTGGTGTTTCCTTTGTAATCACTTGGTTACCCATTCAAGCCACTCAAAGCTGTAGATCTCCCTTCTCTCTATTCTTAATTCAAACATTATTTTCACGAGCACTTGACTTCATCCTTTTGAAAGGCAATAAATGCAAATTAACATCCTTAGGATTTGTGAATATGAACTCTCTCCGAATCTCTGCATTCGTCTCCTACAGCTCCACGACTCTCCCATCATGCCTCTATCCCACGATTAGATCCCTGGTGGGAAAGATCCCTTATTTCCTGAGCTCATGTTGAGATTACTTCTTCTGATTTATGTCTGATAAATTCTGATGCAGCAGCCTTCATGAAGGTGACCTCATCTGGCTTTAGTTTTTGAATCCCCAACTTTCTTCCCATGCACGCCTGCAAATAACTTGGATAATTTCTTCTAGCATATGGTGAAAGCATGTGAGTTCATCTCTATAATTTGGAGGTTGATGGTGTCCTTCAAATGAATAGCCATCTCTCTATGCATCTATCAGATATTTGATTAAAGTTTCATGGAGTAGCTATAGCACTTACGTTGTTCCAGTGACTTTGATTTTAGAATTTTTGAGTACTGGTGCTGCCTTTTGAATATAAAATTGAGTTGCTAATACATAGAACTCGGCTGTAATCCAGATCCATCAAGAGTTTATTGGGCTCCCTTTTCTCATCTTTTATATAAGATGTTGTTACGAAAGATTGCTCTATCTAGCTTTAAAATGCAGTATTAAATGACTTCGGGTTTTTAGAAGATTTCTAGAAGACAAAAATTCTGGAAGGTAGCCTTTTAAAATGATGCAAATGGAGGGTGTGAATATGGGTAAATTCTAGGACCAATGCATTGTTTTTGCCTCCAGGATGGCTTCTCAGAAGGGAAAGCACATAATCATAGTAGCGATTCTGCAGATACTTGAAGTGCCTCCATAAGGAGATGTTGGGAGATAGATCCGACAGTACTCAGAAAGGAGCAGTGCTTTTAACAGTAGACAGTATGTTTTCCTGAAACAGCAAATGATCTTAGTCCAAAGCTGTTCTGTATATAACACAAGACAGACAGACAGACTGCAGGATTCCTTAGGCCTGGGATGGTAAGACTCCAGGATAAAGAATGCTCTTAACGCCCCTGCTGCTCTGCTCTGTGTGTGTGGGGAGGGTGACTAGTTTCTTAATTGCTTAATTATTTTATTCCCATTCTTCATATGGAATAATAGGAAATAGGAATGAAAGGATGCACCTCTAGAGAAGATTCTCATACCGTCTCATCACTGGAACAACTATTGTGTTCAAAGGCATGAGTTACCTTTGCTTGCAAGGGTAACCTTTGGTGTTTGCCTATTGCTGGCTGAATTGTAAATGTAAGCAGAACAAGTAGACAAAAGTTACCTTGTGCCATGGGACATCCCTGGGCCACTTTCTGTGTCCTTCCATGCTTGACACCCATTCCCCTTAATCATAAAGGTCCCCACTTGAAGCCACACTCCATCTCTATAAGCACTGGCTTTGTGGAGGCGTTTGAGAAGTACCTGCTCACACTGGACTAGCCCTTTTTGGCAGCATGCCATAATGATTAGCACGTCCCACACCTTTGGATGTGTGTGTCTGCTCTTTTAGAAAGTAAAGAGCAAGAGAAACAAAGTATCCACACAAAAACAAATACATCAAATGCTTTGTCTATTGTCAGGTGATTTATGGTCTACTTCAGACTCAGCACAGCCCCTCCTGTTAAGAGCCCTTACTCTATGGGCTGGGGAGCTGGCTCATTGTTTGAAGTGCCTGGGAGAATCCTGAATTTGAGTCTCCTAGAAAATCTCCTGGGGGTGAGGGGTTGAGTTGTGGGTGGGAGGGGAACCTGGAAGACTGACATGGCCAGGGCCCCTTTGGAACCTCAGCACTCTGGGATTAATGAGGAGACAGACCTATCCCAGGGACGCACTCCATAGCCAGCTTAGCTGAAATCTGAAACAGTGAACTCCAGGTGCAGCTAGAGACCCTTTCCCAAGAAAACAGGTGGAGAAGCAATTGAGGGATGTATGCTAATGGATATCTATTGATTCCATGTGCCTGCATGGGTGAATATACCCACATAGACACATGCATCACCACCCCACAGCAAGAGAGAGATGGGTGGGGAGAGAGAGGAGGGGGAGAGAAAGGGAGGGAGAGAGAGAGCACACCCTCACTATAAACTTTTACCCTGGATATGTCTCATAGATTACACAACTTTCCCAAATTCATATAGCAAAAAAAAAAAGTTCAATATGTTTTGATTTTTTTAAATTATTAAATGTTCATTTATTACATCAAGCTACATCTTCATCATAGTGCTCTCTTTCCACCCCTCCTGGTTCCACCCTCCCACTCTCTACCACCCATCCCACTCCTCTGATGTGGGGTGCCCCTACATATCAGCCCCTCTCAATTCAACACTCATATGAAGGCTAAGAGCTTCCTCTTGAACTGGGGGACTACATGGAAGCACCCCTAGGGAAAATTGTCCTTTGGATAGGTAACAAGGTCTATGTTCCTGATCTATTTGGTGTGTTGGTTGTAGGATAGTTATACTATACTATATGGCTAAAATCCAATTACAAATGAGTAGATGCCATGTGCATCTTTCTGAGTCTGGGTTAGCTCACTCAGGATGAGCTTTTCTAGTTCCATCCTTTTGGCTGTGAATTGCATGATTTCCTTGTTTCTGATAGCTGAGTAGTATTTCATTGTGTAAATGAACCAAATTTTTTTTTATCCATTCATCATGTTTTGATTTGTAAATATTCAGGAAGCAGGATGTCCTTCCAAATCGCCCAGGTCTCTAGGGTATGGACTAGAATCCAGACACTGAGAAATCAAGCCTGCAGTGTTCTAGCGCTCAGACTCTGTCCTCCAAACTCTTTTTGCTGACTGGCTTTTCTCAGTAATGTTTCTAAATCTGAGAATTACACCAGTTTTGATCAAACCAAATGTATTTGTAGCTTTATTTATGATAACATTGGACCTTCCTGTCAGTCAAACAGCTCATAACCCACATGGAGCCAAGGAAATCGAATCAGCATTGCTTTTCCTGCGTCTGTTAAGACCTGCATTTGATTTAATAAAATATAACTCATCCTACTCTCTCAAATATTGGAGTCCTGGGAAGGGGTGAGGGGGTGGTTACTTCATCCTTCTAACTAGTACTTCCTTACTTGGATTTTGGGTAGGTTCTACTCCCCCTCCCAGTGTGAAGCAATCGCTGCCTGCCAAACCAGTGCTAGCACAGCATGCATGTAAAAAGGCTCAGGCAAACTGTACACCAGCTTTACTTCTGAACAAGAAGGTCAATATTCCAGTGCGATTCACTAGTTAGAGGTAATTCCCCGCCCGAACAACAGCAGCAGTGCAGTAAACTCATTACAAGCTTGCCGCCACCCTTGGTAGGGACTTCAACACTGCTGTTTCACAAACCCTACAGTCTACCTCCTGGTCACCCTCTCACAAGCCTACATGCCCACATGTAGAATGAAGGGATCATGTTTCCAAACCCTGGAATACTAGTAGCACTCATATTAACAGTTCCTCATTCCTTGTCATTGAAAAATATTTTAACAGGAATCAGTTAGATGGAACTCACAGCATATGGTAGAGATGACTTGGACTTGGTGAACCAGAGCATGCACTTAGCATGGTTGAGTCACACCCTGAGCTATCAGTGAGAAAGTGTTGCTAGCTAAATAGCTCAGGAACCTAACTCGGCAGTGTCTCGAATTTCTACACACTTCCCAGTGTCCTCCTTCCACCAGAAGAGGCTCCCTGTGCACTGCTAACTTAAGAAGTGAAATGTCTAAGCACATCTGAGAAGCAGCTGCTCTGCTTTTCCACAGGGCTGCCTCACACCCTCCATTTACAGGGAGCATTTGAAGAGGAAGACCATGACTCGAAGAAGGAGGCTAGCTGCTAGCACTGTCACTGGGAGTGTCCATTTTCTGCAACTTGAGTGGCATTTGCAAAAACATAAAGTAGACACACACCTGAATCTTTTGCTCATCCATTCAGATTTACCAACTGATGAATAAGACAGTTTAGCCACATGAAGAGAACAATTACCAAAGAATTCTTTGAATCAGTTGTGTCTTGCAAGCATTCCTTGAAGAATAAAGCATTCCTTGAGGAATAAGACTAGGTCATGTTAAATTCCCATTACCCAGTAGCCAGTGCTTTCGGAATGAAAGGCTTAGGGAAATTCTGTCTTCAAACTACTCACACACCAGGACCTTAAAACATGATTTTGAAACATCATACCTCCACTGAGAGTTAAGACAGGAATTCAATACATTTATGTTGTATTGTTACTGACATTTGAGTCTAGGTAAAGACTTTTTTTCAGTACAAATACCTGCCTGAATCATTTTATGTTCTTTATGGTGCATTTGTTCTTCAGAGTCACCAGAAACCACTGGAGAAATTAAAGATTCAAGAATCTCCACTCACGGAGGGTGGGGGGGGGATATGAATTATAGTTGAGACTTGATGTGAAACCACGCTATTTACTCCCCATTATTTACTGAGGCCCCAGGATATCCAGTCCCTGTTCTAGATGCTGATGATTAAACGGTGGACAAAATCTAAAAACACTTCCTGCTCTCAAGAAGTTTCTGAGTTAGCAGAGGGGAAATCAATACTAGCATTATGACACATACAGAGAATGAATGTGCTGTGTGCGCATGTTGTGTTATGAGCACCTGCCACACAGGAAGCCCTTCTAGGAAGAAATGGAGGGTTCCTAATGAGAGCAGCACTGGCCTATCAAAGATAAAGTTAGCTGTACTTCATTGTACAATATATTGTAGAGCTAATGACTTTGCAACCACCACACAGAGGCCCTGAAGTGGAGAAAGTAACTTACCTGGTCAAATCCTTTTCCTGACTTTTGCCTTCCCCTGAATCTCATCTCAACTGTTTATTGCCTCTTTTGTGGACAGGGAAATTTCTAACATATAATTGAACTCAAACTACATCAGTATTATTTATCCTAAATACACAAATAATGTGCCAGTGGACATGTTTTATGCAAAGATCTCTTGAAGTCCAAGTTTTTAGACTAACCTTAAAACTTAGTGTCATAATTTGGTATCACTGGAGGAGATACCTATTCAATAAGCATCTTCAGTGTAGGTCTGCATATTCATAAAACTAGTGTCCCTTGTGATATCCCTAAGTAAATAAATCAGGATCAAGGAGTGTGCCTCACCAGTTTATCACATGTGTAAGTTCTTAAGTTTAACTCTCAGCACTAGAGAGTAAGACAATATAAATCCCAAAGAGAAAATGCAATTCTTCTAATTTTCTTTACCTTCATAAACAAACCTTAAATTCATCCCTGACATCTCTGGCAATATGTATACACAATCCATCAGAAAATGATACCATTTCCCATCTGCATCTCATATACTCAGTTCTCCTAGACTTCATGCAGGCTTCATTATTGTTTTCACCACCTATACAAGTCCATACCTAGTCCACAATTTCAACAGCATCACTGTTCCTAAACAGTATCCATAGAACAATGCTGTGGTGATATTAAAACTGAACAAAAATAAACAAAACAAGCCCCATCACTCTATGGCCCACTGTCTTTGGTTAAGTAAACTGACAACTCGTTTAGGGATAGCCCCTTCTCTGATCTTAATTTACACAGGAAGAAAAATCAGACATTAACTGTATATGCAAATCTCTAGAGGTGAAGACAGTGAAGGGACTCTGGCCAGCTGGAGAGCATGGCAAGCAGGGCTCTGGCAGGCCTTGCCCTTCTCCCCCATTCCCTGTGCCTTGCTAAAAACTGTTAGATCACACTCCTAAAGCTGGCCACCAAGGTCTGTTCCCTTTTTTGGCCACTTTCTCCTCCTGAGGCTGACTACCCAGGTCCAGCTATCAATGTATTGGAGTCCAGCAATCAAAAGCCCCCTTTGGCTCACCTAATTAACATGCCCAATTAAAAATAACACCTCATCCTAACACAGGGTTTCCCCCTTTACCTTTATAAACTGCCATTTTCCTATGGGACACATTTGTCTCCTCTGGATTTGTCCTTTGTCCCCCAGGACAATTATCCCTGGCCCTCTCCATTGTTCTCAGCCTCTTCTCCCTCATCCTCTACCTCCTCTCTTTGTTTCTTATTCCCTGCCCTATATCCCTCTGGGGCAAATAAATCTCTGTTATGCTGAGAACTAGGTCTTGGGGTGTCCTGAGCTGATACTTTAAAAGTTATCAAAGCTTGAGATGCATCTTGTAATCAACAGTATGCCATGGTTTAATTAATAGCACCTTTCCTACATCTTACAACTGGCAGCTCTTCAAGGTGGTAAGCCATAGTGTTTGTTGAGTGAACAGAAGGGCATGGAGCAGGGAGCCACTTTGGACATTTCTGCCTTAAGCCTTATGTCCAAGAGAACAACACAACCTTAGCATATTTAACATCATGGGAATGTGAGTAGCAAGCTAACAACCATATATGAGGTTATCATCCCTGGACATTGCAATTCATTTTATTTTAACTTACATAACAAAAAGAAAGTAAGGTGAATTGCATTTAGAGAGCCCCTTCTTTAACTAACATCCATTGGTAATCATGAAAACTTGAGTCCATAAAAATATTTGTCCCAGATTCTCTTGTGAGATTTAAGGTGCTCAGTTTATCCCATTTTTCATCATCTGGTTAAAGCTAGATATTCTTAATGCTTGTCATCGTTATGATGTTTCTTTTCTGTGAGTCATGCTCTTCAAACACAATTTAATGTTTTCTCCTGTTAAGAGAAGTAAAAAGTCTCTACCAGGTAGATAAGTCACTGGCCTTTCTGTAAGTGCTTTACTTATTACATGCATGGGTGACTTGGAATTGGACATTCAGAGGTTCTCACCACCACCGCCAGTAAAAGAAGAATATCTGCTTGTATGATTATGCCCTAATAATAGTATTCAATTTTACATCTTTCTATGTCTTTGTACTTTATTAAGTACTTTAACATATTCCTCCTCATTTAATCTGATTTAGGATTCTCCAGAACTGTGGAGAGAATGACATCCACTGTCCACTTCTTCTTAATTCTATTTCTCTCTGCATACTCTCTGGACTCTCAATGCCAACTTCATAAAAGTTCAAAGTCTTGCATTTGCCTAGGGGAGGCTGATAGAAGAATCTTGGGAAATCCTGGAGGTGCTGACCTAAGTGGACCACCATAGACCAGATCTCACTGATGGGTATCCCACATCACTCTGGTAGATAAAGAGCAAGGTAGAGAAATCACTGGAGCATACATGCCATGTATGTGCACGTGTGGCACACCGTCTTGAGTTTTCATAGGTGCCACACATGCACACACATCCTATGTATGCTGTAGAATGCGGAAGGTTGAGTAATCCCGTTTACACTAGTGCTGACTGAATCTTCTGCTTTGGCCTTATTCAACCAGGTAAAGCTCGGTGCACATCTCTAGGGGTACCATTACTGCTGCTGTATTAAGGAGGACACCATAGCAACAGTAGTTTGCAGTGTTAGCATGGCTTATGCCGGGTCCCTGCAGCTCTTATAATAACATAGATGCTAAGAGTCACTCTCCATCTAACTCTGGGCACTGCTGGTCACGATATCAGGTACCTAAGACCCACTGATACAATGTGGTCACCAGCTCTTACATTAAACAGGATTAGTGGCCCAGTCCTTAAACCTAGCCCTAATGCCAGAGGCTGAAGAAACATCCGGAGTTTCTAGTCCCCCGGGGGAGGTTTTTCCCTCAATTGCACATAAAACCACGAGTCTTCCAGCCCTCTGGATGCTCTGCAGTTGCTGCTAAGGCTGGGGGAGTAGCTGCTGTGGAAAGCACAGGTTGTTGCTAAGCAAAGGAAGTCTCAGGGAGGCAACTGACAGGGGAGAAACAGCACCTGGTTAAGCCGACATTGACATGAGAGCTCTGCAGGCTCTCAGCTGCTTCTGCTGGGGTTACAGTTCCTATATGGAAAAGGAAACCAGCAGCAATCATAGTTCAATGAGACGTGCATTTTCCACTCAGTGGTGAATAGGTTAGGGAGTATGGCATACTACCAATGCTAGCAAGTGTTCTTTTGTCTTGAGCTATGAGAACACTCTCAGTGTACCAGCATCAACCTATTCTGTTGAAAATGAGGGCATCCTTTATGGACACACCAGACACACCTTTTCTACCTCACTGTCCTCACCAAGTCCAAGAAAACTGCAGAGGAAATAGCTTGTCCCTGTCAAGCTATAGACCCTGTTTGATATGACAACTGAGCCTGAGATCCCATATTCGGGTGGATTTGAATGAGAGGCACACAAAACAACCAATCAGCAGCCACAACTTTGTTTGGGAGATTCACAGCAGGCTCAGCACCATGATGGTGATGGGTGTCTTAAGAGACTTAGGAGACTTTTTAGGGTCTCTCCTTTTGTCTGTTGGGAGGGACACTTCCTTCTTACAGCACAAACAGTACAAAGGCAGATTTCTTTTAAAAGACAATGGAACATGAGGATGAGCTCAAGGTGCTGCACACATTCTGAGGATGGTGAGAGACCAAAGGGTTTGTCCACAGCTGGAATGGCCACCACACAAGTATCCAAAGGCAATGGAGTAGGAAACAAGAAGGTAAGTGTTGGACAGCCACTATGTAGGCTGTCAGCTGGAAAAGTCACTCAAAAGGTATTTCTACATGGAAATGAGCAGAACAATTAGACTTTTTTCTAGAGAGAAGACATTGTAGGAGACAGGGAGACCATCATGCTCAAGTTCTACCTACTTCCAGAACATGTTTGCAAGGAGCCTAGATAAGGAGTATGGCAGGCCAGTGTGCACAGTTGGCTGCCAGAAGCTTTAACTGCAAACACTGGGTAGAAACCCACCCTAGCAGCTGGCCTGGATCTCCGGGAAGTCACTGTTCCTTTTATCCTTCACTGGAAGACTTCCAACCCTGAAAGAAGGAGAAGCCTAGTTCTGACCACCTCTGCAGACAAACTTGACACCCTTTCCCTGTGGAAATCGCTGGAGGAAGGAGAGAGACCTACAATGGAAATGAGCCCAAAGTGGGGATGAAACTTTTGTGATAAGACCTAGTACTTGAACAAGCCAGGGACAGGGGTCAAACAAATATTTTATAGCCACAGAGCAAACACGGGCCAGGAAAGATTCCAACCATGCAGGAGAAGGCCTGGCAAGCCCTGCCATACCAAGAGTTAACTGCGTGCCATTGAATGTCTTCCTTGCTGCCTGGTAAAATCACATCTCTGTTTTGTTCCATCCAGCACAGACTTGGCTAGTGCCTGCCAGCCTCTACTAGACTCCTCCTTGCCTAGCTCCAGGCTGGAATCTGCTTGTACAGGGAACGTCGATAGGAAATCAAAATGGAGCTTGTGCTCTCCATTCCTGGGCCACTCTCAGGGAATGGCCTGGAATGATAGCTAGGCTAAAGTTATCCACGGGGGCCATGCTCTTGGACAAAGGTCTTAGCTGTGGTCAGTTGACCTCCCAAAGCCACAGACAGAGACAGATTCTCATGTTCTTGACACTGGGCTGGGGAACAGTAGCAGTTTCCCATTGATGCTGTTCTGAGTCTGTTCCTCTATTCCTCAGTGCTCTATATCTCCACCCCTAACACCCCCTCCCCACCTCACAAATATCTAAGCACCTTTTGGCATATGTCTCTTGCTTCTTCAAAACCTTTGACTAGCACAAACGTAAGTGAATTGTGGTAAGGCAGTAAGGAGGAGGTAGCAAGAGTATCTATATAGGACAGGGGCTGTCAGGGGTCACAGACAGAAGCATTTCAATATGTGGGTAGCTCCTATAATGGCACAGATGATCCTACCTGAGGTGCACACCTGGCACAGGTGGGTGATGTCCCATTTGTCCTTTCCTGCTAACTACTCCTGTCTACTTTTAAATATAAAGAAAACACAGCTCAGGAAGGTCATATGAAATGACCCAATGTAATTTTCCTGTCTGTAAAGGTCTGGGGGCAACAGCTTACAAATCCTTTCAAGACGGTGAATGTCACACACTATATATAAACTGTGGCATATAAAAGAAATATGTAAGAAATTCTTTCAAAGGGGTCAGAGCCCTGATTACATTTGTGCTCTTTACCTGTGATTTTTTTTTCCCGTCAACTCAATGAATTTAGTTTCTGTGTTCCCTGGGAAGAGCCTAGGTTCCAGCAAGACCTTATCTAATTCTTTTGTTTTCATACAAAGTCTAGTGTGCTTTTGGCATTTAATGAATGTCTATTAATAGTCTCCTGCCCATGGGAGGCTTTGGGTTCAATGTGATCACTCAGGTGTATCAGACACATGCAAGATAACCGAGTGGATTTGTTCCATATACTATAGTATCCTGGCCCAAGGAGACATTCAGAGGCCATTTAGAACAGCTCCCTGACTCTGGAAAGCAGAGGGCTGGAACTGTGACCACTTAGGAGTGTCCCTATGCATATCTGTGTTCTAGTATCCTGGAGGGTCCTGAGAGACTCAGATAACCCTGATAGTATGAAGATGCTTCTTTCCTCCTGTCTGAGATGAATCCCTCCCCACCAGAACATCACATGGCACTCACACAAGGAGCAAAGGGTACTTACATGAAAGCAGAGGAACACAGATTTAAGACAAAGATGGATCAAGATAGGAATTGTAACAAAGGACAGCAATACTACCTTCCAAACATGAGAAGTAAAGTAGATACCTCTCCTATGCCTTCTGATGCCCTTCACTAGCTCAAGGGGCAGGGACTGAGCACTCATAGCAAATGGATTGACACTAATCTGGCTGACAAAAAAAAACACTTCATGTTAAAAGGGTGAGAGTTACAAAACTACTATAGTTACTCAGCCCTTCCTTCCCATATGCTGGATGCACCTGTTATTACATATTCTCAAAGCTTGAGCGGTGAACAAGATAGCTTCTGCCATTCTTCATCACGGCTGAACTTCAACAGAAAGCAAGTTAACTTTCTGATCCTACTGGAGCACCCACAACATAGAGTTTTCCTAGGAGTTAGTGAGTAATTATGGCTAGTCCCTTTGTGGGGTTTTGATTTCACAATAGTATGAAAGCAGAAAGCAGCCAATAGAAATCATACTTTGAATTCTGCATTAGTGATATATGCTCTGGGATTCTAGGCAACAACAGAGGACCACAGCTCCCTGGTCAGCCACAGAACTGTGGGAGGAAACAGCCAACACTGTACAGAGCCAGTAGTTGCTAAGCCATGATGTAAATGGATTAAATGCACTCTCATTTAGGATACTTTCAACTTATGATGAGTTTATTAAGGTATGACTTCATCTCATATAGGAAAACCACACTGGAGACTAGCAAAAACAACAACAAAAACAAATAAACCAGGACCTAATGTGTTCCTGAGGCTGGACAAAAAACCTCCTCTGGGAAAAACATTAAAATAGAGCTGTTAAGAATGAATCAGTGTAAAGAATGAGAGAGGTTAACAGCAGAGAAATCCATGCTGTGCAGAGATAGGACTAGGGGACTTGACTGGAGCTCAGATGAAGAGACACAAGTGCTGGGAGTGGTGGCTCATGCCTACATTCCTAACACTCAGCAGGCTGAGGCAGGAAGACAGTGTATTTCAGTTCAGCTTGGGCTACATGTCGAGAACCTGTCTCAAAACAACAACAAAAGGATACCATGGGAAATCAACCTCAAATCAAGTTATATAGACCTATACAGGATGAGGAGACTGGAAAAAAACCTAGTGTTGAAAAAATATGGCTAATTAAATTATTTACTCAGTATTTATATTATCTTCACTTGGTTCGGTGATGTTAATCCTTAACCCGCCATTATAAATGAATACACATAGACACCAGGTGGATCTTAACAAGCCTAGGCCTGGGTTGTGCAATCCTAGCCCATTTAAGCTAGCTCATAATTCTATCACCCAAAAGGGACCCCATATATACATACGTCCCTTTGGACTATTATTCTCCACATTAAGCCGATGTTCCAGGCCACATGGAAGGATCTTCTTTAATCTACCCCATGGCGTGTCCTCCTTGTTTACCCCTGGCTTCTTCCTCCCAAGGTGATATATATCTCTCTCTAAAAGTCCTAGTCCCACCTATCTCTGTCTTTGCCCACTCTCCAGGCCTCAGAATTTATTTAACCAATCAGAATCAATTAAGTAACTGACAGCAAACAGTACCAATTAACATTTAGAATGCTTAACACTACCTCATCATTTCCATCCTTTTGTCTAATAAAAAAGAGAAAGGGTACATACATAATGTTTACCTTATTTTTATCAGGCAATCTTGAAGAAGAAAAACATCTATCTTGGTGTGTCTAAAGTTCTGAACTTAAATAATTTTTATCATATTCTATATTTCATTTTAAATCCTAAATAACTCAAGTTTAATTGATATTTTATAGCTATTTTGTCTTCAACCCCATCAAAGACATAAGAAGGGATAAAGTTATTACTTGAGTGAATAGGAAGCACAGAAGAGCAGCTTTCAAAAAGAAAAAGTGACAGTTTGTTGCCTAGACAGTCCCAAATATCTCTTAATACTGTTGGAGCATCAACTTCAGCCTTCTGGCCAAGCATATCTCACAGACATAATTGTGCAGCAGGAAATAAGGATTTTCCCATTCTGTCTCTGCAGAATCGGGACATTAACTTACCTGCACTTAAGCTCTGGTCCATCTTTGGACTGCATATAGTCTGTTGAGAAAGCAGGGACATTTTTGTCCAGTAGGAATTATCTACTAATGGGAGATTTCTTTTTCATGCTCATTGTTTTCTTCCAAGTCAAATGGGAGCTGTCAGGAACTGACTGTCTTAAAGTCAAACAATTGTTTAAATAATAATATCTTTTAATGCCATTTTCTCTACATCTCGGAGGGTTTTGAAGACATCTGTTCATATACAAATCTATGTATCTATCATCTTTGAACAAGCAAACTGTATAATTCTATCAAAATTAATCTTATTTTTTTCAATATACAAAATTCTAAACCAATGTATCAAAAGATAATCTTATTTTAAGAATGACAAGAGTTTTTTTTATTTTAGGGTTTTAAGCTTTTTATTTCTTTATTTTTTATTTCTTCAAGTTACATCTCAATCGCAGTGTCCTCCCTATTCCCCCTCCAGTCCCACCCTCCCACCCTCAACCCCATCCTCTTACTTTTTTTTATTTTTTAAATTTAAGGTACATCTTATTTCCCCCTACAGTTTCCCCTTTCAGTCCAACAAATGGCTCTTTCTCTTATAATAATAAATACAATACAAAACAACAGAGGTAATTATTCCCAATGTCCTGACCATATGTATTTGGCACCTGACTTTAACATTCTACTATCTAACCATCTCCATGAGTTTAAAGTTCTATATCTAACTCAACATTTATACTAACTTGCAACACAATTTTAAAACTATCTTCTTAGATCTATAACACTCTCTTGACTCCTAAACAACTCAAATTTTAATTATGAGACTCTAGCTATCTGTTCTTCAACCACCTCGGAGACCTGAGAGGGATAAATATATCTGATTTTATAGGAAGTACAGGGCCTGCAGCTTCCAAAATTAAGAAATGACATACCAGTGGCTGTCTGGACAGTTCCCATTTTCTCTCCATACATTACAGCATCGATCTTCAGTCGTTTGGCTCCGTTTCTCTGACAGACATTGCTTGTAGAGCAGGAATTATGAAGGACTTGCCTACCCTGTCTTGGCAGAGCTAGGCTGTCGACTTACCTGCTTCCAAGTTTTGTCTTTTTTAGACAGCATTCTGTCTACAGTTGGAGCAAGGGGCTTTTCCTACCAAGAGATAGGCTAGCAACTAATTCAATCATCTCCCACTGGAGATTCTTCAATGCTCATCTTCTACTTGGGGTAGAATAGGGGGTGCTGTCAGGAGTTGATATGTCTTGATATAAAAAAATCTGAAGTTACGAAAACATCTTTGAATGCCATATTCTACAGATCTCTTGAGGTTATTGAAGAGGCCCTATCTATCTCTTATATTAGGATAAGCAGATGTTGCTTGTCTCTTAGCAGCTTTATTTCTGATAAGCTTAGAAAATAACTATAATAGGCTGTCATAGTACCTAACAAAATGACCAGCTTGCATAACTATTAGTTTGTATTTCTTAATTATCCTAAACAGTTTATGACAATTAGTAGTAAAAGGCCAAACATCACATTTCATTTTTTTCTTTACCTCCTAACCCTTCCATCCCAATTCTCTGGGGTGGGGTGTCCTTATATAACAGTGCCTCATCTCAGTTGAGAGGTCGTATGAGGACCAAGAGCCTCCTCATTCATTGGGGGACTACGAGGCACTATCACCAGTGAAAACTGTCTCATTGCCCAGGAGAGAGAACTAATAAACAAATAAGCAGACACACAGATAAAAAGAATAAAAAATAGAAAAAAATATAATAAATAAATAAATAAATAAATAAATAAATAAAAAGTCTATGTCCAAGTTCCCTTTGGTGTGTTAGTTGTAGTATCGATACCTTCTACTATATAGCTAAAATCCTACTACAAGTGAATAGATGCCATATGCATCCTTCTGAGTCTGGCTTAGCTCACTCAGGATGAGCTTTTCTAGTTCCATCCATTTGGCTGCAAATTGCATAATTTCATTGTTTCTGGTAGCTGAATAATATTCCATTGTGTAGATGTACCACAGTTTTTTAACCCATTCTTCGGTTGAGGGACATCTGGGTTGTTTCCAGTTTCTAGCTTTTACAAATAAGGCTGCTATAAACATAGATGAGGAAACTTCCTTATGATTCCATGAGGAGTCATTTGGGTGTAAATCCAGAATTGGTATGGCTGGGTCCTGAGGCAAAGCTATTCCAAGTTTTCCAAGATATCGCCAGACTGACCTCCATAATGGTTGCACAAGCCTGCACTCCCACTAGCAATGGAGTAGGGTACCCCTTTCACCACACCCTTGCCAGCATGTGCTGTCATTTGAGTTTTTGATCTTAGCCATTCTGACAGGTGTGAGATGGAATCTCAGAGTCGTCTTGAGTTGCATTTCTCTGATGATTAAGGATGTTGAGCATTTCTTCAAGTGTCTCTCAGCCATTAGTGATTCCTCCTTTGTGAATTCTCTATTTACCTCTGTCCCCCATTTTTATATTGGATTATTTGGTTTCTTGGCATTTAATTTCTTGAGTTCTTTGTAGATTTTGGATATTAGCCCTCTGTCAGATGTGGGGTTGGTGAAGATTTTCTCACAGTCTGTAGGCTGCCATTTTGTTCGAATGACAGTGTCCTTTGCCTTACTGAAGCTTTGAAGTTTCATGAGGTCCCATTTATTGATTGTTGATCTCAGGTCCTGAGCTGTTGGTGTTCTGTTCAGGAAGTTGTCACCTGTGCCAATGAGTTCGAGGGTTTTTCCCAATTTTTCTTCTAGTAGATTTAGTGTCACCAGCCTTATGTTAAGGTCTTTGATCCACTTGGACTTAAGTTTTGTACAAGGTGATAAGTATGGGTCTAATTTCATTCTTTTACAAAGTGGACATCCAGTTGGACCAGCACCATTTGTTGAAGATGCTGTCCTTCTTCCATTGTGCCGTTTTGGCTTCCTTGTCAAAAATTAGGTGGCCATAAGTGTGTGGGTCTATTTCTGGATCTTCAATTTGATTCCATTGATCTACTGGTCTGTTTCTATACCAATACCATGCTGTTTTTACAACTATTGCTCTGTAGTACAGCTTGAAATCTGGGATGGTGATACCTCCAGATGTTTTTTTATTGTACAGGATTGATTTAGCTATTCTGGGCTTTTTGTTGTTCATATGAAATTGAGAATACCTCTTTCCAAGTCTACAAAAAATTGTGTTGGTATTTTGATAGGAATTGCATTGAATCTGTATATTGCTTTTGGCAGGATGGCCATTTTTATTATGTTGATCCTACTGATCCATGAACATGGGAGATCTTTCCATCTTCTAAAGGCCTCTTCCATTTCTTTCTTCAAGGGGTTGAAGTTCTTGTTGTATAGATCCTTTACTTGCTTGGTTAGAGTTACCCCCAGGTATTTTATGTTGTTTGTGGCTATTGTGAAGGGGGTTGTTTCCCTTACTTCTTTCTCAGCCCATTTGTTTGTTGTATAAAGAAGGGCTTCTGATTTTTTTGAATTAATTCTGTATCCAGCCACTTTGCTGAAGGTGTTTATCAGCTGTAAGAGTTCTCTGGTGGAATTTTTGGGGTCGCTTATGTATACTATCATATCATCTGCAAATAGGGATAATTTGACTTCTTCGTTTCTGATGTTTATCCCCTTGATCTCCTTTAGTTGTCTTATTGCTCTAGCAAGAACTTCAAGTACTATATTGAAGAGATATGGTGAAAGTGGACATCCTTGTCTTGTCCCTGAGTTTAGAGGAAATGCTTCAAGTTTCTCTCCATTTAATTTGATGTTGGCCACTGGCCTGCTGTATCTTGCCTTTATTATTTCTAGGTACGGCCCTTGTATGCCCATTCTCTCCAGAACTTTTAGCATGAAGGGGTGTTAGATTTTGTCAAATGCTTTTTCTGCATCTAGCGAGATTATCATGTGGTTTTTTTTTTTTCATCTTGTTTATATGGTGAATGACGTTGATAGACTTTCGTATGTTGTACCATCCCTACATTCCTGGGATGAAGCCTACTTGATCATGGTGTATGATACTTTTGATGTGTTCTTAAATTCGGTTTGCTAGTATTTTATTAAGTATTTTTGCATCTATGTTCATGAGGGACATTGGTCTGAAGTTCTCTTTCTTTGTTGGGTCTTTGTGTTGTTTAGGAATCAGGGTGACTATGGCCTCATAGAATGAGTTTGGCAATGCTCTTTCAGATTCTATTTTGTGAAAGAGTTTGAAAAGTGTTGGTGTTAGCTCCTCTTTGAAGGTCCGGTAGAATTCCGTGTTAAAGCCATCTGGCCCTGGGCTTTTTTTTTGGTTGGGAGATTTTTAATGACTGTTTCTATTTCCTTAGGGGTTATAGGGCTGTTTAATCTGTTTATCTGATCTTGATTTAGCTTTGGTAGGTGGAATCTATCAAGAAAATTGTTCATTTCACCTAAGTTTTCAAATTTGGTGGAGTATAGATTTTTAAAGTAGGATCCAAATATTCTCTGGATTTCCTCAATGTCTGTTGTTATTTCTCCCTTTTCATTTCTGATTTTGTTGATTTGAGTTTTCTCCCTCTGTCTTTTAGTTAATTTGGCTAAGGGTCTGTCTATTTTGTTGATCTTCTCGAAGGACCAACTCTTGGTTTCAATGATTCTTTATATAGTTCTCTTTTTGTTTCTAAGTTGTTGATTTCAGCCCTAAGTTTGATGATCTCCTTCTCCTCTTGGTGTGTTTGCTTCTTTTTTTTTTCCAATTCACCCAGTTTAGCTGTTAATTCACTAATATGAGCTGTCACAATTTTCTTTTTGAAGGCACTTAGTGCTATGAACTTTCCTCGTAACACAGCTTTCATTGTATCCCATAGGTTTGGGTATGTTGTGTCTTCATTTTCGTTGGATTTTAAGAAGTCTTTGATTTGCTTCTTTATTTCTTCCCTGACCCAGTGGTCCTCTAGTAAAGAGTTGTTCAATTTCCATGTGAGTGTAGACTTTCTGTTGATTCTTTTGCTATTGAAGTCCAGCTTTATTCCATGGTGGTCTGATAAGATACAAGGGGTTATTTCAATTTTCTTGTATCTGTTGAGACTATCTTTGTGTCCAACTATATGGTCAATTTTGGAGAAGGTTCCATGAGGTGCTGAGAAGAAGGTGTATTCTTTTGTGTTTGGGTTAAATATTCTGTAGATATCTGTTATGTCCATTTGGTTCATGATCTCTGTTAGACTCATTATTTCTCTGTTTGGCTTCTGTCTTGATGATCTGTCCATAGTTGTGAGTGGGGTGTTGAAGTCTTCCACTATTAAAGTGTTTCAATTGATATGCGATTTAAGTTTTAGAAGCGTTTCTTTTATAAATGTAGGTGCCTTTGTATTTGGGGCATAGATGTTCAATATTGAGATGTCCTCTTGGTGGATATTACCTTTAACATGTATGTAATGCCCTTCTCTGTCTTTTTTTATTAACTTCAATTGGAAGTCTATTTTGTTTGATATTAGGGTGGCTACTCCAGCTTGTTTCCTGGGTCCATTTTCTTGAAACCCTTTTCCCAGCCCTTTACTTTGAGATAGTGTTTATCTTCACTAGTGAGATGTGTTTCTTGTATACAGCAAAAAGATGGGTCTTGTTTATGGATCCAGGCTGTAAGTCTGTGTCTTTTTATTGGCGAGTTGAGTCCATTGATGTTGATGGATATTAGTGACCAGGGCTTGTTATTTCCCATTATTTTGGTATAGCTGGTCGTCTTGTGTTACTTTTTGTTTAGTTGCTGTGGAGGTTTATATTTCCTCTGTTTTCTTGGGCGTAGTTATCTTCTCTTTGTTGTAATTTTCCTTCTAGGATGTTCTGTAGGGCTGGGTTTGTGGGGAGATATTGTTTGAATTTGATTTTGTCATGGAATATCTTGTTTTCTCCATCTGTGTTGATAGAGAGTTTTGCTGGGTATAGTAGTCTGGCTGTGCACCTATGTTCTCTCAGGGCTTTTAGGACATCTGTCTAGGCCCTTCTAGCTTTTAAAGTTTCTGAGGAGAAGTCAAGTGTAATTCTGATGGGTCTGCCATTGTATGTGACTTGGCCTTTTTCTCTTACAGCTTTTAGTATCCTTTCTTTGTTCTCTATATTTGGAGTTTCTATTATTATGTGGCGAGAGGAGTTTCTTTTCTGATCTAATCTGTTTAGTGTTCTGTAAGTCTTTTGGATTTTTACTGACATCTCTTTCTTTTTGTTTGGGAAGTTTTCTTCTATGATTTTGTTGAAGATATTTCCTGGACCATGGAGTCGGGAGTCTTCTCTTTCCTCTATGCCTATAATTCCTTGGTTCCGTCTTTTCATTGAGTCCTTGATTTCTTGGATATTGTGGGTGAGAGATTTTTTCGCTTTCTCATTTTCTTTGGATGTTGTATTGATTTCTTCCATCGAATCTTCCATGCCTGAGATCCTTTCTTCCATCTCTTGAATCCTATTTTTGGTACTCAAATCCATAGTTCCTATTCTCTTCCCTTGATTCTCCATTTCCATTTTTAACTCTGACTGTGTTTTCTTTATTTTTTCCATTTCCATTTTCATTTCTTGAGTGATGTTATTTGTTTTGTATATTTCGTGCTCCAGTTTGCTTGTCTTTGCCTGAAAGTCTTCCATTGCCCTCTCTTTTTCTTGTTCAAGCTTGCTCACCTTGTTCTGAAATTCTCTAATGGTGTTTTTCCATCGCTTTCATATGTGAAATTGTGGCTTCGTTGAATTCCTTCATAGATTTAAGTTCCTCTTGAAGGGACTTTATCACTTTCCATAATGTAGAATTGTCATCGTTTTCACGTGTTTCAGCTGTGGTGAGGTGGTTCGGGCTGGATGGAATAGCATTACTTTCTTTTGTTGGAGTCATTTCGCTCTGTTGTTTTTTTTTTTTTTTTGGTCTGGGGCATCTGGCCCTGTGGAATTTTTAGCTGTCTTCTGGACTTGGGTCCAAAGGTGGCCAGAATGACAAGAGTTTTAAGATTTTAGAGCAGATTCAATAATCTATATAATTTCTATATTATATACATATATTTCCCTTCTTCTTTTTTTAAATCCTTTCCCCCATATAAGAGAGAAAGATAGAGAAAAGAAAAATGGAAAAGTCCTTGAGTCTAACATCCTATAACCTTGTTTAATAAGACCATCTAACAGTTTGTAACCAATCCCCCTAAACAACATCTATAACATATCAAATGATCAAAACAATAATCCACCCAACCTTTTGGGAATGGTGCATCGCTCTTTTAAAATTGCTTTCTGCTGAATTGGGTCATAGAAAACCTGTTTGGGGGTCCAAATAAAATGGAAAAATGATTAAGGAAGTTAATTGTAAGATTTGTTGTCCAATCTCTATGTGCTCAGCAATTTGAATGTCCTGAGCAGTTTGTAGTCCTTTGAACTGTGGGTGGGAAAGTTTAGAGCTTGATTGAAGTCCTGGCTGGAATAGTCTGTGAGCTGGACCATCTTGGCTTGGCTTGTCTTCTTTGGTGTTTGGTCTCTTTGCTCTGAAAATATAAAATTTCTCACAATTAACATCTCTCTATTTTTTTTTCCTTTGAGACAGGATTTCTCTGTATATCCTTGTCTTGGATTTATTTTGTAGTCTAGACTGACCTTGGTGAAGGTCAGAGATTCATCTGTCTTTGTCTTCCAAATGTTGGGATTAAAGGCATGCATCATCACACCCAAGGATTAACATATCTCCGCTAGGGTCTAATATCTCTCTTGAAACCAGTTTTCTAGTGGGTGTCTCACATCTAAGGAGACTGGCTTGTGACCCCTTTCTCTTTATATCTTAAAAATCTCTTATATTTTAGCATTGCTAAATGACAAAAATATAGGGAAATCAAAGACATCTAAACAAAAGTCAAGCAAAGAAACAAGAACCTTCCAAAAGCCTTGGTCTAATTTTTATCTCATTGTATTTAAAGTTCTGTTCATTATTCCTGAAATCTGGCTTTGACTGTATAACCTTGGTGGGCTTTTCCCACATACTCTTGATAAGTAACTAGTTTTTAGGCACTTGTGAGTTCCTGCTGACATCTTTTGTATGGGGTTGGGCCTCCTTGCTTCCCCCCCATTGTTGTTGTCAGCAGCTTAGCCTTCCATCTGTAAACTCTCTCCCTTACAGATATCCTTAAGCCTATCCTAGTCAAATCTTTCTCAAAAAGTATACATAGAGCCACAATTGTCAGCGTAAAAATCAGCTGAATGTTAAGAGAAACAAACTCAATTAGAATCCAAGCATATTGAGACATTATGAATTTTTCCATTTTAATTTAGTTGGTTAATTCCATTTTCAAGCTCTGTTTAGAAGGCTGCCGGTTATTTAGCATATAAAGAGAGCTAAGCTTTCCACCTTTGCTGTAAGGCAGTAGCTTTTGTTAAGGAAGCTCCCCACTCTTTGACTAGGAAGTTAGTTTTTACCCAGGCCTTCTCAGACTGTAAGCATGGATTCTAATTGCCATAAGCTGGGTGGCATACTTAGAAAAAAAATGGTTAATTAAATTGTTTACTAGCATTTATATTATCTTTAATTGGTTCGGCGGTGTTAATTCTTAACCTGCCATTATAAATGAATACACACAGACACCAGGTGGATCTTAACAAGTCTAGGCCTGGGTTGTGCAATCCTAGCCTACCTAAGCTAGCTCATAATTCTAATACCCAAATATGACCCCATATATACATACATCCATTTGGACTTTTATTCTCCATGCTAAGCCGATGTTCCAGGCCACATGGAAGGATCTTCTTTAATCTACCTCATGGCATGTCCTCCTTGTTTTCACCTGGCTTCTCTCTGGAAACCTTCCTCTTCCCAAGATGCTCTGTCTCCCCTAAAGCCCGTGAACCTTAGTTCTGCCTATCTCTGTCTTTGCCCAATCTCCAGGCCTCAGCATTTATTTAACAAATCAGAGACAAAGTAAGTAACATACAGCAAACAGGACCAATCAACATTTAGAATGCTTACCACCACTCAATCATTTCCTTCCTTTTGTCTAATAAAAAGGCTAAAACTTTTTTATGAAGCAATCAAGAAAACCATATATAAAAAGTACATACATAATGTTTAGTCTAGTTGTATCAGGCAATCTTGAAGAAGAAAAAAATCATCTATCTTGGTGTGTCTAAAGTTCTGAACCTAAATAATTTTTATCATATATGTTGTCTTCAACCCCATCAAAGACATAAGAAGGGATAAAGTTATTATTTGAGTGAATAGGAAGCACAGAAGAGCAGCTTCCAAAAAGAAAAAAAATGACAGTTTGTTGCCTAGACAGTCCCAAATATCTCTCCATACCATTGGAGCATCATCTTCAGCCTTCTGGCCAAGCATATCTCACAGACATAATTGTGCAGCAGGAAATAAGGATTTTCCCATTCTGTCTCTGCAGAATCAGGACATCTACTTACCTGTATTGAAGCTCTGGTCCATCTTTGGACTGTATATAGTCTGTTGAGAAAGCAGGGACATTTTTGTCCAGTAGGAATTATCTCCTGATGGGAGATTTCTTTTTTGATGCTCATTGTTTTCTTCCAAGTCAAATGGGAGCTGTCAGGAGCTGACTGTCTTAAAGTCAAACAATTTTTAAAAAATAATATCTTTAAATGCCATTTTCTGTACACCTCGGAGGGTTTTGAAGACATCTGTTGATTTATAAATCTATCTATTATTGAATAATCAAATTGTAAAATCCTATCAAAATTAATCTTATTTTTATCAATATACAAAATTCTATACCAATGTATCAAAAGATAATCTTATTTTAAGAATAACAACAGTTTAATTTTCAGAGTAGATTCAATAATCTATCCTTATATCTTATCATTTCTATATTATATACACATATCCCCCTCTTTTTCTTTTCAAGTCCTTTTTCCCTATGTAATAGAGAAAGAAGGATAGAGAAAAGAAAAATGGAAAAATCCTTGAGTCTAACCTCCTATATCTTACTTAATAAAACCATTTACTCAAGGACTTTTCTATTTCTTTTTCTTTTCTCTATCTTTCTCTCATATATGGGAAAAGGACTTTAAAAAAAAGAAGGGGAATATATGTATATAATATAGAAATGATATAGACTATTGAATTTTCTCTGTAACTTAAAACTATTGTCATTCTTAAAATAAGGTTATCTTTTGATACAACCTAGCTTAGATAGCATGGTTCAGAATGCTTTCTGGGAACATCCTGGCACCTCCCACTAGGCATCCAGAATTGTGTTTTGATGAGGAAGACAGTCTGGTTGAAGCTTTCCTAAGGTTTTCACCACACACCTAGCTTTTGGAAACCAAGTATACCCTGATACTAGCAAGTCATGCTTGCACTGACAGGCTGAAAGCAACCACAATATCGCCATGGCCATGGAGACCAAGTCATTGCCACTATGTGTGCTGTGGCCTCTTTGGATGTAGGCTGTCCAGCAAAGCTCCACAAATTGTGAAGTCCCCAGTCACACCATCTAGGTTAAATCCTGTGAAACTCACATGGTAAGTGAAGTTTGCAACCAAATGGAGAGTTGAAGGTATGGGAGTCAAAATCCTAGGCCTCTGGTCTCATAGCTGCAAGAAGGCCGGTGCTCTGACCTACCGAAGTCCCCATGTAGTAAATATGTCTAAGCAGTGATTCTCAACCTTTCTAATGCTTTGACCCGTTAATGCAGTTCATTGTGGTGTGATGATGACCCCCAGACCATAAAATTATTTTGCTGCTACTTCATAACTGTAATAATGCTACTGTTATAAATCATAATGTAAATGTCTAATATGCAGGACATCTGACATGTGGCCCCTGTGAAAAGGTCATTGGACCCCCAAAAGGGTTGCAACCCACAGGTTGAGATCAGCTTTAGACTCTAAAGCCAGATGCAGCTCAAATGCTTAGCATCAGCAGGCTCAAACATGAGCAGAAGACAGCTTGAGTGGAAATGGAATGATTCTAAACATCAAGGGACTGGGATGGGGTGGGGAAGACTACCATCTTCCTACATGGTCCTCAGAGGAGGGTTCAGGCATAATGGGCTTCTAAGATGACAGTCTGCCTCCACTGAAACCCTTGCTCTTGTCCCCCAGGCCTGAAAGCATCATATCAGTGCTTTTAGGGCCCCATTTGGCAGATGACACTACAACAGGCAGATTCTAGTGCCCACAAACTGATGACTCGAATCCCATCCCTCCTTACTCCCACATGACCAACATGCCTCAGAAAAGAGGACTGACTTGTTTTACACCCAAAACACATGAGGTTTCATCCGTTGTTTCCTAGGTCAGTTAGGGCCACCTCATCTTTCTTAAAGAAACGTCGGTCAAAATTCCAGCCTTGCCACAGAGAACACACATCAGTTAAAATGGCACACTGCCTCACTTTAGGACACTGGTCACCAGCATCGTCACAAAATCCACATTAGAAGTGCATTAGAAGTCATGGGCTATGTTGGCATATGAACAGAAAGGTACAAGCAAGCAACCCAGGGATCTGTGTTCAGGGAGCCATGTGAAGTCACATTGTTAGGAGCTGAGACCAACAATATTCTTGCCTCAAACCTCATAGAGTCCTATTGGTGACTGGACTCAAGCTTCAGGAGAAGCTACATAACAACCCTCATTTGTACTATGTTCATTTTACAAGGGAGCCAGAAAACACTTCAGGACCTTTGCAAAGGGACCAGTGTGTCCTCTTATATTAACTTTCTCCTGCTGGACCTCAGCATATCACCCCCAGAAGGAGAGACAACTTGTTGGAACTACATTGGTGTTGGAATTAGTGTCCTAGAGTAACTGTTAGGAACAAGCTACATCAGACAGAGAGCAATACCTGTACAATTGTTTTAAATAACCTTTCCAAGAGTGAAAAATATTTTAAGATGTCTCTGAAGCATCAGGTCAGAAAGAGGACAGAAAGACAATCTCTGTGTCAGTATCTGTAGATGCCCAGTCTTCTAAGATTATAGAAAACTTTATATGACAGACTAGGGCACCATCAGGATACACTTCATAGATACTTTATTGCAGTCCATGCAGTGGGTTGTGAAGCTGTAATACTGCTTCAAGAACACTGAGTAACAATTTCTAAGTACAACTTTAAGCTATGACTCTCCCAAGCTATTCATCTGTTACAAGTGTTGTGTGTCCCTGAGGCAAAAGAATACCATAGTTTTGAAAGACTACAAGAATCTACAGGAAAAGGTCATCAATGTGTGACCTCACAAATGCTCTCTGTTGCCAATGGGTTGAGAGCTGTTAAAGATAAGCTGACCATTTAGAAGCCACAGGAACTTCCATACCTGTTTCCTTTATCACAAAATAGGCTAGCAAGCCTCCCTCCAGTACTGGTGGGTACTAGAGAAGCCATGGCAGGAGTAGAAAGGAGCTCAGGATCCTTCTGGAAACTTGTGGATGTTGGTATGTCCTTGCCCTGAAATGTCACTCTGAGAGGTAACATCGAGACCCGAGCATTTACTGTGGGGTAGAGATGATTCTGCAGCAGACAGTGAGAATCACAGTCATTGAGATGACAGAAAGTCAGCAGGAGCTCAGCTCTAAAACACGTTAGCTGAGCTCAGGGTCCAGAGGGAAGGTTGGTAGCAGATGTCACAGAGCTCTGACACTAGTCCACAGAAGAAGGCTTGTGTGAAGCCAGCAGCCAGTCTTGTGTTCTAGGCAAGACTCTCAATGAGTGGACGCAGTGTCCAGTATACAATCACTGTTCTTATAAGGACTCTGAGCACAAGTAAGCCAGCCTAGGAGACCATCTTCTGATAGTGCTGAGCAATCAACAGTCTCAGTAGCAGTGGATCAAAGAAGAGCACAGCATTCCAGAGGTCAGCAGTCATACCTTATAGGGAGTATTATAGAGTGAATGCACAGAAAACAGCTCAACGGGCTTCATCTGTTTCTCAAAGGAGCAGGTCTAGAGAGTCCCGGACTAAGTGTGAATGCTGTTTTCAGTAAGGCAAGCCTACTAGTTTCCCATAACTGCTGTAACAAAGTACCTGTACATAGCGAGTTAATACATACACACGTTATCCACAATTCTGGAAGGCAGGAATCCCAAGTCTATTTGCTGCACCACATATTACTGACAGCGCAGTTGGATTCCTTTGAGGGTTCTGGAGGGAAAACCTTGCTTTGCTTTTATGGGTTTGTTTGTTTGTTTGTTTGTTTGTTTGTTTGTTTGTTTTGCTGTAACAAAATACCCAACAAAACAATTTAAGGAAGGGTAACTTTGAGATAATACAGTCCTTTGAGGCATAGAAAACATGCTGGCAAAAGCACGTGATAGCTGACAATCAAGAATCTGAGAGAAATGAGGTGCTGGTGTTCTACATTAAGCCCATAGAATGGTCCTGCCCACTCACTGGACTGTTAACCCTCACTAGATACACCTGAAAACACACCTAGAGACTTGTTTCCTGGGCCATTACAGACCTATTCTTCTAGTAATCAAAATCAACCACTACACAGGCCCAGTTTCATGAGACTTCTGTGTGGCTTTGGTTGTAGCCCCATCCTCCCTCTGCAAAGCCAACACTGAAGCCTCTCCAGCCTTCTCTGCCTCTCATTCTTTCTTTGTCACATCTGCTTCTGTGAGTCTGATCCTTCTAGGGAAATTGGGCCCAGTCATACGTTTGCAGCTATTTTATCTGAATTGAGACATTCCCTCCTGGGGGAAAGAGAGAGGCTCATAAAGTTCATGAAATTCGTGAAACTCACATGACTCCTGAGCTTCCCACCCCACAAATGTTCCATAAGCAATGAAACCTTGCTTTGGTGGAGCCACCTGTGGGCTGCAATGGAAATATGTGGTCCCTGTATTAGTCATCACCCATGCCCCTGTAAACAGCCCCAATAAATGTATTAGATTACTAAACTGGACTTGAGAGGAATAATTTCTCTAGATTATTGCCTTTGCCCTTTCTGAGATAAATTATTTTTTTATGTTTTCCCAGGAAATGTGACGCAACATAGCTGGCATACAAAGAAGAAACCAAAATGACTTGGGTAGCAGTGACATGGCCACTGTGGTCAGGGTTAAGACATGAAACTGAAGCTAATTCACCTGCATTTGGTGTGTCCATGGGGACAATATCAATATACTACCTTAATCCATGTGGTAGATAAAAGTGTTCCTCCTTACTATAAAGGCAGTTGCATATACGTGTTGTGACTGATAAGGTATATGACAAAGGCTAAGATATCTAAGGTTGGCAATATGTGGAGGAAACCTCAGGGTGGGCCTCTTCTACTCAGTACTGGGTATTGAACCTCCTCTATGAATGTGATTTGCCTCATAAGTAAAGAGATGCTTCCAAGATAGATAGAGAATATGTTGCAAACCCTGATAATAGCACGGATGGGATGGGATCATAAGCTACCTGCAACAACGATTGTATATACTTTGTGGTAGATGATATGATGATATGATATTCTCTGAGGCCCTGTTCTTTTTCCAGAATTAACTTGCTTACATAAGGGAAGAATTACCATGGAGAAAGACATGGCAGATGCTATCCTCCACACTAGCCTCAGATTTTGCCGAGAAAGATGGTTTGTGTGTGTGTGTGTGTGTGTGTGTGTGTGTGTGTGTGTGTGATGAGACAGCACTCTCATACCTGGTGGGACATAAAAGAAAGAGAGTATAAATCAGATTTGTGCTAAAGAGCCTGTCTTCAGATCCAGAAATGTTGACCCCAGGGGAAGAATTGAATATTTAGCAAGGAAAGAGAGAGCTGTAGGAGTGATAGAAGACACCTTAGGTCAAACCTTAAATATAGAGGGAGGAAAAATCTACGATTCAGAGTGAAGTCTATGATTAACAATGGCCCTGATCTGGAAACTATAATAATTACAAAAAACAATAACAAATAAACAAAACTCTGCCTGGGAACCTCTTAAACTTACAAAGACTTTTTAACAAGAAACGAAAGCTCCTCCAAAGACTCAGGAGGCTGTGGGTCATGAGTACAGAAAGGATAAGCCCGAGTGTCGTGGAGGTGAAAAAACAAAAGGGTGCAACACCCCCACCTTCCTTAACACAAGGACTACACTACCTGAGGCAATCTAAGGAGAATCAAACTTAATTCAGTTAGCCATTAGAGACACTTTCCATCAGCTGAGGTGCCCATGAACACCAGGAACTGAAGGACACCAGAGGAAGGACAGATGTTACTGATGTAATGTTTGCACCCAGGTCACCAGACCTCATGGGAGTGTGTTCAGGGGACAGTTAAAGGCAGTGACATTGAGATAAGAATGGAATTTACTTACTTTACTGCATCCCATGGTGTCATACAGTCTTGATAAGGTAGTAGAGATTTAGACCAGCATGTAAATTGGGCTCATGATGTGCTAAAACATGTAAGATATGGAAGAAAAGAAGGCAGACAATTGGGTTTGCTTGAGTCAGTAGAAAGAAAATGTGGCAAGATTTTAACCAAACTGGAGGTCCTAGGGGAAAAGTTGACTGGAAGCCAATAGTGTACTTGTTAGCTTCTGAAAGGCTTCACAGCCAGTTCACCAAATAGGTAAAAGAAAGAGTGGAGGGTAGTGCAGAACAGGTGAAAAAGATTAAGCTTGCCTGTGGCTAGGCAGTTATCCTCCTAAAATGTACTGCGTACTTCCATTCCTTGCATTAAACTGTGCTGACAGTGGAAAGTTCTTGCCCAGCCTGAGGTCCCCTCAGTAGCCAAGTATGGCTGATGGAAAAGCAGCAACCTCAACTTCAGCTAATAGCCCATCAGAACTGAGAGCTAGCTTCAACACTAGCCCCAGACAGCTTTAAGTTCCTTTCTCCCTCACCTAGCTGAGCAATGCAAACCAACTGCTGAGCCTATCAGGCATAGTAAGGCACCGTGAAAGTACTCCAAGATAAGGAGAACCCACGGTTTGTAGAGAACGAGTATGAATTATTCAGAGCTAAACAAGTTTGTGTCTCTTGTTCGTGCTGATGTACCTGTTGCCCTTTTGAGGAAACAACTATTATAGTTATGGGATCTCTTCATGTTGTGGGAGACCTTGCTACCCTTTCCTTAATATTCCTTTAGCTACTGAATCCCATCACCAAGTGGTATCACAAGATGACTGTAGACCTTTAGATCTTCTCCTCACTCTTGGCAAAAGGGTTTAGTTATAGAATGGGTAGCACCTGAATATCTTACAGATTTGGAAAAACATCTGGGAGAATGAGAAAAATAGCATGTAAAGAGTATAAGAGTAAAAAAGTACTCTATATAGATAGAAAGGGGGATTCCCAGGAGACATAACATTGTTGAGTGAAACTCTCCATGCCAGAGGTGTGTTATCTCTCTATAAATTGTTAGACAGGAAAGCCTTACATACATCAAAGGCTAGTGTCACTATTTTTGATTGTATGTCAAAACTTAATGGTTAGTAAACTCCTGTTGCTGAAGGCATTTCATGCTTTAGTCATAGAACATGGTAAAATCAAGCTGAAACTAAATTAAAATTTCCTTCCCTACTGGCTATTTGGCAGATGTTTCACAAGCCGATAGAGACTTGTTGAAGTCCTGTTAGGCTATAAAGTCTGTATATCACGCTATCAACATATACAAGAGACACACTTATTGGTGCAAGAGTGGTACATCTGTCATAGATGAAACCAACAGCATTCAAATTGAATTTAACACCTACTCCCTGGGCAAAATTCTGTGCTGGTTCCATAAACCAGGACATAAAGCTGTGGCTGTGAAGGTCACTTGCCCAAGCAGGGGGATGGAGCATTGGGTGGCTATTTTCATGAAATTCAAAAACTCTTACCCAGAGGAAGAAACCAAAAGGCTGAGTAACCTCATGATCCTTATAAAACTCATGAGCAACCCCCCCCCAAGTTTGTATTAACAGTAAATGACTGGAAGAGAGGAGACTGTCCAATGGTGCTGTCTGAATATTGCATAGGAACTCTAATGGTTTACCTTTTGTGAGTAATCACCTATGTTGAAGTGGGATTTTCAATGATGCAGTAGCCTGAATCACCTACGTTTCTGTAAGCAACAGTTCACGTGTGTTCTTATAAGTAACTAATTTGTTCACCAATCTAGGTTTGAATATAATTGTGTCTTTGGTATGCCATCATTGCTTTATGTGGGGTGAAGAGTCATCTATTCACACCTCATCATGAAAAATTATACAATATCAAAATATTCCACAATCTTCCATAGTCTCAGTATTTTTTTAATTAATCACCCCTGCAAAGGCTCTTTTGTCAAGTAAGTTTGTATAATAACAAGTCTTGGTGTCAAAATTCAGAATTCCTTGGGCATAGTTGCACCATTGTTTAGCCAGTGAAATAGACCATCCCTAGCAATATAGAATTATTTTGAGAATATATTCTATGACTGTGAAGAAAATGTCTTCCTGAGGGAATGACAGTAAACCAGAAGGGCATAGTGTAGAATTTGCATTGTGGCATTCAAGTATCACTTTCCCTAGATGAATGAGTCCCTGGAGAGGTCATGAAGGATGTGGACCAACTGAGAAAGGGAAACAAGATGTTGGCACACATACACTAGCTTATAGTGCTAGTATCAGGGGTTTTCTTTTTGTTTGTTTTGTTTTGTTTTTTGCAGGAGAGTTGGTGGAGCACTGCATGGTTGCTGAACTTTTTGTTTTATGGACTCGTAAAATGTAAATACAAACGTATCTTCATACCATGTAGGAAACAGAGGTTGGTTTAAAACCCACACTATGAATTTTAAACTAGAGCCTGGGACTTGGTATAGGAAACTAGGCCCATCCACCAGGTCCAACCATGTAGCCAAAACTCACTTCCAAACTCCCTCTCAACAGGTTCACAATAACTGTCATCACAGAGAGCATTGAAAGAAAATTTTCCCGATTGAGACAAGAAACAGTGAGCATGGTATTCATGTCAGAACAGCCAGTGTTGAGTTAGAGGAGCCTTATTTCAATGACTCCCTTAGGGAAGGGCAAATATTTGCTTTATCCATGGAATAATTACTGTGAGTCTGTGAACAATAGGTGAGAAGAGTTACTGGATAGAAGCCCTTCACAAAACAACTGTGTGCCAAGCTTGTGAACACAACAGATGTTAGATAGCCACACCCCAAATGTTCTCCACCATAATGATAGAGCTGCATTGGTTTTACATTATACTGGAATACATTATCATAAGCATAGTGACGCAACACACATGATTCATACATATTTATTAATCATACTTAAGTCTCTTCCTGTGACTTCCTTCACACGTTTCACATCTATTACATATCTCTTGCAACCCAAGCAAAACAGGGCATGACACTGGGTAATAATGACAGTGGGTAGATATCCCACATGCTTCAGAGAACCTAAAGTAGGCTTGCTAACACTTAACATTAGGAGAACAAATGCACCTGATTCTGGCTTGGTTACAAGGAAGAACATGATCCTGAGTCAAAAGAAAACTTCCACAGAGAATGGAAACATGTCTGTCAGCATCTCATTTTATGGCCAGCTCCTGGGCCTAGCATCTGGCATGGTGATGTGAATTGAAGGAAAATGGCTGAGCATGTGTCTGTGAACTATGGCGCAATAAACTTGCAATTTCACCACCTCACTTCATAGCTGGCAGATATTTACACTGACAAAAGTTCTCCTCAATGCAGGCAAGCCTTGTCACTCAGAAGAAACAATATAAGGTAGCCAGAAAGAGCACAGAGGACTGGAAGGGAATTCCTGCTCTTTCTTAGCCTTTGTTGGGAAAAAAAAAAAAACTGGTTCTTCCCATATTATTTTTTGGGACCATGTGGATAGAGTGAGGGGAGGGGCCATGAGAAGCAGAGATATTGCTTCCTATTAAGAAGGGTAGAGGGGGGGCCAAGATGGCGGCTACCTGCTCTGACGCATTTTGAACGTGGGAGAAAAGAGCCATAAAAAACACAGAGTTTTGGACACTGTACAAAAACCGGAGGGGCTAGACCCTCCGGGAACACTCACAGCTCCCAAGGGACTGTTAAAAGTCCCAGGGTAAGGCTCTCCCCCCATCTATCTCAGACACGGAAGCCACTAAATCTGGGATTCGGAAACTCCCATTTGGAGAGGTGCCTGGTAAGATCAACCCCAACACACAGCAGGCAGAATCAGAGGCCACATGGCGATTGCCCACTAGCCTACTGGGCTCCCCACACCTCAGGAAGACCTTATAGCTACTTAGGAAACTTTGTGGGATAGTTGAAGTCTTAGCAAGGAAGTAACAGGGTGCTCAGCAGGTGGTCTGCAGCCGCTCCAGCCACGGAAGATTTGAGAGCGGGAAGCCGGCGGGCAGAGCAGTCAGGATGGGAAGCAGGCACAGGTGGGTGGGGCCGAAGCCCGGCGCACCCACGGCCAAGCAGCTAGGGAGGGAAGCCGACACAGGTGGAGGGAGGGGCCAAAGTTCCGCGCAACCATGGCAGAGAGGCTGGGGAGGGAAGCCGACACAGGCAGCGGGAGGGGCCGAAGTTCTGCGCACCCACGGCAGAGCGGCTGGGGAGGGAGGGAGGAACAAGAGGCGGGAGGGGCCGGGACTCCACGCACCCATGGCAGAGTGGCTGGGGAGGGAGGCAGGCACAGGTGGTGGGAGGGACCAGGGCTCTGCACACTGGCGGCTGAGCAGACAGGGAGGGAAGCCAGCACAGGCAGGCGGGGCTGAGGGGCCAGGCCTATGGCCAAGAAGCCTAGTGGGAAACCAGAAGCCAGGGGATCATAGCTGTATTCTGGAAAACCCAGACATATTAGGTGGGGAGCCGGGCCCTGTCAGCCTCCGTGACGACAAACAAAGCCCACAGAATCTGTGCCTGGGCAAACAGGTCCATACCATCAGAACCATTACAGGCTGATCACTCAGTGTGCAACATAGAGAAGTCTGAATTGGGAGCAGTAAAACAATCCCGGACCATTACTCACTAACTGGGAATAGGCTGCACCAGCTCATAGTGCTTCAGGCTATTAAAACCACAGTGACCCTGAGATCCCCCTGTAAGCAATGACAGATAGCAAAGCAATTCGACTCCTTCACCAAAGCATCCCCTGTGGATCCAAGCACAGAAAACGACAAGAACAGACAGCTAAACATATCAATATGGCCAAAGGTCTAAGAAAAAAATAGAAATCAAGAAAATATGACTCCAACAATGCAGAATTATCCTAGCTCATCCAATTCGGGTGACCTCACACCAACAGAAACACATGAAAACGATGACAATTCTGCATTGTGGAAAGTGATAGAGTCCCTTCAAGAAGAACTTAAATCTATGAAGGAATTCAAAGAAGCCACAATTTTACAAGTCAAAACAACGAACAACACCATTAAAGAACTCCAAGCCAAGGGGACAGAGCTTGAACAGGAAAAGGACAAAGCAATGAAAGATTTTCAGACAAAAACAAGCAAGCTGGAGAAGGAAATGTACAAAACGAACAATACCATACAAGACATGAAAACAGAAATAGAAACAATAAAGAAAACACCGTCAGAGTTAAAAGAGGAAGTGGAGAATCAAGGGAAGAGAACAGGAACTATGGATGTGAGTATCAAAAATAGGATGCAAGAGATGGAAGACAGGATCTCAGGCATGGAAGATTCGATGGAAGAAATCAGTACAACATCCAAAGAAAATGAGAAGGCTAAAAAGTCTCTCACCCACAACATCCAAGAAATCAAGGACTCAATGAAAAGACGGAACCTAAAAATTATAGGCATAGAGGAAAGAGAAGACTCCCGACTCCATGGTCCAGGAAATATCTTCAACAAAATCATAGAAGAAAACTTCCCAAACCTAAAGAAAGAGATGCCAGTAAAAATCCAAGAGGCTTACAGAACACCAAACAGATTAGATCAGAAAAGAAACTCCTCTCGCCACATAATAATAGAAACTCCAAATGTAGAGAACAAAGAAAGGATACTAAAAGCTGTAAGAGAAAAAGGTCAAGTCACATACAATGGCAGACCCATCAGAATCACACCTGACTTCTCCTTAGAAACTTTAAAATCTAGAAGGGCCTGGACAGATATCCTACAAGTCCTGAGAGATCATAGGTGCCCAGTCAGACTACTTTACCCAGCAAAACTCTCTATCAACATAGATGGAGAAAACAAGACATTCCATGACAAAATCAAATTTAAACAATATCTACCCACAAACCCAGTCCTACAGGAAATCCTAGAAGGAAAATTCCAACCCAGAGAAGAAAACTTCACCCAAGAAAACAAAGGGAATAGAAAACCCCTCAGCAACTAAAACAAAAGAGGCACAGGACCATCACCTATATACCAAACTAATGGGAAATAACAACCGCAGGTCACTAACATCCATCAACGTCAATAGAATCAGCTCCCCAATAAAAAGACACAGGTTTACAGAGTGGATCCACAAGCAAGACCCATCCTTTTGCTGCATACAAGAAACACATCTCACTACCAAAGATAGACACTACCTCAGAGTAAAGAGCTGGGAAAAGGTTTTTCAAGCAAATGGACCCAGGAAGCAAGCTGGAGTAGCCATTCTAATATCAACCAAACAGACTTCCAACTGAAGTTAATGAAAAAAGACAAAGAAGGGCATTATATACTCATTAAAGGGAATATTCATCAAGAGGAAATCTCAATACTGAGCATCTATGCCCCAAATACAAAGGCACCTATTTTTGTAAAGGAAACACTTCTAAAACTTAAATCGCACGTCGATCACAACACATTAGTAGTGGGAGACTTCAAAACCCCACTCACAGCAATGGACAGATCATCAAGACTGAGGCCAAACAGAGAAATATTGAGTCTAACAGAGATCATGAAACAAATGGACCTAACAGATATGTACAGAACGTTTCACCCAAACACAATGGAATACACCTTTTTCTCAGCACCTCACGGAACCTTTTCCAAAACCGGCCACATAGTTGGACACAAAGATAGTCTCAATAGATACAAGAAAATTGAAATAACACCTTGTATCTTACCAGACCACCACGGAATAAAGCTGGTCTTCAACAGTAAAAGAATCAACAGAAAGCCTACACACACATGGAAATTGAACAGCTCCTTACTGGATGACCACTGGGTCAGGGAAGAAATAAAGAAGGAAATCAAAGACTTCTTAAAATCCAACGACAATGAAGACCCAACATACCCAAACCTATGGGATACATTGAAAGCAGTGCTACGAGGAAAGTTCATAGCACTAAGTGCTTTCAAAAAGAAAATTGTGAAAGATCATATTAGTGAATTAACAGCTAAGTTGGTTGAATTGGAAAAAAAAGAAGCAAACACTCCCAAGAGGAGCAGAAGGCAGGAAATCATCAAACTTAGGGCTGAAATCAACAACTTAGAATCAAAAAGAACAACACAAAGAATTAATGAAACCAAGAGTTGGTTCTTCGAGAAAATCAACAAAATAGACAGACCCCTAGCCAAATTAACTAAAAGGCCAAGGGAGAAAACCCAAATCAACAAAATCAGAAATGAAAAGGGAGAAATAAAAACAGACATTGAGGAGATCCAGAAAATATTCGGGTTCTAATTTAAAAATCTATATTCCACCAAATTTGAAAACCTAAGCGAAATGGACAATTTCCTCGATAAATTCCACCTACCAAAACTAAATCAAAATCAGATTAACAGCTTAAACAGCCCAATTACCCCTAAGGAAATAGAAACAGTCATTAATAATCTCCCAACCAAAAAAAGCCAAGGGCCAGATGGCTTTAACAAGGAATTCTACCGGACCTTCAAAGAGGAACTAACACCATTACTCTTCAAACTCTTCCACCACATTGAAACAGAAAGAACACTGCCAAACTCATTCTATGAGGCCACTTTCATTCTGATTCCTAAACCACACAAAGACCCAACAAAGAAAGAGAACTTCAGACCAATCTCCCTCATGAACATAGATAATAAAATACTAGCAAACCGAATTCAAGAACACATCAAAAGTATCATACATCATGATCAAGTAGGCTTCATCCCAGGAATGCAGGGATGGTTCAATATATGAAAGTCTATCAATGTAATTCACCATATAAACAAGATGAAAGAAAAAAACCACATGATAATCTTGCTAGATGCAGAAAAAGCATTTGACAAAATCCAACACCCCTTCATGCTAAAAGTTCTGGAGAGAATGGGCATACAAGGACCATACCTAGAAATAATAAAGGCAATATACAGCAAGCCAGTGGCCAACATCAAATTAAATGAAGAGAAGCTTGAAGCATTTCCTCTAAACTCAGGGACAAGTCAAGGATGTCCACTTTCACCATATCTCTTCAATATAGTACTTGAAGTCCTTGCTAGAGCAATAAGACAACTAAAGGAGATCAAAGGGATAAATATTGGAAATGAAGAAGTCAAATTATCCCTATTCACAGATGATATGTTAGTATACATAAGCGACCCCGAAAACTCCACCAAAGAACTCTTACAGCTGATAAACAACTTCAGCAAGGTGGCTGGATACAAAATTAACTCAAAAAAATCAGAAGCCCTTCTTTATACAACAAACAAATATACCGAGAAAGAAATAAGGGAAACAACCCCCTTCACAATAGCCACAAACAATATAAACTACCTGGTGGTAACTCTAACCAAGCAAGTAAAGGACCTATACAACAAGAACTTCAAGCCCCTGAAGAAAGAAATGGAAGAGGCCTTTAGAAGATGGAAAGATCTCCCATGATCATGGATAGGTAGGATCAACATAATAAAAAATGGCTATCCTACCAAAATCAATATATAGATTCAATGCAATTCCTATGAAAATACCAACACAATTCTTTATAGACCTGGAAAAAGCTACTCTCAACTTCATATGGAACAACAAAAAGCCCAGAATAGCTAAATCAATCCTGTACAATAAAAAAGCATCTGGAGGTATCACCATCCCAGATTTCAAGCTGTACTACAGAGCAATAGTAATAAAAACAGCATGGTACTGGTATAGAAACAGACCAGTGGATCAATGGAATCGAATTGAAGACCCAAACATGGACCCACACACCTATGGCCAACTAATCTTTGACAAAGAAGCCAAAAACGCACAATGGAAGAAGGACAGCATCTTCAACAAATGGTGCTGGTCCAACTGGATGTCCACTTGCAAAAGAATGAAATTAGACCCATACCTATCACCTTGTACAAAACTTAAATCCAAGTGGATCAAAGACCTTAACCTAAGGCCAGCCACACTAAAGATACTAGAAGAAAAAGTAGGAGAAACCCTCGAACTCATTGGCACAGGTGACAACTTCCTGAACAGAACACCAACAGCTCAGGACCTGATGTCAACAATCAATAAATGGGACCTCATGAAACTGAAAAGCTTCTGTAAGGCAAAGGACACTGTCATTCGAACAAAACGGCAACCAACAGACTGGGAGAAAATCTTCACCAACCCCACATCTGATAGAGGGCTATTATCTAAAATCTACAAAGAACTCAAGAAACTAAATGCCAAGAAACCAAATAATCCAATCAAAAAATGGGAGACGGAGCTAAGTAGAGAATTCACAAAAGAGGAATCCTTAATGGCCGAGAGACACCTGAAGAAATGCTCAACATCCTTAATCATCAGAGAAATGCAACTCAAGAGGACCCTGAGATTCCATCTAACACCTGTCAGAATGGCTAAGATAAAGAGCTCAAATGACAACACATGCTGGCGAGGGTGTGGAGAAAGGGGAACCCTACTCCATTGCTGGTGGGAGTGCAGGCTTGTGCAACCACTATGGAGGTCTGTCTGGTGATATCTTAGAAATCTTGGAATAGCTTTGCCTCAGGACCCAGCCATACCAATTCTGGGTATACACCCAAAGGACTCCTCACGGAGTCATAGGGAAGTCTCCTCATCTATGTTCATAGCAGCCTTATTTATAATAGCTAGAAATTGGAAACAACCCAGATGTCCCTCAACTGAAAAATGGATTAAACAATTGTGGTACAACTATACAATGGAATATTACTCAGCTATCAGAAACAATGAAATCATGCAAGTTGCAACCAAATGGATGGATCTAGAGAAGCTCATTCTGAATGAGCTAACCCAGACTCAGAAGGATGCACATGACATCTATTCACTTATAGTAGGATTCTAGCTATATCGTACAGGATATCTGTACTACAACCAACACACCAAAAGGAACATGTACATAATCTTTTTTTTTCTTTTTCTTTTTCCTTTTCCTTTTTCTTTTTCCTCCCTTTTTTGTTGTTGTTCTTTGTTTTTGTGGGTTTGTGTGTTTGTTGTTCTTTTTTTAGTTTTCCCCCCATAGCAAGGAGTCACCTTTCATTGGCAGTACTGCCTCGTAGGCCTCCGGTGTATGAAGAAGCTCTTGGCCCTCATATGACTCCTGATCTGTGGTGAGAGACTGTTAAACAGGGACACTCCACCCCAGAGGAACAAGACGGAAGGGTCAGGGGGTTGAGCATGGGAGGGTGGGGCTGGGAAGTGGGAAAAGAGGACAATATGATAAGGATGTAACCTGAAGCAACAAACAAATAAATTTATTAATTAAAAAAAGCAGGTAACAATGTTAAAACATTGTAAATAAAATAAAGGATACAGACGTACAATCTGGTTTTATAAACCTCCAAGTGTCGAAAAAATGTAGAGCTAAGGTAAAATACATGAGAAATGTGGTGTTAACCCATGCCTTTAACTTCAGCAGAGACGGGAGGAGCACCATAGAGTTAGTGGTCCTATAAATTTTAGAGTTACATGGAACAGGGTGGTGAGGGTGCACACCCTTAATCCCATCATTCAAGAAGAGTACACCCTTTATCCCAACACACTAGAGACAGAAACAGGCAGATCTCAGAGCTCAAGGTCAGCCTGATACAAAACAAACTCTAAATACAGAAAAACTTCGATCCAGGAGTGGTGGAACACATCTTTAATCCCTTCAGATGGGAACCACAGGTCTCTGATCCCAATAATTAGAATGCAGAGACACACATATAGGACTTGGAAGGACCTAAGTTTAAAAGCTACTTACAAAAGGCCTACTTAATACAAATTGTCCTTTGAGATCTCAAAATATATACACTAAAGCTGGTTTAGCTCCAAAATATCAAAATAATTTCTTCTTTAACCCAGATTGAAAGATAACACTTTATATACTGTCAAAAAAACCAAATTTGCTTCAGGAGAAATATTACTTACCCCCCCCAAAAAAAGAGGGTAATTGTCCCAGAGTTAGGATTAGGGCAGGGCTCTGTTCTTATCTTTCAAGGAGAATCAAAGCATCCATTCAAGGAACCCAGGGACAACTGGATAACGGAAACCTCAGCAGAAAACAGAATCAGACACCAAAGAAGACGAGTGACCCAGTTGATTCAGCCTGACAGACTCCCTCAATAGCTGTCTCCACAACAACTCAATATCGCTAAGACCGTTCAGCTCTACACAATGCCCCAGCCAGAATCTCAGTAAAGCCTGGAAGATCAGCTTCTGCCTACAAACTCCTTAGGACATCTAAACAGCTGAGAACAGAAGGACTGAACATAAAAGGAATGTACTACATTTTTCACCATTTTTTCATTTTGGTTTGGGCCCCAAACAGGTTTACTACAACCCAAATCAGCAGGAAGTCATTCTAAGAGTGCAGCATCCCATGCCCAGAGGGTGGGGAGGGTGTTTCTCTGCCTCCCCCCTCCCCTTTTTGGTTATTTGAAGGATAACTGAAAACTCAGTTATTTAGGGGAAGAGATTACAAGTTGTTAAATGGTCCTGTTTAATGGGTTTTGGAGGTTAGACCCAGGGTATTCCTTCTTTCCCTTTTCTATATCCTTCTTCCTCTCCTATGTAGGAGTGCACAGACTTGAGAAAAATGAGACATAGACATAGCACAGGAAGGACCAAGAAGAAGGGACAGATTATTGAATATGCCCTTATACCTTTGTATATTGATACAAAATTAGTAGTATATTTGGCTAAAGTGGTATTGACCATTGTTTATTGTGCAAAAATAAGATTGTATTGGACTACATCAGTATTGATCTTTGTATATTGATACAAAATTAAGATTATAATTAGCCACAATGTTATTGACCCTTGTATATGGACGTAGTATTAAGATTGTATTGGGCTACATAGGCATTGATCTTTGTATATTGATACAAAATTAAGAGTATATTTAGCCACATTTGAATAGACAGAACTTTGTATATTGATACAAAATTAAAGGTAACGCTTCCTAATGGTATCGTACCTAGAGATACTTAAAAATGAAATGTGAAGCTCTGGCCTCTTGATACTAACCGTCTTAAACTGTTTAGGATAGTTAAGAAAAACAAACTCCTAGTCATGCAAGCATGTCACTTTGTTAGCTACTATGACAGTCTATCACAGATATTCTCTAAGCTACTCAGTAATCAAGTTGTTAAGAGACAAGCAACATTTGCTTATCTAAATACAAGAGATGGATAGGGCATCTTCAAAAACCCCAAGAGATCTGCAGAATATGGCATTCAAAGATGTTGTCTTAAATTAAGATTTTTTTTGATATCGAGACATATCAGCTCCTGACAGCACTCCCTATTCTACTCCAAGTAGAAAATAAGCATCAAAGAATCTCCAGTGTGAGATGGTTGAATTAGTGGCAAGCCTATCTCTTGGCATGAAAAAACTCCTTGCTTCAACTGCAGACAGACTGCTGTCCAAAAAGGATAAAACTTGGTAGCAGGGAAGTCGACAGCCTAGCTCTGCCAAGACAAGGTAGGTAAGTCCTTCATAATCCCTGTTCTACAATAAATGTCTGTCAGAGAAACAGGACCAAAAGACTGAAGACTGATGCTGGAATGTATGGAGAGAAAATGGGAACTGTCCAGGCAGTCACTGGTATGTCATTTCTTAGTATTGGAAGCTGCAGGCCCTGCACTTCCTATATAATCTGATATATTTATCCCTTTCAGGTCTCTGAGGTGGTTGAAGAATAGACAGCTAGAGTCTCATAGTTAAATTTTGAGTTGTTTAGGAATCAAGAGGGTGTTCTAGATCTAAGAAGATGGTTATAATAGTGATGCAAGTTAGTATGAAAGCTAAGTCAGTTATAGAACTTTAAACTCATAGAGATGGTTAGATGGTAGAATGTTAAATTCAGGGGCCAAGTATGTATGAACTGGACATTGGGAAGGTATACTGGGCCATTTAACTCTCATAAATGTGGCATATTTATTTCTGCTGTTTTGTATAGTATTTACTGTTATAAGAGAAGGAACCATTTGTTGGACTGAAAGGGGTAGCTGTTGAGGGGAAGAGGGTGGAAGGGTGGGACAGGAAGGGGGAATAGGGAAGGGTTTGTGACTGAGATGTAACTTGAAAAAAAATAAATTATTTAATAAAAAAAAAGAAGGATAGAGGTCAAAGCTATTGGGTAACTGGTTGGAAACATGAAAGAGATGTGAATGCATTTGCAGTAAAATTCAATGGAATGAGTCAGAATTACATTTAGATATTCAGATTGACACCATCACTGAAGTGCAATCCTATGTTACCATTAACATTGGAGTCTCTGTTTCACCTGTGGGAAAGACAGGCTGTTATTTTATTTCCCTTCAATATGGGAAGTTCAGAGAATACGTTATGATTAAGCAAAGTGAGGCAGCAGAGAGGAGAGACTTAATAGACTTTTTCTTCAGAACAAAGAGCAGAAAACTATGGGAAGATAAACCTTCAGTTTCTGTTTGTGACCCTCGTAGTGCCTCTCCCTCCCTGATACCTGCCTTGGCAGCAGGTCTCTCTTCTCAGGGTGATAAGTGTACAGTCAAGTTTTCAGATGCTATTAATCTACAATGCAGTTGAAGTGCCAGTAGCCTGTATCACTGTGTACCTAACACTATGTAAAAATGGCAATAAGTCAGTGTTGTGACATCAGGAAACATGCCTCTGTTAGGATGGGGCTTGGGAACAATCGGTTGCATAGTTGAGGACGCAGAAAGGGCACAGAATGTCACGGCCACGGCCACTGCAAGATCATCTGAATCATAGCATTGAGGAAGTGACCAAGACCAAACGCTGACTTAATCAGGTATCCGCCTTCCAGTTATACTCAGATGAAGCAAAAGGGATGCAGACAACAGGTTTGCTGTTTTTTTTTTTTTTCCACCTTGGAGCCTATAGCTTAAAATGGGCAATAAAAAGCAAAGGTATAGCTAAGTCCAGGGCCATGACTGGGTCCTCACTCTATGAGACAAATAGTTTTCAACTGTCTTCACTAATTAGTGGTACCACAATCCATTCTGAGGCATGTCACAAGCAATTTGTTAGTAATAATAAACTAGCAAATTTTGCCAATGATTTCTTTCATTATGAATTAGACTAATGTGCTGAGACTTCTATGGATGTAATTGAAAGATAGCCAAATTGAATTTGCTTAGGTCAGAAGAAGAACTTACTGCAAGCTCTACTGAACCAGAGAAGCACAAACACACTGGGCATGAACAAAGAAAACAACGGGAATCCGATGCCCCAGAATGTTCACCCTTCTCTGAATGCATGTTGCATTCTTTCCCACTGCAGGACAGTCTCGTCTACATAGCAGGAGACATGGGGCGGCAAATGGGTCTCAAGCCTCATGGGTCACACAGTTGATAGGTGAGCATCATGAACCTCGGGTCCGAGTTCCAGTTTGAATGTATTTTAGGAATAATTCCACTTTGTGTATCTTAGGTCATGAATGTGTTACCAAACTAGTAGTCAGCCAATGACATGGTCCTATCTCGTCTATCTATTCTAGAAACCCAAAGAAAGCCTGCATTACCCAGACCAGGTACTGAAATCAATCAGTCAGTAATTATTCCAGCTGAGTTGTCCTCTTTTCTTTGTACCCTTTCTAAACTGGTGTGGAAGGTCTGGAACTACTAGCACAAATTTGACTGGACTGTGAACTCATGTCCTAAAAGTTACTTTCATCTCCTTCCTCTCATTTCCTGTTAAGCCACCACATTTCTAGTTCTTTTCCCAAATGGATGCTGTTTTTCTCTCTTGCTGCCACTCAGGCACCTCTAATTCTGACAGTTTGTTCCTTGGTTACTGCAGCATCCTTGCAAATCATTTCTTCCTTCCTCCAAGTCCTCAAACCACTGGACTCAGGAGATTATGGATAGCCAACCATCCCCTTGCTCTTCAGACCCATCTTCCCACTGATCATTTCCCTTTCTTTACTAAAGGTCATGGCATTTGCTTCAATGTCATTCCCTGTATCCTGTATTCCAGGAACCACAGAGACAATTCATCCAACATCCTGTTGTCTTACATGGGTACAGAAAAGGTGGATAGTATATATAAAAAAAAAAGAAGTGGAACGTTCTTCCACAGTACGGAAGATGAGCATAGTTCATAGCAATGTACTATATACTTCCATGGAGGTCTAGAGAAGAGGATTATGAAAACTCCCATCACAAAGAGATGATACCAAGAAGGGAATGTTAATTACCCTGACATGATCAGTGGGTGCATATTTACGGGGTGAATTATCACAACTGACTCCATTAATATGTATAATTATTGCACACTGAATAAAAACACACAAAGGGAGAACTCAGCCAGGACTTGATTTGCAGGTGGTACAGTGAGGACAGCTTCACCAGGGGCGAGAAACAGCGGGGACAGATCCATAGCAAGCAGAGATGGCCAAATGCATTTGTGAAACTGCAAGTCACTTTAATTAGCAGGGACATAGAGGACACTGTACAAATAGATGAGCAAAAAAGGACACAAAGGTTTAAATACTGTATTTAAAGAAGTTTCCTTTTCCTTGTTCTTGTTTCCTGTTTAAACAACAAACATCATTTAAATACATTAGCATGTCTCCCTGACAGTACTTTGTTCAGTGTACAAGAATTTAATTCTCAGCTCTATCCTTTGAGTATGGATGCATAACAGGGAAGCTGTCTACACATCCTCAACTATCCTACAGCCGACAGGGTATACTCAGTTTCTAGGTATTCACTGTTAATCAAGCAAAACCATACAGTTTTGTAAATGTACCTTAAGATGGGTATGTTCATAGAATTATTTATAGAGAAAAAGTTAAGAAGAGACTTGTTCCAAGTTGCAAATAAAAGTTTATATATAATCCTTAGCAATTCACCCTAATTCATATGCCAGAAATAGAGATGTTGTGACCTTCTTGTGAGCTTTGCTCCTGCTTACATTGCCTCGTGCTAGAGAACTGTGAAATCAGTCTGAAGTTCTAGGTGATTTCGCTGGTTTGAAGCTTGCAAGGAGCTTTTGAGATCTCCATTATTTATCAAATCTTCCCCACCAAGTCTGAAAAAGGTGAGAGGCTGGTCTTATTATCCCCACAATTAAGAATGCAAGGCAGAGATTTGAGCCACTTGTTCAAGGTCATGCCACAAATAAGCTATGGAAGAGTTTGAACTTAAATGGGCCCTGTGGATCCTAGTCCTGTGATCTCTGCACTGCCTTGCATTGCCTCTTGGTTACAATAAGGACACCTGACACAGAAGCGAATAAGCGAGGTTGTTATAGGATACTGCTATTAAAAACTCCAAGTTAAAAACCATCTGTGCTAATGAGTGTGTGAATCATCAAAGAAACTTGACAGTGCCTTTCCCCTTTTTGTTTCTGAAGTTATTGGTCAGATCCTAGTATTATGTCAACTCAGAATGGAGGTCTTTCAAGAGAGATGGGGAGATATGTGCAGAAGGGCTGCAGCCTATTATATCCGATTTGAGACAGAATAGTATCAGAGGACTGTGTTCACCAGTTCCACAGAGGTCAGAACCTCACAGGAAATTAGCACATGGCAGCAAGGCAAATAAAGACTCAACCTAAGGGGGGAAAAGGTATCGGTAGTGGAAAAGTTCAGTACAAGAAATGTGTTCTCAAAGCAGGATATGAAATCTCTATCACATCAGATATTGAAGAAAAGGACAGATTTTCTTTGGGGTGAGTTGAAAAGTCTGGAAGATGAAGGATGTTTAAAATTAGTCTACTTTCCTCTCACTCAGGTCGACGTGGGGTGACAGTGAGCCTGATATTTCTCTCACCTGATTTTCTTTGTTCCTTCACTGGGCAACGTCACTGTGTGCTTTGCTCACTATAGGTTAATTCGTTTTACTTCAATTATCATTTGGGAAGCAAAAAGTGGAATATTTGAGCACAACAGAAAACAGTAAACTTAAGGGAATGTACACGGCAAAGAAGTCATTTTTCTTGAGTGTGATTGAGGCTTCTTGCCAGATGAGAGGCAAGGATTCCATAATAATTAAATTTTGCTGTGAAGCTGATGACATGGGAATAATATTTTTTTATATAGAGATACTTTCAAATAAAATGTTAAAATAACAACGAAAGGTGCTTAATGTCTGACCATATAAGGCCTTGAGACTTACTGCTTTCCCAGGTACTTCCTGGAATCTCACAAACATGACTTTCCTTTATAGTGAAAACATCCTAACTTCCCCTGCAACCCATGAGATCTAGGTGTGGACTTATCAGTTGTAATCCTACACATTGCACCTTTGGAACCAAGTTGTAATCTCATTTCAGCTTCTTGGCAACCTACTGGAGATCTAAGTTCAAAACCCACCATCATAATGCATGTAAGTATTACAAAGATAATTAAATAATTCACCCTGACTCTGTCTTGAGAAGCCCATACTCATGTTTGGGTTTCTTATCCTTTCTCTGAGTGCCTTTCTTTTAACTTCTTAGCTTCAGCCTGTGTTAGAATGTCTTCCTCCCATCCAAGGCCTGCCCTTGCTTAGCTCCTGAGATCACATGAGAACAGGACTGTTCAAGATGGTATGGTCATAGACTAAAACTTCTTCTTAATAAACTAAAACTCAGCTTCATACAGACTCTGTCTTAAATTCTTTTCTGTGGAATAAGCCAAGACTCCTGGCTTTGATGGAAGACATCTCTGAAACAAGCTCCCCAGACTGCTGCAGATGATATTGCAGAGTTCTCTCCATCCTGCTCCACCATGCTGCTGACGGTATGAACTATGTTTCCACCACCAAGAAAAATCTGTATCTGGAAGGAACCACTTGCTTGTAATATCTAGGTGACAAAAGAAAATAAGATAGCCAAAGTCATGTGACACTTTTCCTTGGCGAAAACAAGAGACCACTCTTTCCAGATAGAGAATCAATGGCAGATCAAGGTACTAACATCATCAAAATTAAACTTGGTGAACTAAGAAGTTGTGTTGGGGTTACTTACAGGAATATGGGTGAGGGGTTACTTACAGGAGCAGAAATGACTCAAAGCACCAAAGCCCACTTCGGCATGGGTGACAGGCCATGAAAGCTGGAAACCTTGGCACACTGCACAATTTAGATAGCTCAACAGGTGAGACGGTGTCTCTTTCAGACAGCTCAGGTGGTCTGAGCCCATTTCTGGTAGCTCAGTTGAACTCAGTCATATCTTAGGTTGCTTATCTATTCTCTGTTTCTTCCAGACCTCTTCTCTTCATCCGGGCATCTTTTGTTGTCTGGGGCACCTCTAAGCAGTTCAGCTTGCCTGAGAGTATCTCTCAGCAATCTTTACAGCTTACATATGCATACAGGAGGAGGGGCCTATAGGATCAGGTGAATTTCAGGGACTTCTTGAAACTTTTGAGTTGTTACTTCTTCTCAAGGAAGTAGCTGCCCAGCAGTCGCCTTCTACCTGTCCTATTTCCTGGCCAGCCAATTACTATGTGAGGAACAGGGAAGAAGCTAAGCGGTCTGACGCCTATCGTGGTTTCTCATCATGCCCATGGCCATGTTAGAAACATAACACACAGCTGTTAGTAATTCTTTACCAATTGTGTTATTTCACTCTCTTCCTCAGACTTAAGTAACTATGCTTGTCTGTCCCATTTTCTAAATTTATATGCATCTTTGTATACATATTCTATTTCTTTAATGTGTTTCTTCTTGGATCACTGTGAATCGTTCTTAGGGACTGCATAAAACAGCCACCCCCCCCAACTCATATAGATAATTCTGAGTAACACCCCTCTCTAAATCTTGCCTCAGCTAGAGCTAGCATGAACTTCCAAAGGTAGAAAGATATGACAAAGGAAAGGCTTGAAACAAGTACTTGTCTGATTGGCCTCAGCTGCTGCTCTCTTTTGAGCCTTTGACCACCAAATGAGGAATTTTAATGAAGAATGAGCTACCACACACAGAAAAAAACGGTATATGCCTTTCAGTTCTAGCTACCCTTTACCTCAGCTAGCCAGACCATTCTCAAGTCCATTCTGGGTTATCCAAACACCACCCTGCTTGCCCACTGACCTTATCATAAACAAAGTGCATGTCTATTTTAAAACACTCAGCTTTTGAATGACTTGTTACACAGCCATACATAACTACAGCAATCTATAAACACAGGGACAGCATGATTTGTTTCTTATCTCTTCTCTCCTTACTTTGCCTTAGCAATTACTATTATAAATTTCATATGAGTTTCTCCTGCCAAAGCTTTTTTGCTTTCATTATAGTAAAAAATAAGTTGGTACAAAATGCTTAACACTAATTCATATCTCACATATTTATTGGGAATCTACTATATAATAGAACCTGTTAGGTGCTTGAAATATGCAGTATACAAAAGAGTAAACATTGCTCCCCTAGCGTAATCTGTATCCTAACATAAGACAAACTAAAACTAGCTAAATAAATTTTACATACAGGATTAGAGAGCAGAAAAGAATCCCTTTTCTCACCCATTACAAGATACATGGCAGAAACAACATAATAAAACACATGAAAACAGTAGAGAACATACAGATTTACTTCTCGTGTACTTTCTCTGAGGTGGGAACCTTAGCGAAAGAAAACTCCTCAAGCATACTTTAAATTTTTCTGACCGGTCACACACAAATGTAATCAGGGAACCACATGGCATGACATAATGCTGACACACAAAAGAGGGGCAGCTAGCCATCACCTCTTCTTGTATTGGAGGATAATAGTTCTAGAATCACCTCTTTTTGAAGCAAGTCTTGGGTTTAGAGGGGCAAGGGGCCAAAGGGCTTAGTACTAATTTGAATGTTCTGCATCGTTGGTCTGCTCAATTTCCTTCACCTCAGAACAATGAATATGACAAAGCAGACAGACTTTCCTGAACCCAATCAGTATGCTAAAGATCATAAGAAGGGTTATCAGACTGAGTCTGCCAAGGCCTGACCTCAAACTTACATGAGATCCTCAGGTGTGCCTTGGTGAGCTGACGCTTGTGTGTTTTACGGAGAGCTAGAGATGAGTATTCTGGGTAGGAGGGAACATTTAAGCAAGGGGGGAAAGGCCAAAGAAGAAATGACGCATACTAGTTTTTGCCAACTTGATACAAATGAGAGTCATTTGTGAAGAAGAAAATTCCCCCAGGAGATTGGCCTGCAGTCAAGGCTGTGACATTTTCTTAATGAACAGTTGATGTGGAGGCCCATCCCACTGTGGGAAGTCCCAGTTATGAGCAGGTGATCTGAGATGGTGTCAGAGAGCAAGCTAAACAAGCCGTAGAGAGCAAGCCAGTAAGCACCACGCCTCTTTGGTATTTGTTTTAATTTCTGACTCCACGTCACCATCCCGCTTAAGCTCCTGCCTTGCCTTTTCTCAATGAAGTCCTATGACCTGTGAAATGGAATAAAATCTTTTATGCCAAAGTTGATTGTGGCAAATGTCTTATCATAGCAATAGGAAGCAAAGACACAACTAGATTCAGAGATTTCTCAATTTCTTTCAACGTAGGACAATCAATATGCCAAAGTAAATAGGATTTCTATTAGATTAGACATGTCATTATTCTTTGTTTTTTTTTTTTTTTTTGTTTGTCTGTTTGTTTGTTTGGGAAAGAAAGAAAATGATCAAGACTCAGAAGCATTTGACCAGAGAGGGTAGGCAGAAGAACCATGTCTTCTCATAGATGGAAAGCAGGAGATCAAGGGTGAACACAGTTTGGGGACAATCAAGAGTCCAACTTTGGATGTGGGAAAGCTTGACATGTTGATTAGACATCCAGGTAGGGGTGTTAAGATGACATTTTGTTATTCAATAGGACATTTATAAGAGAAAGATGACTGGAGATATAGTTTTGAGGATACTGGTATCATTGGCAAACAGGCTAAAATGGTTTTGAGACTAGATGAAACCACCAGAACTAAGAACTGTGCCTGGGACACAGTAATATCAAGGGATTGTAGAAAAGAAGAGGAAATAGCCAGAATCAGAGAAAAAAGCACATCAAATAAAGGAAATCAAGAGCATCTTTGAGTCTGGATGAAGACTAGATAAAAGGGGAAACTGTAATTAATGTTATCTATCCTCTAAACAGGTCAAGGACAATGGATCAATTAAGCACTGGGTGTTGTTGTAGTGTAGTCGTTTCCTCCAAGGGTCGCACAACCGTAGGCCTTCATGAAACACAACAGCTTATTTTGACCACAGAATACTTTGGCTCACAGTCATGCCAAAGAAATAAGCAGAGAAATAGAGCTGAGAGTGAGATCTTTGTTAAAGATTATGAAGCTGCTCATACTCCCTTGAAAAGGGGAGTGGCTCACGAGGCCTTTGCACAATACTCTATTCCTACTCCTTCATGTCTTTTCTAGCTTCATTTCATCCTGCCAGAGCTGTAGGTGGTTGGGGCAATGCTAAAGTATATGGCATGTGAAAGGTTTGAAGGATGAATGAGGTTGCAAACTCATCGGTGATGGACCTTTCGTGAGTCATCATCTATGCTGGGGTAGGTTTTATGGAGGGGCAACTGTCCATGAATCAATCAGGCCCCTTATGTGACCCTTTACCTATATATCTTCAATAAACTCAATGACTCACCAGGTTGGACTTGGATGAAATCCTTTCTTTGGTTTTTCAATGGTCTATTTAGAAAGATAGATGCTTCTTTATGTCCTTCAAGAGAAAATAATACAATAATATGGATATCATCTATGATCATGAGGAGGATCATGCTGGCATGAAAACACTTTGAGAGAGCCTTAAGAATGGAGAGAGGTTTACACAGTAAATAAAAATAATTCCTTTCATATTATTGCTACAGCGATAGAAAATTGAAGTTGTAGCTATAAGGATGGAGAGAGGGGACAGCAAGATAAAGATCAGTTTATACATTGCTGGACCATATCCAATAGGAATGAGAACAGTGATATAAGAGGCAGTTGGAAAAATGTAGAAGACATGTCCATAAGGGAGAGAAAATGAGCTCAAGGAAACACTTTGGATAAAGTGGTTAGATAGAGCTAATAATAAACTTCCAAATAAATCTTATATATTCCCTTTTGCTTTCATCAAAACAGTATTTATTTGCAACAGTATTATTCTATGATACTTTGTTGGGCTATTATAGGATTTTTCCTTCTTTTATTAATATGGTAAATTACTAGCTTATTTTATATTGAACATCTTTGCATATGTGGAATTAAATATTACTTAGTTGTCATGGATTTTTATATTCTATTATATTTAACATTTTAAGAGCCTTGGTCCTATGCTTGTAAATTACATTAGCTCATATTGTTTTATGGTCATTGTCCAGTTTGGGTCAATATTATATTACTGCTTAAAATTGCCTTAAACAAAAATCTATACTCTAAAACAGTTTCTATAAGACAGGAATTATCATTTTTAGAACATGAGATGAACACTGTAAAACTATCCAGAGCACTGTCTTTTTATGGAGAAGAATCTAGATTAATGATCTAATTTCTTCACAATTGTTGGTTGCTTTAAATTTTATACTTCTTTTTAAGAAAATTTTGTTTGCTATATGACAAAATAATATCAAATATAGCATAAAATTTTAAAACTGTATATGCCTTATACTCTTAAGCGGTGATGAGTTCAGAACTATTCAGTCTTGGTAGAACTATACTAGCCTTTTTTTCATGGTCATTTTCTTTGAAATATACATTTAAATAACATATTTTAAAGATTACTCCATCATCACATTCATTTGTGTGTGTGCTTGTGTTATGCGCACGAACATATATGTACCTCTGCGTATGTGTGCAAGTGCATGCCCATGATCATGATGCCCACTCATCTGTGAACACCAGAGGAAATGGTGTGTCGGTTTGTTCTTCACCATTCCCCACTTTATCCTCTTGAAATAGAGTGTCTCAGTGAATCCACGTCCCACGATTTTGTCTAGGTTAAAATTAGAATAAATCATAGCTTACTAATAAAAAATTTGAAGCACAAGTCTTATACATGCTTAAAATACAAAACTTTTCACAATTTTTCTGATTCTAAGGGCACCTTCATGCTTTATTAATTCTAACAAGATCTTTGAGGACTTAATCAATGGGGAGACATTTCAGTATTTATGAATAAATCCAACTTTCTATAACAAATATCAAATGAGTACATATAATTTTCTACAACTGACAACCAAAACAAAAATTACAGTAATCACAGCCTTGAAATTTAAATTTAGAATCCTTCTATTCTATGGGATAAATATGAACCACTTTGTTTAGGATGTTTTAAAAATCTCTTCTAACACTGAGCAAGAAAGAAAATTTGTAAAATACAAGCTAAAATAGATACAAATTAAAATATAAAATTTTATACTAACTAGCTAAAAAGCCCTCACATGTATAAGACTTCTGTTTGCAAATTTTTTGTTAGTAACCTATGATTTATTCTAATATTAACCAAGACTGGCTCAAAGTGTTTTGGACTTATAATCTTCTGTTTTCATGTCCTTTACATTTTTCTTCTTGAAGTTCTCCACAGCTTTCTCATTCTATTATTCTAATTTATGGAACCAGCTCTTGAGGCTTTCTTGAGATTTTTCTTTACAAACATTTAGGATTTCTTTTCCTTGCCAGTTATTTTTGCTTTTCTTTTCACTGTTTATTTCATCTGTAGTTTATTTTACTTGATCAAGATTTTACTGAATGTACAGCTCATTAATTAGTAATTCTAGGCACAGAGTTTCTTGCTTTTCTATTTGATTTTCTTGCTTTTGGTTTCCAATATTTCCAGCCAGCTCCTACCTGCAGTTTAGGTATAGTGCCTTTCTCTGCCAGTCATTTCTAAATGCTTTTAGGCCTCCTGGGATTTCATGTGTGATTCATGTGTAAGTGGTATAGAAGCCTGCATTTTTAGTTTGCCAGTGTATCAAAGGATGTTGAAGTTATATTTTTGCTGTGTTGTAGTCCTGCATTCCATTTCCATGGCATAATGTCTTTAGAACTTGAATGCACAAGCATACACATGTGCCATCAAGGTAGCAGTAGATTTCTACAATACGAATTCAACTCTAAAACCTTAGATATGACTTCCTGGTCTTACCATAGAGCTCTTCTTCGGGTTTTGGTAGAGGAAAGGACATGAGATCCTATTAGCAGCATCTGCAGAATGGGAAGCGGGGTTTGGGGTCCCAGAATTTGCCCTAACCATTCACAGGAATGAGGGATTTCAAAGTGTAGATATCTTTGAATTACTGCTTCAGTCCTGGACATCCCTGGTAGACACAGGACATTCCATTGTCTCTGTGAATATTTCACGAAAAGATGATGACTGAAGTTAAAAAGACTCCAAAGTGAAGCTGGACAGAAATTCATATTTGGAACCTCAGGTTTCCAAGGCTCACCTGCACAGTTTGCTTTTCTTTCCCCACTCTAATGATCCACGAACATCAATGAGCATAGCATTCATATCTAAATATTTTCTTTCCCATTGTATAAAATTAGATTGCATGGTCTGTTACTAAAGCCATCCTAGTACATAGCTCCCAACTGCTTTCCTCTCCTCATCTCCACTATTTATCTTCAAAAAAATCACAGATGTAATATAATTCAAACCCATACCTTCTCTGTACAGTTAAATACCACCAGAGAAATGGATCTGGCCTGTTGACACATGTGGTTTTATATCTATGACCTAAACCATCAGGGGACACTTAACATTAGAGTCCTTCTCTGTTTCTCTGTATGTGTTTTATTGTAGTAAAAATATATAGTGTGGCACTTGTCCACAAGCATGCATTTTTTAAAAGCAATTTTAACAAGTGAGCAGCTCAGCGGCATTAAGTACAATCATCCTATTGTACCATCGTCTCCACCACTGATTTCCAGAACAGTTTAATCATTCCATCTGAAAATTGTATTTCCTAAATGACTCCTCATTTATTCTCTCATCTGCTGACACCACCCATTCTACTCCTGTTTCTGTGATGACTCCACCTGACATAAAGTGGAAGCATACATGCGTGTCCTCTGTGACTGGTTTATTTCACTTTGCCTCTACGGCTCATCCATGTTGGAACACGTTTCAGAATCGAAAACCAGGTAATATCTCATTGGATTTTGTATTTTGAAAGATGTATACATGGGTGTGTGGAATTGGTGTTAACTTTTTAGAGAAGCCCACACTGTCTTCCACAGCAACTAGAGCATCTTATAGCCCCACTAAAGAGGTAATGGAAGGGTTTCCATTTCTCAGCATCCTCATGAATAGTTTTCTAGTCTATTTTATCATATTGTTTGTTTTAGACCTAATGTGTGTACAATTATTATGATGTTGAACATTTTCTCATGTGCTTAATGACCATTTGTATAATTTGGGAGGGAAGATTATGAACTTGATATCATCTTCTCATTTACTAATTGTTCTCTTGTTGGCTGTTAACTTGGAGAATGTCTTTGTATTTTCTCACTTTGTGCATGACTTGAAAGTATTCTCCTTGAAAAATTCTGTTACATTTTATTTATTTACTTATTTTGTCTGCTTATGTGTATGCATGTAATAGAGAAGGAGGAAGAAAGAAAAGGCATAGATACACAGACAGATGATAGATAGACTGATAGATGATGTATAGATAACAGAGTTAGATAATTGATAGAAATAGATGATAGACAGACAGACAGACAGACAGGATAGATAGATGAGAGAAAGGGGTATCAGGGGATTTCTGCAGACAGACAGACAGACAGACAGATAGGATAGATAGATGAGAGAAAGGGGTATCAGGGGATTTCTGTTATGAGATCACTTTTGTGCTAGAAGGAACTTCCACCACTTTTTCCCTAGTTTGAATGTCTTTAATTTCTTCTTCACGCTTCACCGCTTTGGCTAAGCCTCCCAGCGCCATGATGAATAGACGGGTTGAAAGTGGACATTCTTGTTTTGTTCCTGATCTGAGATGACATGCTTTTAGTCTCTCACCATGGAGTGTGGTGTTAATTGTTGGGGTTTCACACATGCTTTTAACTGAGGGAGTTTCCTTCTGTTCCTACTTGAGCGTTATTCTTTAATCATGAAATGATATTGAGTTTTTCAAATGCTTTTCATCAATTGAGATGTTTTTTTTTGTCTTTATCCTATTAATGTGGTGTGTTTGCTTGATTGACTTTTATATATTGAACCATTCCTGTATTCTAAGAACAATATCTCCTTGCTTAGGCTGTAAAATCCTTTTAGTATGCTAGTAAATTTGGTTTCTGGTTGTTTTGTTGGGGATTTTTACATCAATATTTCTAATGAAGATTAGCATGTAGTAGTTTTCTTTTAGAGTCTTTATCTGCCTTTCAAATTAGAGTACTTTTGGCCTTATACAGTGCATTTTGAAATGCTTTTTCTTCTTAATTTTTTGCAAGAATTTGATAAATAATTTTTCTTTGAATATTTGGTGAAGGCTAAGAAAGCAATTAGGTATAGAATTTTTCCTTGTTAAATTCTTAATTAGTAATTCAATTTCTTTATTAGTCATATGCCTTTTCTTGCTTTTCTACTAATCCATGAGTCATAGTGTGTGTCCTTTTTGTTTTTTTGTTTTTGGTTTGGGGATTTTTTTTTTCATTTAATTTGATTATCTGATTAGTTTTCCCTGATCACAATGGTAGCTCATAATCCTTTAAGTTTCTCCAAAGCCAATAGTACAATTCTCACTTGAAAGGACCAGAGTTGGCACAGGACACACCAAGACCAAGTTCTCTGCACAAAGGAGAGTCATTTGCCCCAGAGGAACAAAATAGGAGGTAAGAGTCAAGGGTGGTGGAAAAGGGGTAAGAAAGAGGGGAAAAGGACGAAGGACTACCTCCTCTGGATAGAAAGGAGACAGACATTGTTTATAGGCAAATGGCAGTTTATACACAGAAAAGGGAAGACGCAGTGCAGTGTTAGGATGAGTTGGTTTGTTTTGATTGGACATGTTAATGAGGGCTGTCACAGGAGGGCTTTTGATTGCTGGACTTCAATACTTTGATAGCTGGACATTTAGTGGTCACCTTCAAGGGGAGGAAGTGGCCAAATAAGGGAATGGACCTTCAGGGCTAGCTCTAGGAAATGTGATCTAACAGTTTAGCAAGGAAGAGGGACTGGGGAGGATGAGACCAGCCGGAGCCACGCCTGCCATGCTTGGTCCTATCAGAGCCGCTTCACCACTTTCATTTCAAAATTTAGTTATTTGACACTTATTTCCCCTTTTCCTGGCTATTTTATATAGAAGATTGCCGTTTCGTTGATTTTTTTTCTATAAACAAAATTTTGACTCCATTGACTTTATTGTTTTCTGTTCTGTTTTAGTTAATGCTATTGTAGGCTTTGTTAGTTCCACCAATGAGTATGTTTTATGTATTTATTTTTTAATTTCTTAAAAATAAAAAAGAAAGAAAGTAAAACAGCTTGTTCTTACACCTTAAAGCTTACAGCTTGGGGCCTCCTTTTTTGTTAGTGTAAATAACCACAGCTACTAATGTTTAACTCTTGATGCCTTTCCAGCATTCTCTAAGTTGGACTATATTTCATTTTCAGTTTTGTCAAGGTAATTTTTGATTCCTTTGGGAAATCCTCTCTATGCCTTTGAGAGTTCAAGAGTATGAGGTTTTGCTTCTGTATTCGTTTATATTTGTGATGGATTTTTCTACCATTGATTTTCTAGCTTCCTTGCTTTGTGACCACAAGAAGAATCTTTGGTTATTTTAATAGCTACTTTAATTTGGTAAGACTTGTTCTGTAAAGCTTAAGGAAGCAATTAAGTATAGGATTTTTTTTTGTTACTGTTAAGGAATTGTTCTTTACTGAATCAATCTCCTGACTATTCACTAGGCTTTTTCTTATCTTTGGTTTCTCTTGAATTATGTCTAACTTAGAAAAATTCACATTCTGCAAAATTTTGTTATGCCTAATTGATCTACAGTATTTATCTAGCTCTGAGCTACATTTGTTTATTTAGAGACGGTCTCACTTTGCAATGTGGATTGACCTAGAAGCTGCTGTGTAGCCCAGGCTGTCTTTGAACTTAAGATCTTTCTGTTCAGTCTACAAAAGCTGTGATTATATACTGTGTTGTCATAAGCATCAAGGCACTGTTTCTTTCCTAGTATCTCTAGCTGCTTTATACATACTTCTTTAAAAAGGGATATTTCAGTCATCCATTACTATTTTACAGCTCTCTCTAGTTTTATGTCTCTCAATGTCTGCTTCATACATACTGGAGCTTTGAATTTTGTTGCAAGAATGTTTGTTTATAACCACCATATTTTATATTGGATGGACCCAAGTGTAATTTTTTTCTTTTACTTGGAAATAAAATCTTACAGAGGGAACACTGTTTATAATTATTATTGTTATTATTATCAGTAGTAGTAGTATTGTTCTCTGTGTAGCCTTGGCCTGTCCTGGAACTCATTCTGTAGAGCCAAGCTGGCCTCTAACTCAGAGGTCTGTCTGCCTCTGCCTCCCAAGTGCTGGGATTACAGATGTCCTCCACCACCACCCAGGACTCCTAACACTGGGAACAGAGGGCTGTCTCTGATCTCAGGAACCTTTTCCTCTTACTGGGTTGCCTCATCCAGCCTTAATATGAGGTGAGGTACCCAGCCTTCAATGGAGGAGAAGCAGATGAGGGTTGGAAGTAGGAATCGACAAGAGGAGATACTGGACACAGAACCACATGGCATGAATGGGAGGAGAGAGAAGAAGGGAAACTGTGGTAGAGATGGAATAAAGGAAACTGTGGTAGAGATGGAATATATGAGAGAATAAATTTTTGAATGTTTAAAAATGAAAACAGACAAACAAAAAGAAAATTTTAATAGATACTTACAAACTGCCTCACATTCTGAAGTGCTGGGCCACTTGTTCAAGGGCCAGCTTTTTTCCTGTGACCTGATCAGTTCAGCACATTAGGACTCCTATTTGAAAGGGACATGTCAGATCCAGAGGCAGCAGTCCCTCAGCAAAGGCCTGCACAGAAGCTGTAACCTTGGCCCAACCTAGTCCTGATTCCCACACACCCAACCCCCAGGGTTGAGATTATACAAGGAAGACAACTTTACAAAATGCCAAAACATCCAGGCAGGTATCCATAACTCATGACAGGGACATTTAAAATGACCAGAGGAGACTATCAGGCATTCACAAGTTTTTTTGGGTCAGTTGGAGTCAGGACAAGTCTCTGTTAGGGCAAGGAGTTCCTTTCTCAACTTTCCTAATTACTTGGTTAAAATGATGTAACAGCATGGTCGCCAAGTTCCTTTGTAGACCGAGTTTTCATCAGAGTGAGCAAGCACAGCCATTTTGACTGTGTCTAGCAATTTGGAGACTTTGGCTTCCTGGATTTTTTGAGGAAGGCGGCCAGAGCCCTGATGAACTCCTGCTGATTGACTCTTTTACAGTAACTCAGACATCCTACAGTCTCTGCACCGCCAGCCAGGGAAGCCCAAGTGTCATTTTTGCATTTTCTTTTTTGTATATCTCACAAGATATGTTGAGCTGAAGTCTATTTTTTTCTGATATTATTACAATTATCCTGTTCCCTTTTAGTTACTAAGCCAGTGAGTGGACTGTCCTTTCACTTCTCAGCCTATACAAGTATGTGTGTCTGAACTAACTCTAACACAAAGTACACTGTTGGGTCCTATTTCTCTTTTCTTTTAAAAGTCTTTTTATTTAAGTCTTCAAACTGGAGGCCAAGCCATTTACTTTATAGCAATTTCTGGTAAAGAGGTACTTATTCAATTTTCTCTTAGTGTTTAATATGCTTTATGATGTTTCATCCTCAAATTTGACTATTACTACCTTCTTTCATATTTGTTTTTGTAGTAATGTGTTTTAATTTATTTCTAATTTCTCTTTTGCATATTCTACATGTATCTGCTTTATAATTACCATGAGGATTAAATATAACAACTGCAAGTTATAATGATACATTTTAAATATGATTCCAGTTTAAATACCATTTCATTTAAAGCATCCTATAGCTCCACTCTCCCCACTTTATGTTATTAGCTTAAAAATATGATTTTATCTTTGGAATACTCTGGACAAGTCTGCAGTTCTTTATAATTCCAATTCTTCTATTTTACTCTGTCTATAACAATGAAGCAATAGAGTCAGTCATATAATACACTTAGCATTCATTTTGTATTTCCCTTTATATTTATCCTTATCAAAGATTTTATTTATTTATATGCCTTGAGTACCTGCTTATTGTCCTCTCATGTCAATTTAAAGGATTCTCTCAATTTTTATTTATTGGGAAATATCTTAATTAATAGATCAGTTTTGAAGAATCACTTTTTTTTTGGTTATAGAACAATTGGTCTTGCAATTTTCTAGCACCTTAAATACAGCGTCCCGGTGCCTTCTGCCCTCCATATTTTCTGCTGAGAAATCCCCTGATAATGTTATTGGGACAGGTTGCATACAAAAGTTTGCTTTGCATTTCTTTTGGTACATTCTTAATTCTATTTAAATTTTGGAAGTCTAGTTTTGGCATTTCTTGATTATTCTTGCAGTTCATGAAGCTAGCTATTTGAATTTCTGTATATAAGCCTTTTCTCACATCTATCTATCTATCTATCTATCTATCTATCTATCTATCTATCTATCTCTTCTCTCCTGAAAACAACTATACTGTAGGCATAAGGTTATTGTATAATTCAAATGCTGATTTCTGTACCTACCATATCTGGCTTCAGTCCTTATTCTGAGGAGCTCATGTCTCAATGTTATGTAAACACAGCTCCCCAATTGTCCCCTGATATTCCAATAAAGTGGCAATGGCTCCATTTTGGAACACAGGCCCCTGCATGTACTTTCACCTTGCTCTTTCCCCTTGTTCCTTGACCCCAGGAAGGGGGCTATAGATAAGGCCAGAACAGAGAGAATAAAGACGCTTCCTTTCACATAGCTAACTAGAGGAAGTTTGTGTTTATCTAAGAGGGCCAGGTGAGTTTACAGATAAGTGATTCAACTGTCAGGAGTTCACCTTTGTAATGGTATTGTAACTGCCACTTCATGTTCAAGCTATGGAAGCAAGTTTGAAATACTAACCAGTTGGAAGCTTACCTGTATGAAAAAGTGCTGAGGTGTATCCTAAGCCCTATAAGTGCTTCCCTCTTTCCTCACTCAGGACTCTCCTGGAGATCCACTGTGTTGGTGAAGGTCGATTGCTTAAACTTGTAACAAAGACCCTTATGTGATTTGAATCAGAATTGGCTCCTTGGTGGTTTTTGGGGACCCTGCGATCTGGGCATAAAACCATAAAGTATAAGTATCTCTGAGATTTATTCTGGGAGAAGCCAGATTATTTTAGTGAGTTAAGAATAGAGTAATAACTGCTCAGTTTTTGTGTTATGAAGCCTGTTTAACAAATAATAAGAGTTTCAATTATTTGTATGATAGCTGGGTTAAGAGGTAAACTGTGAGACTAACACAACTATGAAAAGTTACACTATACTATATATTGTTCTTTTTGATGGTGTCTCATAGGCTCTTGGGGATTCTGTTGACATTTTCCTCTTTCTTTTGTAGACTAAGAAATTCCAAATTAGCTTTATTTCAAATATATTGATTATTTTTCCTTGTGTAAGTCAGCTTTTGTAAGTCTGCCCTTGAGTCCCTCTACTAAAATTTATTTTCTGTATTTTTCAGACTTAGAATTTCTCCTTGGGGGCTGGAGAGATGGCTCAGCCATTAAAGGCTCACAACCAAAAACACAAGAATTTCTCCTTGGTTCATTCAATGACTTATGTTCCTTTGTTAATATACTAATTTTATTCATACATATTTTGCTGATTCCTTCTATTTCTGTATTTGTGTTCTATAAATTTCTGATGTGTATTTTAAGTGGTTGTTACAAAGCCTTTGTGAAGTGAGTCAAATGCCCATGATTTTTCAGGCATAGCTTCTGGAAATATGTTCAGTCCTTTGAATGGACTGTTTTCCTCTTTCATTATATGCTTTTGTGAAATACATGCATCAAAACAAACAAACAAAAGCAAAAAACACAGAAGGCTGAGTCAACCATATTACAATGAGTTTTTGGTCAGTTTGGGATATTGATACATAGTGAGTTCCCGGAGAGCCAGAGCCACAGAGTCTGCCTCAGAAAAGCAAACCAATCAAAAAAACTGAACAAAACTTCACAACACATCAGCCATACAAGGCTTTGTATATAAGTTCCATGTAGGATGGAAGGGTTAAGGGGTAGAGGGTGGGAGGGTGGGACTGGGAGGGGTGGAAAGAGGACACTATGATGGAGATATAACCTGAAGCAATAAATAAATATTTTTTTAAAAACGATCATACAAAACCACAAATATTTGCATCACTATTCAAAAGAGTAATAAAATTACAGTTATAAAGTAGCAAAGAAAATAATGTTATGGTTGGGAATCACCACAACATGAGGAACTGTCTTAATACATCCCAGCATTAGGAAGGTTGAAAACCACTAATCTACAGGATCTTGAGTCTGGAAGGACAATGCTTGGAGGGGCTCACAGCCTCTTCATTTTTGGGAAACTGGGTCAGGGAGGCAAAAATAAATAAATAAATAAATAAATAAACAAACAAATAAATAAATAAATAAATACGTTCCATGTAGTGAAAGAGTATTAGTGATTAGCAGGCATTTTCTAAGCCTTCAAATCATCCCAAGGAAAGAATTAAATTCTTCTTAGACTCTTTCTGGTCTTTGATCCTTGTGTATCTGGAAGCTTTTGGAAATCTTTGTCCCTAGGATGTTATTATGCACTAGTGGCCTAGTTTTCCACATTCCCTCAAGCCACTTTCTTCTCAGCAGCATCTGAGATGTTTTATCACATATGTCTACCTGAGCATGCTGCCCCTCCATCCGGGTGTGCTTGCTCTTTTCTTCTGAAATGTTCACAATCCAGTTCTTTCTGGACTGATGTGAGCTATGCTGTTACCTTATCTGTCTTCTTTATCAGGATTTTGGGTTCAGAGGTTTTAGCAGTCCACAGACAAGTCAGAGCACTATAAACAACTCTCCCCTCTGTCACCTGAGAGAGGCAATCAGGAGCCAGACCACCTCCGACTGGCTGGATGACAACTAGGGGACAAAGAAAGAAAAGTGCAAGGGAATACTTTATCCAGTTTCAATGTTTGTTTTACTTAACCGGGAGTTTACCTGGATTATGTTGATGTTTATCTGTTGGGGAGGGGAGACACATAGTTGTTTTAGCCTGTCCCTGAGAGCATTTTTAAAGTTTGCATAGGGAGCAAGGTCTTACAGCTTTCCAGTATGCTGTCTTGATGATGTCACTGACACCTAATAATTTGCCTTATCCCTGGCAAAATTCTCTACATCTAATAATTGAGTGAGGCTTTTTTTTTGCTTGTTTTTGTTTTGTTTTAATGGATGAGTGTTTTGTAGAGCTCTTCTCTTCAAATTCTCAACCTTTTCTCCCATCCCACACCCATAATAATGAAGGGCTCAGAGAGGAAGCACTAACCAACCTCTAATAGCAATGGACTAGTTAGCTCACTAAGGATTCAGTGAGGTACACACAGCATGGCTACTATCCTGGAGGATTAGGTCTCTGTTATAGCAGAAATAATACAGGATTCTATTCTCCAGGAGCTGTAATACATGGGTCCAGGAACCAAAGACTGGGCTGGGGGAAGGGATGAAATAGAAGCAGCCCTTCTTATCACCACACCCTTCAAAATTAATTTTTTGGTTTTTGTTTTGCTTTGTTTTTTGTTTTTGTGCCCTCAACTTTTAGCCATGCTGAGGAAGAATCTGGATTTCAGAGTGTGTGAAGAAGTATGTCTTTGCCAAGGGTATGTCAAATGTTCCACTGAATAAGGTATAATGGTCACCTTGTTAATTTGGGTTCCTCATGTGAGTGCTCAAACAGGAAAGAAGTTAATAGAAGTGTTTGGGTTAATTAGCCTTGTTTATGTGAGGAACTAGAATTGGTTTTACATAATAAGGATAAATGAGTTGGCTATTACACTGAGATATCACTTGGAATTCTCATTCTTGATAATTAATGTTAATGAGCAATAATAATAATAATAATAACACAACCCAACATGTGTAAGAAAACTAATGGAGAACCAGACTCTGGATCATCCTACCATACACTCAACCCTGGCCAGCTAAGTAAATTCCTGTGAGTCGTGGTCTGTATTTGTTGGTAAAGTAAGGACATCAACTGTAGGCTTCGGACCAGCTATAGTGGTGGCTACATCAATCATCTAGTTTTACTAAATATCACAGGAGTTCACAAGTGGCCATAGCCTTAAAGGAGTCTCTGGGAGTGATTGGACTTGGGCCCTTACTTCCTACTCTCTGGGAAGAAGTATAAAGCTGTCACTTTCTTGTAAGAATCACACAGAAGCACATACACACTCACATTTAAGCCCTTCTCATTTCCAATCAAAATCATCATTCTTCTTCAGGTTGCTCTACAATGGAACTTAGGAGGTATTGTTGATCACTTTCTCCACCAGAGAAAGAAAGTACATAAGGTTAGGTGGATAGAGAGGTGGGGAGAATTATGGGATGAGTTGGGGAGGGGAAAACATGATCAAAATGTATTGTATGAAAAAATATTTTAAATAAAAATGTGAAATATCATTTTATTTGTAGTACATATTGATTCCAATAATATCCCAGCCCACTGACAAAATAATAAATAAATGTGCTTATCAGATGTGATGGTTTGAATAAAAATGGCCACCATAGGCTCATATATTTATATAATGCTTAGTCATCAGGGAGTGGCACTACTTGAAAGGATTAGAGGGATTAAGAGGCATGGCTTTGTTGATGGATATGTGCCACTGAAGGTGTCCTTAGAGGTTTCAAATGCCCACACCAAGCCCAAATTTCCCTCTCTCTACCTTCACATCAGGGAGTTGCTCTCAGCCACTGGTCCAGCACCAAGTGTGCCACAATGAACTATGCCATGGTGAAAATGAACTAGACCCCTGAAACGGTAAGCAAGCCCCCAATTAAATGCTTTCCTTTGTAAGTATTGCCTTGGTCATGGTCGCAGCAATAGAGCAGAGACTAAGACATTAGGCAGATCCTGTGGAGTCAGAGCTCTGGCCACCATAATTACTTCGCCTCCAAATTCTATTTTCCGCAGCTCAAGCTTGACTCCTTTCCAGTGAGAAAGTCTCTTTCTAAGATCTCTGTTCATGTTCCTCCCAAGCCCTGCTCCCACCCCTACCTCCATTCCAATATCTGTGTAGCTCAGCTCCTGTTCTGCCCCTTCATAGCAGCATCATGGACTGACGATGCTTCTTCACATACTAATTTGAAGGCTTTCCGTCTCCCTCACTATGTCCGTGCTGGTTGGAAGCATGCCTCGCTCATGGTTAAATCACTGGAAACTTCAAAGGGAACTTGGATAATCATCAGCATTCAATAAGCATTTACTGAATGAATAGCTGACAAATGAAACGTCTTAATTCTTCTTCACCATCAATGCGCGAGCCTGTTCTTTTCTGTACGTTTTTAGTTTCTCACCTTAGGAATTTTTGGTTTCTCTTTTACCTTAAACATTACAATTCTGGATTTTTCTCTTCTGTTTTAAAGTTCAGGATGAAGAGCTTCTCTTCACAACCTACTCCTCGTGTGAGATGGTCTGTATGCTCCATAAAGTATAGAGACAGCAATAAGGGGTGGCTTCTGTGGTCGGGGCCTAACTGTTAGAAATTGTATACGCATTAAACTGGTTTTATTAAACACAAAAATTTCAGATTTGTGTAATACCAAGACCTGTCCCTAAATCTTTTTCTCTTGTGATCAAGAAGGAGCTACCATTTTGTTCCCAGGAAATAAAATAAAGGCTTTTTTTTCCCCTCTAGATGACCACATTTTATAGGCATCTCAGTTCATATAGGGAGCAGATTTCAAAGCAACCTACACACAGGATGAGGGCTGATCTGCATCCCACACAGGCAGGAAGATACGTACTAAGCAGTATATGTCCTGTCCCATTCCATCATCAATGCTGTGATTTCCAGCATCTTTGTTTTATTTTCTGTTTGTGTGTTGTATATGTTGTCCATTGTGTGTGCATGCATGTGTAGGTGTATCATTGTGGAGACCTGAAGTTGTCATTGAGTGTCTTCTTCAGTATCAATCCCTTTTCTACATTATTCATTGAGGCAGGCTGTCTCAAGCAAACCCAATGCTCACAGATGTGATTAGTCTCAGGAATCAGCTTTCTCTGGGAATCTTCTGTCTCTGCCTTCTGAAGATGGGCTGCCACACCCAGCTGGCATTTCGTGTGGGTTTTGAAGATCAAAACTCTATTCCTCACACTGGGGCAACAACTTTCATCACAAAGCCATCTCCTCAGCCCCTGCATCTTTGTGATAGTCTGGGTTGCATCAGTGTCTCTGGAAAGCTGAGCAAGTCAATTCTGAATTCTCAAGTTCATCTACATATTTTATTTGATTTCTTCCAAAAGTTGTTTTATTTAACCTTTTAGGTGTTTGACACAGAAGGTGGCATTCACTTTCTCATGTTAATTCAGGAGAGTCCTGACAAGAAATATCCAAGTTCATTTAAAAATGTCTCAGATGTCATCATGGGCCAGTTCTTAATGTATATTTTTACCGTGATGGTTGGAAGTGTGGTTTATTATGAGAAATTGTGGTGAGACTCTATATAAAGAGGCAATTAGTGTTGGGGAAAATGTCCAGCCATCAAAAGAAGTAATGGATGAGGTATTTAGTTATTTCTGGCTGTTAGAACAAATCACCACAGTGGCCATTTAAAGGAACATGCATTTTCTCTGTTACAATACTGAAGGCAAGAGATGAGCATCTGGCATAACTGAGCTGAAGTCATGACATCTTCACGGTCCCCTGTCCTTGAAGAATATAGATGAGTACTGGACCCATGCCTCTTTCAACACCCCTAGGCTGACTTGTGGCTGCTTCATTTGTCTTCTAGCCAGAATCCTCACATTCTCCCTGTGTGCCATTCCCCCCCAACTCCCTCTCAAAAAGTATCATGGGCTGAATATCTCCCCCAAAATTCATGTGGCTATTTCACTTCCAGTTTTGGTTTTGAGAGATGAGATCAGGTGGGACTTCTATGATCAGATAGGATTTTCTTCTTAGTAAATAGGACCTTGCTCTCTGGAATGAGTTTCTCTGCTCAGAAGTGGGGGTCTTATAAAAGTCAGTTTGCTGTTGCCCTGATTCTCAGCTGTGGCTGTCATTCCATGTGGCATGTTTCTTCTTAGGTCCCTACAGAGAGTCCTCAACAACAAAAATGGCCTCCTCAGATGTGACACCTCAACCTTGGGTCTCTGAGGCCCTATAACTATGAACTGATTACACCTTTACTCTACAACTGAAGACATTAAGACATGGAGATTTTTTTTTTTCAGCAAACCATTTTTTGGCTTACATCATTACCCAAGAGATAATGATGATTTAAAACAAAACAGTGTCCTGCTGCCACAAGGTAGAGAATGCAGAAATGAAGGTTCTCACATAAGCCAAGACCAGAAGGAAGGATTTACATAAATGGAATAGAGAAGAACGTGAATCTAATCCCCAGTGAAATTCATGACTCTGACCTGATTCTGCTCTGGGAGAATTCTGGAAAGAAGTCTCAGTATAGGAAAGTTGGTGGCACTGCCTCTACATCCCTCTCTATACCTTACTCAATTTCACAGAACATTATTTGCTGGTGGGCTTGTAACAGCCAACGTGAACAGCTACCACTGCAGCATTTGTGCTACATCTTCTCCTTTAGTCATTCCAGGAGCACAGCAATCCAAGGATCCTGAGAACTGGGTCACACAGAGATCAATTCTTTCATTTCAATTCACCAGGGTCGTGTGGAGGTCAATGGAGGCCCCTCAAAACCAGCGGAGGCATTTTCCTCTGGGGAGACTATGTTTCCTTAAGCTGGAGAGGAGGGAGAGCAAGATCCTGGAGGTCACATAAACAGGGGTAAGGCCATGAAACGTGCAAAAAACAAAGCATCTTTCAGTGTCAAGAAGAATTTGCCCTGAGTTCACGTGTACCAAGCTAGTGTTCTAACTTTAGGCTGTTTTTCTTTTTCAAATTAAGCAGACTACAAAAATGCTCCCAGAAGACAAAAGAGAGTTTTCAACAAAAGTGTTAAATTACTTAAGTTGTAACTTTAAAAATTAGATAATCTGGTTGGAAGATGGCGGTGACCTACACTGACGCATTCTGAACGCGGGGAAAAAAGAGCCATAAAAAACACAGAGTTACTGGGCACTGTGCAAAAACCGGAGGGGCTAGACCCCCCCCCCGCCCCGGGAACGCTCACAGCTCCCAAGGGACTGTTAAAAGTCCCAGGGCAAGGCTCTCCCCATCTCTCACAGACACGGAGGCCACTAAACCAGGGATTCGGGAACTCCCATTTGGTGAGGCGCCTGGTAAGATCGTTCCCAACTTACAGCAGGCAGAATCAGGGTCCACTTGGCCATAGATCGCTGTCCTATTGGGCTCCCCACACATCAGGTTGAACTTATACCCACTTAGAAAGGGTTGCGAGATAGTGGAAGCCTTAGCAAGGAACAAACAGGGGGCTCAGCGGGTGGTCCGCAGCCGCTCCTGAAGCGGAGGGCGGGAGGTTCCGAGAGAGCGCGGGAAGCGGGGAACACAAAGGCAGGCGGGAGGGGCCAAATCCCGCACACTCACGATAGCGCAGCTGGGGAGCGAGCACGGCTGGCAGGGACAAATCCCCGCCAGTCCACGGCAGGTCATCTGGGGAGAGAGACAGGCTTGGGTGGGACCAGGGGTCCGTGCACCCACGGCGGAGCTGCTGGGACGAGAGGTGCACTCAGGCAGCCGGAGGATCCGGGGCTTGGGGTACCCATGGGACCCGTGGCGGCGCAGAAAGGAAGGAAATCAGGCACAGGGTCCAGCCCTGTGGCGAGAAGACTAGAGAGAAACCAGAAATCGGGACCATAGCTGTATTCTGGAAAATCCAGACATATCAGGTGTGGAGCCAGACCCTGTCAGCCTCCGGGACGACAAACAAAGCCCACAGAATCTGTGCCTGGGCAAACAGGCCCATACCATCAGAACCATTACAGGCTGATAACTCAGAGTGCAACATAGAGAAGTCTGAATTGGGAGCAGTGAAACAATCCTGGTCCATTACTCACAACCTGGGAATAGGCTGCACCAGATCACAGTGCCTCTGGCCATTAAAAACACAGTGACCTTGAAATCCCCCTGTAAGCAACGACAGATAGCCAAGTAACTCGTCCCCTGCACCAAATCATCCACTGTGGTTCCAAGCACAGAAAAAAGACAGCTAAATGCATCCAATGGCGAAAGGTAAAAAAAAAAAATAGAAATCAAGGAATTATGACTCCAACAAAGCAGAACCACCCTAGCTCATCCAATTCGGATGACCACACACCAACACAAATACATGAAAACATTGACAATTCTGAAGTATGGAAAGTGATAGAGTCCCTGCAAGAAGAATTTAAATCTATGAAGGAATTCAAAGAAACCACAATTCTACAAATCAAAACAAGGAACAACACCATTAAAGAGCTCCAAGCCAAGGTGACAGAGCTTGAACAGGAAAAGGAAAAAGCCATGAAAGATTTTCATACAAAAACAAGCAAGCTGGAGAAGGAAATGTACAAAACGAACAAAACCATACAAGACATGAAAATAGAAATAGAAACAATAAAGAAAACACAGTCAGAGTTAAAAGAGGAAGTGGAGAACCAAGGGAAGAGAACAGGAATTACGGATGTGAGTATCAACAATAGGATGCAAGAGATGGAAGACAGGATCTCAGGCATGGAAGATTCAGTGGAAGAAATCAGTACATCATCCAAAGAAAATGAGAAGGCTAAAAAATCTCTCACCCACAACATCCAAGAAATCAAGGACTCATTGAAAAGACGGAACCTAAGAATTATAGGTATAGAGGAAAGAGAAGACTCCCGACTCCAAGGTCCAGGAAATATCTTCAACAAAATCATAGAGGAAAACTTCCCAAACCTGAAAAAAGAGATGCCAATAAAAATCCAAGAGGCATACAGAACACCAAACAGATTAGACCAGAAAAGAAACTCCTCTCGCCACATAATAATTGAAACCCCAAATGTACAGAACAAAGAAAGAATATTAAAAGCTGTAAGAGAAAAAGGTCAAGTCACATACAATGGCAGACCCATCAGAATTACACCTGACTTCTCCCCAGAAACGATAAAAGCTAGAAGGGCCTGGTCAGATATACTACAAGTCCTAAGAGATCATAGATGCCCAGCCAGACTACTTTACCCAGCAAAACTCTCTATTAACATAGATGGAGAAAACAAGATATTCCATGACAAAATTAAATTTAAACAATATCTACCCACAAACCCAGCCCTACAGAAAATCCTAGAAGGAAAATCCCAACCCAGAGAAGAAAACTCCACCCAAGAAAACAAAGGGAATAGAAAACCCATCAGCAACTAAACCAAAAGAGGAACAGAACCACCGCCTATACCAAACTAATGGGATATAACAACCCCAGGTCACTAATATCCATCAACATCAATGGACTCAACTCCCCAATAAAAAGACATAGGTTTACAGAGTGGATCCGCAAGCAAGACCCTTCCTTATGCTGTATACAAGAGACACATCTAACTACAAAAGATAGACACTGCCTCAGAGTAAAGGGCTGGGAAAAGGTTTTCCAAGCAAATGGACCCAGGAAGCAAGCTGGAGTAGCCATCCTAATATCAAACAAAACAGACTTCCAACTGAAGTTAATGAAGAAAGACAAAGAAGGGCACTATATACTCATTAAAGGGAATATTCATCAAGAGGAAATTTCAATACTGAACATCTAAGCCCCAAATACAAAGGCACCTACTTTCGTAAAAGAAACACTTATAAAACTTAAAGCGCACGTTGATCACAACACATTAGTAGTGGGAGACTTCAACACTCCACTCACAACAAAGGACAGATCATCAAGACAGAAGACAAACAGAGAAATATTGAGTCTAACAGAGATCATGAAACAAATGGACCTAACAGATATCTACAGAACGTTTCACCCAAACACAAAGGAATACACCTTTTTCTCAGCACCCCACGGAACCTTCTCCAAAATCGACCACATAATTGGTCACAAAGATAGTCTCAGTAGATACAAGAAAATTGAAATAACACCTTGTATCTTATCAGACCACCACGGAATAAAGCTGGTCTTCAACAGTAAAAGAATCAACAGAAAGCCTACACACACATGGAAATTGAACAGCTCCTTACTGGATGACCACTGGGTCAGGGAAGAAATAAGGAAGGAAATCAAAGACTTCTTAAAATCCAACGACAATGAAGACACAACATACCCTAACCTATGGGATACATTGAAAGCTGTGCTACTAGGAAAGTTCATAGCACTAAGTGCTTTCAAAAAGAAAATTGTGACAGCTCATATTAGTGAACTAACAGCTAAGCTGGGTGAATTGGAAAAAAAAGAAACAAACACTCCCAAGAAGAGCAGAAGACAAAAAATCATCAAACTTAGAGCTGAAATCAACAACTTAGAATCAAAAAGAACTATACAAAGAATCAATGAAACCAAGAGTTGGTTCTTTGAGAAAATCAACAAAATAGACAGACCCCTAGCCAAATTAACTAAAAGGCAAAGGGAAAGAACACAAATCAACAAAATCAGAAATGAAAAGGGAGAAATAACAACAGACATTGAGGAGATCCAGAAAATATTCGGACATTACTTTAAAAATCTATATTCCATTAAATTTGAAAACCTAAGCGAAATGGACAATTTCCTCGATAAATTCCACCTACCAAAACTAAATCAAAATCAGATTAACAGCTTAAACAGCCCAATAACAACTAAGGAAATAGAAACAGTCATTAATAATCTCCCAACCAAAAAAAAGCCCAGGGCCAGATGGCTTTAGCACGGAATTCTACCGGACCTTCAAAGAGGAACTAACACCATTACTTTTCAAACTCTTCCACCACATAGAAACAGAAAGATCACTGCCAAACTCATTCTATGATGCCACTGTCATTCTGATTCCTAAACCACACAAAGACCCAACAAAGAAAGAGAATTTCAGACCAATCTCCCTCATGAACATAGATGCAAAAATACTTAATAAAATACTAGGAAACCGAATTCAAGAACACATCAAAAGTATCATACACCATGATCAAGTAGGCTTCATCTCTGGAATGCAGGGATGGTTCAATATACGAAAGTCTATCAATGTAATTCACCACATAAACAAGATGAAAGAAAAAAACCACATGATAATCTCGCTAGATGCAGAAAAAGCATTTGACAAAATCCAACACCCCTTCATGCTAAAAGTTCTGGAGAGAACGGGCATACAAGGACCATACCTGGAAATAATAAAGGCAATATACAGCAAGCCAGTAGCCAACATCAAATTAAATGGAGAGAAGCTTGAAGCATTTCCTCTAAATTCAGGGACAAGACAAGGATGTCCACTTTCACCATATCTCTTCAATATAGTACTTGAAGTCCTTGCTAGAGCAATAAGAAAACTAAAGGAGATCAAAGGGATAAAAATTGGAAATGAAAAAGTCAAATTATCCCTATTCGCAGATGATATGTTAGTATACATAAGTGACCCCAAAAATTCCACCAAAGAACTCTTACAGCTGATAAACAACTTCAGCAAGGTGGCTGGATACAAAATTAACTCAAAAAAATCAGAAGCCCTTCTTTATACAACAAACAAATATACCGAAAAAGAAATAAGGGAAACAACCCCCTTCACAATAGCCACAAACAACATAAAATACCTGGGAGTAACTCTAACCAAGCATGTAAAGGACCTATATAACAAGAACTTCAAGCCCCTGAAGAAAGAAATGGAAGAGGCCTTTAGAAGATGGAAAGATCTCCCATGCTCATGAATAGGTAAGATCAACATAATAAAAATGGCTATCCTACCAAAAGCAATATATAGATTTAATGCAATTCCTATCAAAATACCAACACAATTCTTTATAGACCTGGAAAAAGCTACTCTCAACTTCATATGGAACAACAAAAAGCCCAGAATAGCTAAATCAATCTTGTCCAATGAAAAAACATCTGGAGGTATCACCATCCCAGATTTCAAGCTGTACTACAGAGCAACAGTAATAAAAACAGCATGGTACTGGTATAGAAACAGACCAGTGGATCAATGGAATCGAATTGAAGACCCAAACATGGATCCACACACCTATGGCCAACTAATCTTTGACAAAGAAGCCAAAAACGCACAATGGAAGAAGGACAGCATCTTCAACAAATGGTGCTGGTCCAACTGGATGGCCACTTGCAAAAGAATGAAATTAGACCCATACCTATCACCTTGTACAAAACTTAATTCCAAGTGGATCAAAGACCTTAACATAAGGCCAGCCACACTAAAGATACTAGAAGAAAAAGTAGGAGAAACCCTCGAACTCATTGGCACAGGTGACAACTTCCTGAACAGAACACCAACAGCTCAGGACCTGAGATCAACAATCAATAAATGGGACCTCATGAAACTTCAAAGCTTCAGTAAGGCAAAGGACACTGTCATTCGAACAAAATGGCAGCCTACAGACTGTGAGAAAATCTTCACCAACCCCACATCTGACAGAGGGCTAATATCCAAAATCTACAAAGAACTCAAGAAATTAAATGCCAAGAAACCAAATAATCCAATATAAAAATGGGGGACAGAGGTAAATAGAGAATTCACAAAGGAGGAATCACTAATGGCTGAGAGACACTTGAAGAAATGCTCAACATCCTTAATCATCAGAGAAATGCAACTCAAGACGACTCTGAGATTCCATCTCACACCTGTCAGAATGGCTAAGATCAAAAACTCAAATGACAGCACATGCTGGCAAGGGTGTGGTGAAAGGGGTACCCTACTCCATTGCTAGTGGGAGTGCAGGCTTGTGCAACCATTATGGAGGTCAGTCTGGCGATATCTTGGAAAACTTGGAATAGCTTTGCCTCAGGACCCAGCCATACCAATTCTGGATTTACACCCAAATGACTCCTCATGGAATCATAAGGAAGTTTCCTCATCTATGTTTATAGCAGCCTTATTTGTAAAAGCTAGAAACTGGAAACAACCCAGATGTCCCTCAACCGAAGAATGGGTTAAAAAACTGTGGTACATCTACACAATGGAATATTATTCAGCTACCAGAAACAATGAAATTATGCAATTTGCAGCCAAATGGATGGAACTAGAAAAGCTCATCCTGAGTGAGCTAAGCCAGACTCAGAAGGATGCATATGGCATCTATTCACTTGTAGTAGGATTTTAGCTATATAG
>CAJQZJ010003694.1:15805007-15850150 GCA_907164525.1 Lophiomys imhausi
ACTGCTGTCCAAAAAGGACAAAACTTGGTAGCAGGGAAGTCGACAGCCTAACTCTGCCAAGACAGGGTAGGTAAGTCCTTCATAATCCCTGCTCTACAACAAATGTCTGTCAGAGAAACAGGACCCAAAGCCTGAAGATTAATGCTGGAATGTATGGAGAGAAAATGGGAACTGTCCAGGCAGTTATTGGTATGTTCTTTCTTAGTTTTGGAAGCTGCAGGCTCTGCACTTCCTATATAAGCAAATATATTTATCCCTCTCAGGTCTCTGAGGTGGTTGAAGAATAGACAGCTAGTTGAGTTGTTTAGGAATCAAGAGGGTGTTATAGATCTAAGAAGATACTCTTAAAAGTGTGTTGCAAGATAGTAAGAATGTTGAGTCACATATAGACCTTTAAACTCATGGAGTTGGGTAGATAGTAGAATGTTAAAGTCAGGGGCCAAATAGGTATAAACTGAACATTGGGAAGGTATACTGGGCCAATTTACTCTCATAAATGTGGCATATTTATATCTATTGTTTTGTATAATACTTACTGTTATAAGAGAAGGAACCAGCCGTTGGACTGAAAGGGGAAACCCCTGGAGGGAAGAGGGTGGAAGGGCGGGTTAGGAAGGGGGAATAGGGAGGGGTTTGTTACTGAGATGTAACTTGAAGAAAAAAAAATAAAGTATTTAAAAAAAATTTAGATAATCTTTATTCAAAATCTTAAAGGTTATTATTGTGTGCTACGTGTGGGTGGGAGGACAAGGCATACGTGGAGGTCAGAGAACTTAGTGGAGTTGGCTCTTGCCTTTATTTGGGTTTGGTGGGAATCAAGCTTAAATCACTAGGCTTGCACAGTGGATGCCTTTTCCTCCTGAGACATTCCACTGGCCCTAGGCAATCTACATTTTAGAAGTAAGGTTTCAAATATCTCAACACCTTTCTTCTCTTAAAGGTGCAAAAAATAGTGAAGAGTCCATGGTCTGTGATGGGAAGGATGAAGAAATCCCTGTGCTCTAACTTCTCGGCACTCTCTATTAATGCATCCCACCCCATGTGCTAAAAGTCCAAAGCAATTGTAAATCAACGTTGGAAGAGCAAATCCATCAGTCCTCTTCATATCTCAATGTATCTTCAGTCTTCTAATCCAGTAGTCTTATCCCCACTCAAATAATCAAGATCAAAGGGAAAAAGTTTCCTCCTTCCCTTCTTCTTTCTTATCTCTCTTCCTCCTTCCATCTTTCTCTTCTTTCCTTCCTTCTTTCTTTAGTTGACAGGTGATAGTGTTACATCTTTATGGGATAGACTGTGATGTTTTGGTACATTTGTTCATTGACTAACAAACAAGTCAGGTTATTTAGTTTATCCATCACCTCTTTGTCATGAGACCAGGCAAAGTCCCCTTGTAGTTATGTTATATATCATTAGCCACAACCATTTCCTAGGCTTTCCTGTCTAGCTATGACTCTGTACTGACATCCAATCCTCTACCCTTCCTGGCACTTACCAAACATTATTTTGTTCTGTACTCTTAAGGTGTTTTTAGATTCTAAATGTGAGTGAAATCGGGTGGCATTTGTCTTTCTGTGCTTGGCTTATTTCATTTAACATAGTGTTCTCTTGGTCAGCATGGAGTGCCTCTGAGAACAGAAGGAAATCTGAAAATGACTAAAGTTGTGAACCTTTCATGGTTTCATAAAAGGTAAGGGAGAAGAGTGTTAGCTGTTCACTATGTGCTAAGGATATTCAGTTTTGTATCCTTGACATTTTCTCATCCACACTATGGGTAGTTGGATGCCCACATTCTATAAATGCATTAAAGAAGCTGTGGTGGTTTGAATGAAAATGCTCCCCGTAAGCTCATAGGGACTAGTACTATTAGGAGGTGGGACCTTGTGGAGGAAGTCGGTCACTGGGACTGGGCTTTGAGGGAGGTTTCAGATGCTCAAGACACTCCCAGTGATCTATTATCTTTCTTTCTGCTGCCTGCAAATGTAGATGTAGAACTCTCAGCTACCTCTTCAGTACCATGTCTGCCTGTGTGCTGCCATGCCTCCTGCCATGACAATAATGGACTAAACCTCTGAAACTGTACCAACCCCAATGAAATATTTTCCTTTGTAAGAGTTGCAGTAGTCATGGTGTCTCTTCACAGCAATAAAACCCTAAGACAGAGCCCCTGACTGTTGGAGTTATGGGCGATAAGAAGTCCAGCTAGGTCTCATATTCACAAGTCAACTGGTAACTTTGATGGTGAGGACACTGAGGATTAGGGGTAGGGGTGAAAGGGGGTGCCCTTGCCTGTATGCGTTTTAGTTGCTTCTGGGCACAGGAAAGTTTGTTAAGAAGTTCCTGCCTTGTTCCTATGCTAGGTTAGGTCTGTGACCCCTGTGCTCTGACATCTTGGTTCTAGCAATACCATTTTGTGTTTCAATGACACTGTTTTAACTGTCTGTCCTGTGGCACCACTGGGCATGTTAGCTATAAAGCCTTATCTTATTTGTTGGGTCTTTGTGCTTGTCTCAGGGCTGTTTGCAAGTAAGGGGCAGGAAAGGTCTGTCCATCCTGTCGGTGGTCAGGAAAAGATGATTCTAAGTATCCGATGTGCTCTTCCAACAGTCATAAAGTGCCCTATATATTCCAGGACCCGGCCAAGAGTTTGCAGATAATTTTTGTTCATTAATTCTCACATAATTCTCTATGACACAGTGATATAGAATTATTAATGAAAGTATAAGGAAACTGAGGCTCACAGAAGCAAAATAGCTTACTTTGGGTTTTCTGGAGACTAGTGATTTTAAGACGTCAGTGTGCCTGTCACACAACTCAATATTCGTCATCCTTCTGAACCACACTTTAGTACCTTTTCCTGTCATAACTACCAGGCAAAAGTGTGGTCTTGTACAATAGGAGCTTAGGATAAAGAACAGAAAGAGAAATGTCTAGGGGTGTTTTTAAAAAAGAACATGTTCAATGCCAGTAGGTAAAGGGCCAAGTGACCAACACACAAGGGAGCCACAGGGATTCAGTGGAATCCAGGGTAAGTGGGGTTAATCAGGGAAGGCCACGTTTCCTAATGGAGGTGACTTTTAGAGCCAGCAGAGGCAGCAGAGCTGCAATGCAGACCTGCACATTGAGCAGCTTGCCATGCTCACTTGGAAGTGGGTGTAATTAAGTCCTTCCCAAGCAGCTGCAGAGAGAGCAGGTTGCTGGGGCTGCAGGCAATGTATTGCTAGTGCCCCCCTGTGCGCAAAGGACGAACTGAGAAGACCATGGGCAAATAGGGCGGCACCTCACCAGAGATGTGTGGTTCAGTTCTGACTCTCCTAATCTCCATATTTTGAAGCAGCCCCTTTAGTTTGAAGTTGCCCTTCCCATGTCCCCTGCTGCACAGGAAGTACACTTCCTTTCCCTGGTTAATTTCTCTGTGCTCTCTCTTACCCTCTTACTGCTGTTCCCCCCCCCCCCCCCCGGGTGCAGGGGGGGGGGGAAGGTTCAGAGTCTTCTCGGGGGACCAGCAGAGTCTTACTTCCCTAGCCAGAGTTCTGTCCCATGACCACAGTAGGACCAGGTATAAGTGTTGTCAAGGTTGGAAGTGTACTCTATTTACTGCTGACATTTTTTTTTACCTCTGGTTTTCTGTTTTCCTGTCTGAGAAATGAACAGTGGCCTCGCTCTGCATCTGTCCCGTGTGCCCTCTGTCCTCCACCCTTCCCAGGTTCTCCCTCCACTTCCCTCTCTCCCTCCATTGCTTTTCATTCTCTCTCGCCACATGAAGGCTGTATTGAAGGATCATATGTTTTAGTGAATTAGATGGTTTATTTAGATTAGAAAATGAAGAAGGAGATGTCCTCGAAGCATCCTCTGGTTGCCGCCTTAGATTCTATGTAAGACTAATAAGTTTCTACCCTGAAGGTGGGCAGCACTCTTCTCCTGTCATTTAATGCAATCCAATGCGTATTTATTTGGCAATGATTATATGAAAGGTGAAGTATTGCCCTTTACATTTCACCAAACTGATAAGCAGAAGAAAACACACACTTGCAAAACAGGGTTCTTATCCTTGCCTTATCACGTCATTGTTACAGGTGCAGGCAAGAACTGTGGCACAGTATGAGAAATAATATCCATGAGACCCACGCTGATTTGACAGCATGGTGCAGAGCGGGGAATGGACCGGTGGTTCCAATGTTCTATTATTTGGGCAAATACTCACATGGTCAATAGTAAGCATGTATAAACAAAACACATTTAAATAGACACAGAGTACCAGAAAATTGGGGGTGCTGCAAGTCGCTTTCATGGTGTATAGAGTGTCTCAGTACAGGTGGCATAAAAGAGGAAGTTTGTGTCTCAATGAGGCAGTTAGAGAATAATAAAAAAAATGAGTAAGTGGATTTGTCATTCATTTCTTGTTGGGGAAAACACGATAATTAATGAAAATCCTTGCCCTGCAGGAAATAACAAGGGACGCAAGCAGGAAAGAATAATAAAAAAAATTTCATTAATGACTGAACGTGCACCCAAGATGAGCTTTCCTAATTAGTAATTACTGATAGCTTTCCGTCCTAAGAGTTCATTGGTCATGAGCACCCTGTCAGTTATAAGTGTGATTATTTATTATTAACATTATTATTTACTTCCTCAGAGTCTGTAGGGCTGCCTTACTGGGACAGGTGGAAGTAAGAGAGCAAGACTGAGGGAAGATGATATTTTAAATGAAAATATGAATGTGGCTCCTATTAACTGGAAAACAAAGTTGTAAAGCAAAGATTGTGCAAACTTAAAGAAAAACAAAACCCAGAATTTCCATAAAATCCTTCACTGAGGACACCATAGTCTCTAATCCCTCTTCTCTCCCAGGAAAATCTATAGGAGACCTGTACTTAGCTATTGCTTTTTCCCAGCAGAAAAACATTCTTGCTGCCCCTGTACTGCCCTGGGACTGTGATACCGATATCTAGAATTCTACTCAGATGCAAGGAACAGACCACACTGTCCCTATTTTCCAGTGATCCAGAATGTCCCAATACCACAGGGAAGGGCAGGGAAGGTGGCCACTTTTCTTCTTGCTAGGTATTCAGGGCAGAATGAGGAGGGAGGGAGCTCTCTCCCCATCTTTATTATGACTCCATCACCCTAAGGAAACTTCAAGTCATGGGAAGAGCAGACTTCATTAACAATGCTGGGCTTGGGGTTATCAACTGCCATTATACCAGAAGGCCACCATTTGGGAGGCTATCCTTTTCTCCCTAAGAAACTGGTGTGAATGGGCAGGGCTCTCTCTGGCTGAAGGATCCGAAACATTCTTGCCTTCCCAATGGTCAGGAAATGATTTAGTTCAGGAAACGTCAAAAAGCTAAACTGGCAACAACAAACAAATTTAGAAACAAAAACAACAAACAAAACCTGCCACCAGCAGGGACCAAAACATTTGTTCTTTAAATACCTTCAAGCCTAAGATGCTCTAATAGGTGAGTTCCCAGACCCCTCTCCTCTTTCTCCATTCCATGTGGCTTTGAGCCTTCCTACATTCACAGGCATGTCTTTCAAGAAATACTGCAAGAAACCTTCCATGAATTTTTGTTTATGTGAGCTCCTAATATGAGCTTTCATCTTCAATACCATTTATTCAATTACATACCCTATAAGGAAAATGAGTATGGAAATTCGGTACAGGAGTATTAAAAACAAATCAACATCTTTTTTTTTCTTTTAAGAAACATATATATTTATCCTTCTCAGCTCTCTGAGGTGGTTGAAGAATAGACAGCTTGAGTCTCATAGCTAAATTTTGAGTTGTTTAGGAATCAAGAGGGCGTTCTAGATCTAAGAAGATGGTTATAATAGTGATGCAAGTTAGTATGAAAACTAAGTCAGTTATAGAACTTTAAACTCATGGAGATGGTTAGAAGGTAGAAAGTTAAAGTCAGGGGCCAAATATGTATGAACTGGACATTGGGAAGGTATACTGGGCCATTTAACTCTCATAAATGTGGCATATTTAATTCTGCTGTTTTGTATAAAATTTACTGTTATAAGAGAAAGAACCATTTGTTGGATTGAAAAGGGAAGCTGTTGGCGGGGGGGAAGAGGGTGGAAGGGTGGGACAGGAAGGGGGAATAGGGAAGGGTTTGTGACTGAGATGTAACTTGAAGAAAAAAAAATAAAGTACTTATAAAAAAAAAGAAACATATTAAGGTTGAAAACAAACAAGCAAACAATCAAACAAAAACATGTTTTGAACAAGAAAAGATACCACATGGGGCATCTACACTTTTCTACTCATTTCAATTTTCAAGCAGTTATGCCTTGCTGTTAAAACTAAGCTGGGGAAAATAGATGAGTGTCAGAGTTTGGCAAAGGGTTAAGCATCTCTTTCTTCTTCAACCATGTACACTGGGGCTGCAGAAGAGCCCTGGTCAATAGACAGATATATTGACTTGTTATTATTTAAAGTTGTTTAACCAGGTAGAGATAAACGAAAGCTTTCAGCAGCTGAACTATCACACAAATCACAATTAAGGTGGCATATGTGTTTGGGAGACGTAAAATCAATTCCCGCGAAGATAATGTTTTAGTCTCTATTTGAACTTGAAAACAGAAGTAAATTTGCAGCAGCAACAGCTGGGGCCGGTTCCATTTAGGAGGCTCTCTATTAACTGTACAAGGAGGACTTTTATTACCTCTTCTGATGCTTTTTCTTTATGGTTTTGCCTGCATCAAAAAAGCCAAATTGATTGCTGTGGTGCTGTTTACTGATGTGGTCAGGACCGGAGCAAAGCAGCCAGGGTTCTCACCTACCTGGGTGTTTGGACCTCCCTTTTCCTGTATACCTTTTATTATTTAGGAGCATCTCTGGGGGCTACAAATTTCCTGAACTGGGGCTGTAGATCTTCAGAGTCACTCAGATAATCTCTCTAAGTGACTGGATGGAAACCTATGTTTAGGAAAGTAAGGTAATTTGTGTATATAGAATTTGTGATTTAATCCCTACCAGCGTTTGCCCAGTAGATGATCTCTAAAGAACACTTTCTCAATTAACATTTTAATCATCTCTCTCTCTCTCTCTCTGTGTGTGTGTGTGTGTGTGTGTGTGTGTGTGTGTGTGTGTGTGTAAATGTTTTCCTCTCACATGCCTGAAGAAAGGACCATATTTGTGTCAATGGGATTTTTACAGGATTTGCTATATTGTCAACACACAGCAGATACCCTCATCAGAGTTCTTCACACACTGGGACTCTACTAGTCCAGAATCCTAGATCTCATTCACTCTTCATCAAACTAACCCTTTAGCCTTCAGCTATGATACTCCTTGGGAAATGAGTGTTTTGCTTTGTTGAGTTCTTCCAGTCTTTAGATGCAACGGGAAAGCCTAGCATGGGTCACTCTCTGGGGAGTTAGGAGGCTGGTTTGTGGCTCAGGAAAAATGTGCTGAGGAAGTAGAAGTTTGACTTTCTCAGAGCTGGAGGGAACTGACAGGAGCCCTGTTGTCCTAACATGACATGAGTATGGGACAGAAATAAACCTGGAACCTGGGAGACTTGATTTAAGCTCCCATGCACCTTTAGCTAGTATTAGGAGGGAAACAAGCAATTGGCTGCCATGGTATAGATGCCTTGTCTGATAAACTTGAATTGTGACACCCAAGCATCTGAAAATATGACATGTGATCATAATAAAAGATTAGCATTACTATGCCAGATGAAGAAGAATATGATTAAGGGAACACCTGTTACATTCAGGCCATGATCCTTTCAGACAAAGTAGCCAAGTACTGCTGATGCTTTTCTCTCAGTACCTTTCATGTCCACACGATCCTTTCAACCCTTTCTATAATGACTCTGCTCAAATGACCACTTTTCTATGCTTCTCTTCACCTTAGAAGCCATACCTTCATTCGCTCAGTAGCAAGAACGGCCACTAAGTGCCAGGCGCTGTTGTGCATGCTGGGAAAGCAGTAAACATAGATATTACCCACTGTCTTTGAGTGCAGAATATCAGAGGGTTGCAGAGGGTCATATTCAAGTATATGTATGACAGACAATTGGTTAATATCAGTAAGATAGGAAGAGAGAGAGATAGGGTGAGAATCTTGATTTCTCAGCTTAATGAGGTTGAGGAACATCTAGGAGTTTAATGAAAATACTTCAGTGTGTGTCTGTAAGGGTGCCTCCCATGCTCATTAGATCCTAAGAGTTCTTACCTGGTGTGTGGGTTAACCTTTTCAAAGATCCACATGAATACTATGGTGGCATTATTGGGAAGTGGTAAATCGTAGCAAGTAGGGCTGATTGAAAGAAGTAGAATATTCCAAAGAGCATGCACGGGTTGGACCTAGACACCCACTCTACACATATGTAGCAGATGTGCAGCTTGCTCATCATGTGGGTCCCCAAACAATCTTAGCAGGCTGTCTTTTGACTCTGTTGCTTGTCTTTGGATCCCTTTCATATAGCTGGGCTGCCTTGCCTGGCCTCAGTGGGAGAACATGCCCCTAGTCTTTCTGTGACTTGACCTACCAGGCTGTGTTGATATCCATGGGGGGCCTCCCTTTCTCTGAGGATAAGGGGATAGCGGAATGGGGGAGGGGTGAGGGTAGAGGTGGGAGGGGAACTGTTATCAGGATGTAAAGTGAATAAAAGAAATAAATTATATATATAACATATATAATATATAATACATGATATTTATATAATATATAATATATATATAAAGAAGTAGATTACTGAGTCATGTTTCCTGTGTGGTACTTCTTTCCCTGGCCTCTACACATAAGAATATTTTTTATTTTTTGCTTCCTATTCACCCAGAAGAGAAGAAGTTCCTCAGCTGTGCCCTCTCTTTCCCATGACATTCTGTCTCAATGGGCTCACAGTCACAGAGCCAAAGGACTATGGACTGGATGCTCTGAAACTGAGAGCCAGAATGAAAAATTCCTCTCCTTAAGCTGTCATATTGAAATCTAATATTTGTTCACAGAAATGAGAAAAGTGACCAATATAGATATGAGATAATTAGATAGGTGATAGATAGATTTTAGATAGATAGATAAATGTAAGGTATTTTTATACCAACATAGATTTACATTAATTTAACAATGCTTAAAAGTGGTGGTTCATATTTTCTTAAGTGGAATATTCAACTGAGTTAATGTTTTATACTTCAAAATACGACTCCATAGAATATAATTTTTACTGACCTCTTTTTTTTTTTTTTTTTTTTTTTTGCTCCAAACTAGAATAAAAGGCTATTTCTTTTTACTCATAAAATCTTTGATTGTGTATATAGAGCCTGGAACTAATTCATTCTTTCCTTTAGTACTTAGTGAATTTGCAGGGTCCCTTCTTACTGAAGGCTCTCAGAGTTCCACCCAGTGTAAGGTCAGGCTTGTGAGCCAATCCGTCAGCTTGCTTCTCCATTGGAAATGAGCAAAGTCCTTGTAAAAAGTAAGTCCTTTTTCTAGTCATGGTCTTAGAGTCAAGAAGTTGTCTAGAAACTTGGAGCTATTTTTTTTTTTTTTTAAGTAGATGGAAACACCTGATCTCCGTATGGAAGTTGACTAGAAACCAGACTTACATGATGCTTAAACAGTTCTTGTTTTTAGCAAAGCAAGCTCAGTGTGTTTGAGTACATAAGGTCAGGCCTGAATCTGGGCGAGTTTGCTGTTGAACTGGAAAGAATATTAGCTTTAAATGGGATGGAATTGCCTTAGATTTCCAGCTTTGTCAGTTCAACCATAAACTGTACCTCAGTGAAGATAATCCATGTGCCTGGAACTGTTTGCAACATTACGTAAATTACCATTCACAAAGGCTCTCGGCCCCAATGTGTTTTTAGCATGTACATAAAAGTTAGCAGTTTTCTGTGCACTGGCTTCTCTCTCTGTTAGTTTCCCCTCTGCACACATGGTGGGCATGGGTGCTCGGGGATGTGATTCCCACTGGGGGAATTCAGTGCTTGGCAATCATATACTCACAAGAAAGTATTCCTCACCCCCACAGAAACTTCTGCTTCCTACCTTATGCTCCTCCTCAGCACTTTGAATTTTCTTAATGTGAGAATTAGGAACAGGTGGAAGAGAGCCAAAATTGCCCACAGAACTGAGATCAATACAGGAAGAGGGAAGGCAAGCAAGGACAAGAGGGAATTCTGAGTAACTCAGCAAGGAATTGACATCAAAAGCTACCCATTCAAAGCAGCAGACTGACTTGGGTACTGGAACCACTGTCATACTAGCTGGAAAATATGAGACAGACAGAAATCACGGGTAGGTTTGTCCATACTGACTCTGCTCTGAAACCAAGAGTGTGTCTGCATCAAGGAGACAATCAGCACCTTTGTCTCTGAGGCCCACAGTGAGTTCTTTTACTGCAATAGCTGATCTGACCATGCAGAGATTATTACCCTAATAAACTGATTCCCTTGAGACCTTTAGTGACAAAGAGACAGAAAGTGACACGATTTGGTCTTGTAATCAGAGCAACTGTCCTCACACACAAATGTAGCATGTAGAGAACAAGACCATGAACAAAAGACATAGACTGAAGGGCAGATTCGAGCCTGCTTAGCTCCTGAGGGAAGGTCCATCCTGAAACTACTCATATCCCTGCGGGGCCTAGGAACCAGACATCCCAATGCAGTGTAGTTTCCTTATGCTTAAATGAGTTCTCCAGCACACGGGGAATGGAGACTGGGGAAGAGATTACGTTGAACGCAGACTGAGTAAGGGAATGGGGACTTGCTTTATTTCCTGAGATTGTAAGATAGGCAAACTCTAACTGTCCTTTGCTTCATTATGATGGTATTTCCCAGGCATTTGCTTTGCATAACTGGATGCTTCTATATCTGATACCATGACACACCACCCAAAAAGCTCTCTGTAGGGATGAAGAAAGCGAAGAATAAGTCCTCTTCCTAGAAAAATCCCCACCTATGCCTGTGGTTCCTTACCTTTCATTGCTTTAATTCACCCTAAAATTTTCTTGTCAGGTACTGTCCCCAGTCCCATAGGTCTCATATCTTCTAAGAAGCCCAAATGCAGTACTTGACTGTATACTCTAACCTTGGTAAAAAAAAAAAAAAAAAAAAATCCATTTTCCAACAGTGGCAAAATCTAGACATACTACTTAGAGAATTTTTTTTCTGCTCTGTATCTTGGAGTCTTCCTTTGCTATCTTCAGCAGCAATGCCCCCAACCACAGGACTAAAAAAAAAAAAAATGACACTTAAAAAAGCAATAGTCTACTTTAAGTCTTCAAGAATACCAGATAAAGTATTCTAAGTGGAGGTGTTTTGGAATTGGGGTATTTTAGAAGAGGATGTGTTTTGGAATCAGGGCAGAGAAACTGCTACAGATGCTGTGACATACAACTACAGGCAAAGAGCTGTACCAGGGATGTAATACACACTTGTTCTTAGGTACCCGATAGCAGGGCTTGAGTAGGTAGTTACTCTATTTAAGGATGAGTAAACTGAGCATGTAGGGGATTATGACTTAAGACCTCAGGCATACAGATATTATTTGGCAGAATCAGGATTTATACTCAGATTTTACCTCATTTGGAAGACCTTGCCTTCCTGAGCTAGACACACACCCACTGAACCTCTCGTGACTCCACAGGGTCAGACATGATAAATCCGCTGGATGGCAGCTAGAAACCAATATGATCTGCTTTGATGCACCCCTCCCTACCTGGCTTCATGGAGGCATCTCTCGGGCCAGTGGGGAAAAGCAAAACACTATATTCTTAAGTGGTTCAAATGAAATGCATTCTTTTCATTTAGAGGTAGGCTCTCTGAAAAGGCTTGGAAGTGTAAAATTTCTCCTGGATTTGCAAGCAAGTGAACGTCAGACTACACGATAAAAACACAAAGAACACTTGTGCCACTGTACTGCACAGGTAAATTATATTTTTTAAAAGCCAAAGCTTCTCCATCTTCAATTATTCTCACATCATCCAGTGCATAATGGCTTCACCTTTGATGTTACACATGGGAAGTGCCACATTCCATGGAGGTGGTGGGACAGCTGTACCATTCTCTCTTTCCCTGCTGAAATCATCTGTTTCTTCCTGACTGCCTAATCAGGGAACTGCTCTTTACCTTCCATCACAGCAAGCAATAGAAACAATACCTTCTCAAGACAAAATCAAGATAAAGAGGAAATGGAGGATAAGAAGCAAATTGCAGATGGATGATCCAAGGAGCTAAAGTTCCTTTGGAATTAGGGAGGTTGACAGAGAAAAGAAATCAGGCATCCCTTGTGGACCATGCAGATATGATTGGATGACTCAGGAAAATGTTAATAGCACTTAAACATCTCCACCTGGAGGTTCTACGGATGAGTACTTAAAACTGAATACGCCCAAAGCTGCATTGAAAAGCATTATTTCCTTAAGCTTTCAGAATCAGCCATCTTCAATCAAGTTGACTGAGCTGAAAACATAGAGCATGTGTATTCTATGTCTTAAAATATGCCGTGCCTCTGGTCTCTGACCACAGATTGGCCCTCAACAAACTATTCTAAGTAGCTTATTGCTTCTTATTCCTCATCTCTTCTCACTTGAGCTATTCATTCCAGGGTTCCCTCTTGCCATTTTTACCTGGCTACCTGAGGGTCCTTCTCAATTGCAAGCCCAATCCTTTCCCTCTTCTGAGTAAATGTTTCTACTCCCTTCTTTCTTTTAGGGCAAATTCCAACATATGATCACTTGCTACCAAGTATCTAAGAGTCTATCAAGCTTCAACCTGTATAGTTATGTAGTTATGAGTGTGGCCCAACACAAAATCACAAATGTACTAAAAACATTGTGTGTGTGTGTGTGTGTGTGTGTGTGTGTGTGTGTGTGTAGAATGTGTCTGTGTGTCTTTTGTCATTCAATTGTGTGGTTCTCAAGTTTGACCTATGCAGATGAAAACTTGTTACAGTGACTGGACTTACCTGGTTCTTGTTATTTCTGTCTGTCTTCTCCTGAGCTAATTCTGCAATCACCTTTCTTCAAGTAGCTCATGTTCCTACACCCGCTTTCTTAGCCTTCTTATGTTTCTCCCACATTTATGGACTATATGGGAGAACCCTCTGCACATCTCCCACTTCCCTTGGCTACTTTCCTCTGCTCCTTGAAGACTCTGCTCCACATGTACTATTCTGGAAGTGTGCCTGGAAGCCCCTAGTCTGTGTTAAATGCTCTCCTGTTTCTGCACAATGCTTGAAATGATGGGTTTAAATACTTTTTATGTTGGGAATAGAATTCTGGAACTAGTGAATGCTAGGAAACCTTATCCCACCCTGCGCTTTCAAATCTGGGCAGAATTTTCTTGAAAATAAATACTTTGCATATTAGTTTGTTCTCTCTGTGCCTTTGGTGATGAGTTAGAAGTCCAGATCTACCAAAAGCTTTACTAATGCTATTTTCCAAGCTTGAGTCCTTTAATAATCCAAGACTGGGAAATGTGTGTCCGCTTTTTTGCATTTCAATTGAGGAATGAGATAGAAAGTATAGTTTCAATTTTCTAAAGAAGCAAACAACTGGAATGATCTTTTTAAGAAGTTCCAGAAAATAAGGACTTGGGGGTCTAAGGGAAGGATAGCAAAATAAAACCAATGTTTACTTTGTAACAAACAGTTTCTCACCAGGTCTACAGTACCATTTTATCTATTCTCATCTAATAATCTAACACTTCTAACAGGCAGGTTGTAAGGGGGCTATTATAGCCACTATCGTCAGAGTTGAGAATGAAGTTAAGAGAAGGTAAAAATTGGTCTAAGGCAATTTGTAAGGTTGTAATTTTTTTAAAAAAGATTATCTCCCTAGTTGTATTATACCACATGTCTAAGGAAAATATCTTGTTTGAGGTCTCCAAGTAAATGAAAGAAAATATTCTTCTAACTATCACTGGAGATAGTTAATGGAGAAGTAAATACTGTATCTACTCTTGTTTTTGAAAGGAGAGATGCTTTTACACACTTAAATGCAAATAAGCCTGGTATTTCATCCCAAGGCACAGCAGTTGAGACATATCATTTTGTGGAGCCGAGTTCCAGAACCCACATAGGAAGGCCACCCGTTAGCATCTGCCAATGGTCTCCACGGCTGCCGGGTCCCAGTACCCAACCACCATGACCATTAGCTCTCTCAACTATCAACAAGGCTCATAGAGCTCCCTGGTGCAAGAGGGACAGCATGCTTTGTACCTCCACGTGGAGACTGAACTTTAGATTCCAGCCAGCTTTGATACTGGATGTTAGTTCATTCCCCTCCAGGAGGTCTTGAGTCAACTTTATCACAAACTTCACAGTATGGCCTTTTGGCTGTTTGGAGTTTTAATGCTTTTCATGGTACTTGTTCCCTTAACAAGTATTTATTTATTCCATCATAGACTTCTTGAACTATGAATGTGCCATGGTTGTGTTAACCTGTTTATTTTGTATTAATAATATCTATGAGATATGTCCACTGCCTGTCTTAGCTGTTTACATACAGAATTTTGTCCCTGGGGAAATCAATAGGGAAATAGAATGTAGCCTTCTAATTATCTCCCAATATTTGTTCTGTAGCCTATAACCATTTTTTTCTCATCTCTCTATCATAATACTTGCAATATTTTACTGTAATTGTTCCTTTTTATACGGTTCTTTTCTTATCTTAAATGTGAACTCCTTGAGGGGAATTTCTCTGCAGATGTGGTGCATGCATGATGAATAAATGGAGTTCATATAAGGAAGAAGAGAACCCTCAAGACCTGACAACTACAAGGAGACTGTGGTAGCATCCCTTGTGGTCTCATGGTCTTGGTTCTATAACTGATCAAAGGGCTTGGTTCCAGTGAGTGTCACCCTGAGCACTCATGATGGTAACTAGTTCACTAACCATCCCCTAAGAGCGTGGAAGAAAGGGGGCATCGCCAGGTCAGGCTTTTCCTGTCCATTTCTCTAGTCATTCTGTATTCACTGCATGACTGCAATCTCTGTGTTAGAAAGTTAAGCATGGAGTTACACATGGTGGCACCCATATGGAATCCTAGTACCAGGGAACAGAGAAAGGAAGGTTCTCAGTGAAAGGCCTGCCCATACTACAGGGAGTGACCTTGTCCCAAAGTAAATCCAGATTAACAAATAGCACCAACAACAATTAATCAAACATACAAAAATAGGAGACATTAAGCCTCATTTGAGTGTTTTCACTTCTAATTCTCCATCTTTCTTCCAGTGTAATGCATCTCCATAGGAACGGGTATGCCCTTACACGTCTCCCAAAGCACTTCTGTAGGTATACAGTTTTAATAGGGTGTATTTGGGGTGAAGATAACAAAAATGCATCCAATCGTTTAGCAACTGTGTTTCAGAGTAACTAGATAAAGCTTCCCTTGTGGAATAGAGAGATAACAGCCAAGATTTTCATTACCTTGAAGTGGGCTGGGAAATAGGTATTTCTGCCAAAGGCTAGCTGGAGGATGTTCAGTGGATGGATTGACAGGTAAGAAATGGATAGATGGCTTAAACAAACAGACAGAGAGCAAAGTCACATTAGGGAGGCACATGATTGTATAGAGGGGATTAGGGTTGTATAAATGGAGAAATAATATGTGAATGTCTAGGTGAGTGGTTAGCTGATGGAAGAATAAATTGATACACTGAAGTTTGATGGCACAGAGTGGCCAGATGGAGGGAAAGATGGATAAATGCCTCCACCAGGAAAAAAGCAGGTAGATGGGAAATGGTTGTGGTGTGAACAGGAGCAGAAAAGGGTCAGGTGCAGAAGTGCAGAAAGTGATAAAAATGGAAAAAAATGTAAGAGGAGAAAGGGAAGTAGTGGGATACGGATGACATGTTCTCACACCAAACACAAGGAAAATAGAAACCCCCCAGTCACCAGTACCAAATGTTTGCTTGCTATTTTGATTTACAAAACACACATATAGATCAAGTATTAAAGTGTCTGTGTGTCTGTGTTCCTTCTCCTCAGGGGAAACTGAGTCATGGAAGCTCTGGATTAGCCAACAAGAATATCAACCTCAACATTTTACCTCACGGACTTTTTCAGACAAGCTTCTTGTGCTGTGGATTGAGCTGAAGAACGGTTGCCTACGCTCTACTGAACTCCCAAATCATCACAGCCCACTCTCCTCAGCTGTACCTGTGAGAAGCTCAGAGAAATCTAGTGGTTGAAAGTAAAAAGAAAACAAACAGATCAGAACTTTGTGATGGGGCAATGGTAAGGGGTGTTAAAATCCCAGATGGTGAAGAAGAGAGGGGAAGACTGAAGGCTGTCCAAGACAAAATACAGGCATCTGGGAGACGAGAGAAAATGTTTGCTTTTTTGTTTGTTTTTAAAATTTATTATCCATTCTGTCAGAAGAGCAATGTGGTAATGGAGGAGAAGTTGGGATTTGGGGGAAAGGAAATGATGCTTTAGAAATGGCAACCTGGGAAATGAGGCATAGTCTCCATTTACTGTACATATATGTATGACGGTTCAGGATGTGAACGATAATTAATCCAGTGACTCCTCCTCCATTCAAGAATGAGTGCACGTCATCACTGGGTCCTTGCCAAAGGTGCAAACATTAGTGCAAGGAAGCAGCAGGGACTATGAAAGGCAGGAATGGTGAAACTGGGAAGAACCTGGTCGTTGTTTTGGGAAAATTCGGATCTCAATATATAATTGAGACTTGGGGCTTGAATGTTTCATTGTTTGTAAATACCATACATATTTGTTAGACATAAAAGTGAATAGAGCAGTGGGTGTGTGAGTGTGTGTGTGTGTGTGTGTGTGTGTGTGTGTGTGTGTGTGTGAGGGGAGAAAGAACAGGAGAAAAGGAGAGGGAGAGAGGAAGGTGGGGGCACTATTCATCTTTCTGATCACATCAACTCCCCAAAGTCTAAAACACATAACTGCTTCATGCTTTTTTTTTTCTTTTTCTATTGATGGATCTCTAAGGGACATCCTAATGAAGAGTCCCCTAAAAGTTACAAATTTCTTCAAACTTTATTGATACACTGCACAATCACAACCATCTTGTATTCATCCTGAATTAGAAAAGGTTACAACTACAATGTAACATGCACAAAATTCAGGTAGTATATTCACCCTCAATACAATGATTGACAGAAATCAAGTCTTCATTGATTTTTGAAGGAAAAAAATAAGAAAGCAAAAGAAAAAAGTTTTAAAGGCTGACAAAGTCATAATCTCATATCACGTGATAAAATTTTAAAGCATCTGAACATAGATTTGTTTTAAGAATAATTGTGAAAATGGGCACACCCATTGTCCAACACAGCTATTAACGGCACCGTTGATAATCATATAATTTTTTTTTAATCTAGAGGACTCTGAACTTGACAGATACATTTTCGTACACCCACACATTCCTCACAATTGCACTTTACATGTCACAAAAATTTCTGAATGATTAAAAATGTTCCTTTTCACTAACACAAGGGCAGCTATTATTACTTACCATTGATATTATTGAGATTCTTATATTCTGCCAAATAACATAGGGTGGAGACCCACAGGGATGGTGGAGGGCTCTCAGTCTTTCTTTCTCCGCCTAGTGGTGTGGAACAAGCATGTGCCTTAAAAGGGACCACTCGGGGAGGGGGGTGCAGGAACTCTCTTCAAACATGCTGGAGATTGGGTTTAGCTGACTACTTTCACTACGAAGACAATTGCATCTAATTGAGTCCACTCCATATTTTTTGGGGGGCTCTGTATTCTGCACCTGGAGGCTAAATTGGTTCAGCTCTATCTTTTTTTCCCACATTTTAAATTGCAATTCTATTTCTTCTTCCTTCTATTTACTTCTCTTCTCTTAAGTAAGAAATGAGGGAAATGAGCCTAGCATTTTTATTTGTTTGCTTTTTTTGTGGCCATTAGATCTCATCATGTGACATCCTGTACTCTGTACAGCACTGCCCTCCTTGAACACCTGTGAGGTGTTACGGTAGCTACTCAAATGTATTTGTCTTGAAAGAAAGAAACAGTGAAGCGTTGGATAATAAGGGGAGAAACAATTGGACATGAGGATTTCCAGGAATAAAGCTAATGCCAAGTAAAACAAAATATTCTTGCTATTGGAGAAAAATACATATTGCCCCAACACATTACAAATAAGAATTATGCTTCATTCTCTAATTCCAATAAGAATAGCTCCAGGATGGGGGGTGGGGGCTTATTTTGGATATTGTCAGACTAGTTTTTTTTTTCTATCTTTTTGAAAGCTCAGAAATAAATTGGGGGAAGATATTCCCTCACATCTCTTATGGGGCTGGTAATAGTCACGTAGGCTACTAAGAATATTTGCCCTTTGGCCCTGGAAGTATCAATCAAAACATTAGTATTAAATTTCCTACTGTTCCTCATTCAGTGGCGGTAATAAGTACACGGGGATCGACTATCCACTTTGGGGATTTCCTGCTCTTTTGATGTTTTTCCTAGTATAGGTATTTTCCTAGAATTTGGTATTCCCCTTTGCCGAGGACAACTTGACCAGATGCGCGCAGAAAGAGATCCTTAGAACTCAGCCTCAACTGTGAGGATCCTACAGCCCCAGATCAAACTTACGACCAAATTTTGAGAACTAACTTCCCACCATCTGAACAACAGTCCAAAGCAGTGTGAAGACAAAGGCAGAGCCATCTTGGTGACACATAGGAGTCCCTCTCCTCCTGCTCAACGGCACTTGGCTGTAGCCCACAGCAGAACAGCAATGCCCCAACTATCCGTGTCAGAGCTATATAACATTAGCTTGACAGCTAACACATTTCCACCCTTCCCAATGAGAACAAGAAAATCCAAACACCCTTGATTAAACTTGCAGATGACTATATCAGGCACTTGACATTAAACTACTCAAAAAAAAAAAACAGGCCAGAACCATAACACTAGCACTTTCAATGGCATTACTTTGGTGGAAGGACAAATTAGCATTGCTTTGGGAAGGGAAAAAGTTTTAGAATAACTACCTTTTCTGAGTTCCTTTTACCTAATCTCTTGATAAACCTTACTTGATTTCCACTTAGAAAACCTGCAATGTTCTGCCAGCTACTTAGATGAACGTGACTCTTTTCTCCTAACTTTATCCCTTCTTCACACCCACCCTTGGCAAGGTGAACAAATCTGTCTAGTTGCCCTCATCTATCCCCCCTCCACATGTAAGGTTGAAAAGGCATGTGTAAGTGTGCCTGTTGTTTTTAGTCAGCAGCTGCTGTTCTATTTGCTTCAAAGTGTTGGGCGTCACTCCCATCACATGGAGCCTTCCTCATCAAAGTCACTCAGAAAACAAGAGCTGGAGCACGTTTGCTGCGAAGAAGTCATTTTCATATCTGGTACCCAGTTGTCTTGAGTCATTTCTACTTGGCTTTCTTTTTTTCCAGACAGAGGAGGAGCGACTGGAACAAACTTTTCTTTCTGAAGTTTGGATGGAGTAGGTAACCACCAGAGAAACTCCCAGTATCCAGGGAAATCAGGTGCAGCAGAGATGCATGGTGACCCTGAGTCCACACTCAACGGGGTTCTGATGATCTGCTTGCCCGAGGTAGGGAAGCACATTTATAGGTTGTCCATTTCAAGCAGCACACCGCCCAACACCTTTCAGTTTCCACGGCATCCACATTTCCTTTTCTCCAAAGCAACAAATGTAGCATTAGTAGAAAACCCAACCACCATGTTTATGTCTCATATAATGCTTGACACCAACCCGATCCCAGGTGCTGAGTGTGGTGACAGATCTGAGATTCATATATCCGACCTGTAATTCTGACTTTGTGCCTGCTCCTGATTGCCTCTGGAAGTTGGAATAAATAGACTGATTTTGGCACATCATTTATGCTCCCAGAGTCTCATTCTTGGCAGCTCACTAGGAAATGCAGATGTCTGTTTACAGCTGGCAAGAAGAGTATTAATTTTGCTCACACCAGCTCTATTTCTTATGATAGTGCTGAGCTTTTGTGTGCCAAGGAAGCCTGCATTTGTATATATGTGAGTATGTATACATAGGTATATATGTGCCCACTGTGGGTATTGTGTTTATGTGGCCATAGTGGCACAGAGTGGGCAATTACACTGGAACATATTAAGCTTCAAGGGAACTGAACTCTAACAGAGGGTGTAGTCATTAGTTTTCAGAGGTCGACCTGAACAGGGTCCTCGAGGGAGGCAGGACTTGCCTGTGAGAACGTCACTTCAGGTATTCTTTCTCAGCCTCTCAGTAAGCCAGACCCTCCAGAGAGCCCTTTGTGACCTTTAATGTTGTCCGGCTCCCTTGTTAGCTGAGTTCTTCTTTTCCCAAGAGACAGTGCTGAGACGTTGAATCTGATCTTACTTGTACACTAGGCCTGCTTTGAACACAGGAATTTGGGGACATTCATCACCAAAGCTGCTAGAGAAACAGCCTAGGAAACAGTATTACTTACACTTCCCCTCTCTGTTTGCCATGTTGTGTTAATCAAGTGCTTAGAAATTAAGTCAGTAGCTCAAGTGCCCTCAGCTCAGAAGAGCTTTCTGAAACAAACACCAGAGTTGTCAACACAGACACCATGTAATTGGCCTCCATCAGCCCTTTGCTGGATAATTTTCAAACAATTCCAATCAAAACTGGAACAGAAGGGAGATGTTTAGCTATAGTTATCCCACTTTGGCTGATGGACTGCTGTCTTTACATAGAAAGGACAGATATGTGGGTTTTGTCCAGTTCTTTCTGCTAATACAAGCCAGCCATGAAGAAGTTCCTCCAAGTTCCTGACATGCACTTTTCTTGAAAGGCTGAGAGAAGCATAGGGTTGGTACCTTAATTTTCCAGCTGTTAAAGGAGAAATGCAGCATAAGCAAGGCTTCCCCAGGGCCAATCTGCCTCCTGAGAAGGTGCTTCAGGAAACAGTCACTCTGAGAATCATGAGTGACTGGTCTTTAGATTGCTACTTTGGTCCCTCTGCTCACAATGTCTAATTTGGGTGGATGGGTTACCACAATCTCAAGGATCCATAACATAAGAAATTGTTCCTCTGTGTAGCTAGCCCTTGAGATCACTGGCTATCACATAAGAAGCTGCTAGGCAATTTTGAAGATGGCAATGTCTATTGATGATAGTGGAGAAAAGGGGACAGTGGCATAGACACAGTGTGATTACAGATTAATACAACGATGAATTGATAATGAATTGTGGAGAGAGAAACAGAAAGGATGGTTAGATAAACAGAGCAAATAGATTATAAGAAAGACAGGTGGGTAGAACTAGATGGAGAGATAAATCAATTGAGTAACTGGATAATGGTATGACTGCTTTGATAGCTTCGTAAAATAATTAGCCAGCTATTGATCACCTTCTTATGAGGTGCGACAGCATTTTAAGGGAAGTGCCACCCTCAATATACTTCCGTCATTTGGTTGCTTGACTTCTAAATGTTTAGTGTTGGGTTGCATGCACAGTCTCAGCCTGTAGTTCTTAGAGCTAATGGAAGAAATGAATAGAGCAGAATGACCAGAGAAGATGGCAACAATTTACATATGGATATATGTATGTGCACAGCTATGGATGTAGTGAGATAGCTTCCTAGAAGGAAAAGGTGTGAAGCCTAATGGGATAGGTGATGATAAGCATGGGGATAAGGATGTGTGCTATTTAACAGGAAAGTAAGTGACAGCTTTAAAGACAAAGGAAGTAGGGCGTGTAGATGCAACTCTTACTGTTACATTGTGAGTCAAGTGTACCATGGAGTGCTTATCATGGGACATATTCTTTTTGTCCAATTTTATGGAGTGTGTGTGTGTGTGTGTGTGTGTGTGTGTGTGTTAATGGTGGTAGGAAGAGAAGTAGAGAAAAGGAAGTCCAAGGTAGTGGGAACAGATTCTGTTTTGGGGCACACCAATGAATGATCATCCTACCCTTGGTAAAAGCCTGCCCACCCCAACCTCCAACCCCACACAATCAAACTAAAAAAGAGAAATCAAATAAAGTTGAAAATTACAAGAAACAAACAAAAAAGTCAAGGATAACCAAAATAAACAAAAAGGAGCCCAAACTGGTTTGCCCTCCACAGTGTAGATTAAAGTCCGTGATATGGAGAAGCAGGCGATGCTCAGAGGAACTATGGTTTCTTATCAAAACTTGATGAAGAAGTGGGCAAAGAAGGTCCCTGAGAGCCAGAGACAAGCCAGTGCTCTAGAGGCCGAGTTTACACCATCAATGACTGCTCCAGGCCCTGTGTAGGGGAAAGAGAGAAAGACTCATTAGCATGTAACCTACAGACACCATATTCACCCCTGACAAGCAAATGCAAGTCATGCTTCTCTGTGGCAGTATCCTAAGTCCCACCCCTCCCCACTGACCTTTCTAGGTTTAGAGAGCCAGAAAGTGCCTGGTGGGAAAATAGAACCCTAAAGGGGGGAGTTTATGGGTTGCATTGACTAGTATCACTTTCTTTGAAAGCTTGAAAATCAAAAATATACTACAGTGCATTGATGATAGTCAATTAAACACATAGGCCCAAGATTGGGGTAACAGACAGGGCTCTATAGTAAGTTAAGTCATGGTGACCCTTCCAGTGCCTGTAACCATCCTTTTCCCACAGAAATGGGCTCCAGTACAAATCAGTAAGTAGACAGGCATGGCATTAGGAGAGGGTCCCCAGAGGTGAGAAGCACGTATGAGGAAGAGAGGACTACAAATATTTTGTGAGTAATAGAAGTCTAGAGGGAGATTTAATCCTCTGTATAAATAATTTGGTTATTGGGAGGTCTCTCTCAAAGCTGCTTAGAAAAGGTAACTAAAGACTGTGAATGGGTATATCTCAGCCACCAGTGGTGGCTCTAACATATCCACAAACAAAACTCTGCATCCCCAGAACAAACCATTGCCCTATGAATGGCTCAGTTTGAAGGAATTCTTTCCTGTTTTCTTTCTTTTCTCCTTCCTTTGGCCCTATGGAGTCATACACATTCCATAGGAAAATAAAACCCAAGATTCATGAGTCAGGTTCCTTCTCCATGTTTCAGAAAGACAAACTACCAACTGTGCTTATCCCCACTTGTCTAGGTCCAAGGGCACCTGGCAGATGTTGAATTCTCTCTCTTGGGCTCTTTCATGAGCTTCATTTGCAACCACTTGGAATTGTAAGCAAGACCCTCAGCAGCAGCTCACAAGCAAATGTATCTCAGAAAAAGCAACATTGCACATCGTCAAGGGATTGGAAGCCACAGAGAAATGCCTCCATAGGACCAGAAACAAAGAGAAGAATAAGCAAACAGAAAGCATACCTCCTCCTACCAACAACTCAAGCTAGGTCTCCGTTGCCTCTTTGGGAAAGAGCTTTTTTAAAAAGCCAAGGATCTTCTTGGACCAGAACAAATCTATTGATTTGTCTATCAATCTATGTCATGGCCTTGCCTAGGAAGGGGTAGAGTCCAATCTATTTGGGATGCCCAGGACTCTAATTTAACAGTATGAAATGTTTCTCCCTCAAAGATTTCAAAACAGGTACATTTCCCCTTGACTTACAATGTATATAATGCTCTTATAGACTAAAATGTGATATTTATTTGATGGCAGCTTAAAATTTGACTTTTTCTGTTCTTCATTTTTACTATGGACTATTCACATATATCAGGAGGAGTCAGATTCTATCATAGTCCTATAGAATGTATATAGTAAAAAAAATATTTGTGAAAATTAGCCTGATTCTGGCATATAGCAATGTCAACACACTTCCTCATTGATTGTATTTTCCTGTAGAATCTAATAAGTTTGAAAATGTTCAAGTGAAGATCAGTGTAATTCTCATATTGGATCAAGGATGGGCAAGGGATGAACAAAGTCTTTCAATATAGTCTGAGCTGACCTCAACCTATGATTCACCTGCTATGACTAAATAAGCTCATAACAAATTAAACAATGCACATTTGAAAGGCTTATATGTTCTTTACAAGTGTCTTTCTAAACTGGTGTCTTTATAATACACAGCTATACATCAGCATCTTCAGGATCCTTCTGGAATGAAGCCACTGCATATACCAAAACTTGATGATGTTCAAAGATCATATATAAAACACAAAGTGCTTTACCAGAACCTGCATACATTCTTCTGTATACTTTCAATCAGTCCTAGATTATTTGTGACATGCAATTCTATGTAAATAGCTGTTGCATTGCTTATAGAGAACAGTGAGAAAAAGAGGGCATACTTATTCAATACATATAATATTTTCTCCCTCTCTTTCTTCTCATTCTCTTCACTATCATCATCTTCCTCCTATTCTTCTTCCACTTTCTTACTCTTCTTCCTTCTTCTCTTTACTTGTCATGGGGATTGGCCTTTAGATATACTAGACAACTGTCCCACATCTAAGCAATATTTTAGTCTAAACACATAATTTTCTATGTCAAGTTGGTTGATTCTACAAATGTAGGACTTGTGGACCCAGCAGAGTAGTCACATACACATACACTTTTGTTTAAAAGTATATTTTATCATATATATATAATAAAACTATATATATTAGACTAGTTGTGTATGTTCATACATGTAAACATATATGTATACTTCTATATAGCTCATTCACTGTGTTGATTTTAACTTGGGAACAACTGAAGACCATATTTCAGTCTCAAGAAAGGAGTGTTTCGTTTGGGATGTAGTGGGTAGATTTAAGCCTTTCTGTGAATGTCTGTCATGAAGAGGGTATCTAGTTGAAGCAGACTTTAAAAGAGTAAGAGAAGGAGACAGAAGGAGGTAGAACCCTAAAGAGAAATATGTGTTTCTGGTGGTGTGGGTGAGATGCATGCGGCTCACTGGAGAGAGGGTTACAAGCATGCTCCTTCTGTTTTGAATATCCAGAGTGGAAACCATGAGGATGACTTAGTAAATTCATTGGTTGCTTGATATTCTGAAGATAATAGAGATGGTGTGTTTGTATCATGTTCTGTACAGGGTAAATATGGGATTAAAGGCTACACATATTTAAATTCCTTTAACATCAAAACAAAAGCTAAAATATATCCCCTATTGTTATTTCCAATTTGTAAACTGATAAACTGAGGAACAGACCAGATCACATCTTGCCTCGGATCATACAACATAGAACTGAACTAGAACCAATCACTGTCTTCGAAGTCTGTGCCATTGTTCTGACAACCCTTCATCCTCTTTGATGAACATGACTCTTCTTGTGTACCAGAGACCCCAGCACCATGAGATGATGTGAGCTTGGAACTAGACTATATGCCAGAGTTGCTCCCTAACAGAGTGACTCCCTTTCTCAGCTTTGGGTCTCACATCTGCAAATAGAGAGGAGATAAAGTGTGATGGGGTATATGGCTCTCCTCCTGCTTTCTGAAGCTATGGGGACTGTGCCTCTAGTGCTGGGAGGGACAGCTGGTAAGCATTCAGATGGCCTTTAGTAGGGACTGCAAAGTATCACCATGTAGCTTTTGGTACCACTGCATGATCTTCCCCTCCTAACACAGCAGGGGGCTCAGAAATATCCTTAGACATTACACTTTACTCCATTTTTGGCCCAAGTTTCTATGAAGCTCCAGGGACTTGTTTTTCTATTTAGTAAGCACCTGCTTAGCATATCTGGTGATACCACAATTTACTACCAAAGCACCTTTGATTAATCAGTCAATGAAAAGTAGCTATTGCAGCCCAATAATTAATCTAATCCACCATGATACAGATTAAAATCAACAGTGTTTTTCCCCTCATACAAATCCTAGAAATATGTGAAATTTGGCAGCTGGTTTGAATAGCAAGAATGGTGCTCTACAGGATGGCTCTGTGGCTTTGTGCAGAGGAGGAAGGTAGTGGCTCCCATCCATGTACCTCTATGTTGGAAGGCTGTGAGACAAAAAAAAAAAAAAAAAATCTGCAATGAGTTGATTCTTAAATTGTGTCCTTAGAATAGCCTTGCTTGACTGAGGGTGATACAATGAAAGCACCCGAGTTGGGGGGCTACCTTTGGGCTCCTATGTGCCACACTCAGTGTGCTGACTTAGGTAACTGTTTCTTTGTGCCAGAATATGGAAAAGAATGAACTGATATTGTTTAACGAACTTGACAAACACCTGGGCTATGTTGGAGATCACCTTTGTGCCTTACAATGGAGTTGGCTTTTGTATACACACGTCAGCTCAGTGAATCTGTGGAGGAACATTATGCTTCAGGGAGCTCAGTGGTGGCTGTAGATAAGCTCTATACATGTCTCCAGAGTGAGAAAACTTTATTTAAGTCCTGGCTTCTTCAGGTGCTAGCAGTACAGGGCAGCTAACACCAGTTTTAACTTTAATGAATGTGATAAAGAATTCAATTGATGTTCAGATTATTTTTCTCTGTTAGAATGATGATTAGTAGAAATAGTGTGTAGATGTAGTTTTCATCCAAATGCAAGACTGCGATTTGGAAGAAGAAAGCAGAGTTTTGGTGCTGTGCTCTCATCTAGCAAACTGGCAAGGTGTGCCGGCAGAAAGGCCAAAGGTCTGAAGAAAAGGTAGGACTAAAAGATGGACTAAGAAACAGATCCACAGAAACATGGGTAGCAAGGCTCTCAAGAGAACTTGAGTAAAGGTGTTGGTGCATTCAGCTTCCCTGATCTGTCTACCTTACCTGTGAGGTCTGAATATGCTTTGAGCAAAAGTAGTTGATAACTCACAAGTGTAAGTTGTCCTCTTAAGTTTGGAGTCAGACCAACTTAAGTTTACATCCTGACTCTGCCTTGCTATTGATGTGGCCTTAGATGAGGTACTTTGGGCTTTCTTGTTGCAAATCAAAATAATTGTATGGAGTACACAGGATTTGAGTGGTTAACAATAGTGCTGAAGACACTGTAGTTGTGGTATTGAGGTAACTGTTGCTGTGGGCTGATTGTTTCATCCTCCAGCCTCTTCTAATATCTTTGCTAGGATGAATGCTAGATTATTCAGATCTTTCACAAGTAAGCTGAACTTGGAGTAAAATTTTGGTACAGATGAAGGAGTTTAATGGTCCGAGTGACCACCGCTGAGAGAGGTCACTGGCTATGAGGGATTTGGAGGATGCTGAGTACCATGGATGAGGGAAGAGGGCCCACAACTAAGCTTTGCAGCTAAGTCCAGGGACAAAGAGTCAGTCCAGAGAAGGATACAGCCTCAGACAGGTTATAGTATGTACTAAATGCCTGCCATGCCATGCTTTTATTGAAAGTCAGCCACAGACTCTACTTTCAGAGAACCTGTATTCTAGTGACTTCTCCATAGCCTCTCTGTCTAATTTTTTTTCTTCTGAAACTGAGAATTAAACCAAGGGCTTTGTACATGTCAGTCAGCCCCTTCTGTCATTGATATATTCCCCCAAATTCAACTATCTTTCCTTTTGTTTTAAATTACTGTTGAGACAGGAGCTCACTAAGTTGTCTAGTGTGCTGGATAGTTTCATGTCAACTTCAAACAAGTTAAAGACATCTGAGAAGAAGGAGCCTCAGTTAAGAAAATGTCTTCATAAAATCAGGTTGTAGGCAGGCCTGTAAGGCATCTTCTTAATTGTAAATTGATGAAAGAGGTCCCAGCCCATGGTGGGTGGTACCATCCCTGGGTTGGTGGTTCTGGGTTCTATAAGAAATCAGGCTGAGCAAGCCATGGTGAGCAAGCCAGTATGCAACACTCCTCCACGGCTTCTGTACCAGGTTCCTGCTCTATTTGGGTTTTTGTTCTGATTTCCTATGATGATAAACAGTGATATGGAAATGGAAGCCAAATAAACACTTTCCTCCCAAGTTGGTCATGGTGTTTCATCACAGCAAAAGAAACCCTAACTAAGATACCTGGGTGGTCACTGCACCTTTCTGTAGCTCAGGAAGTCCTTGAACATGTACCTGTGACTCTCCTATCTCAGAGCACATAGATGTGCACTAGTAAATCTGTTTTCTTTTTTTTTTTTTTTTTTTTCTAGATCCTCACAGATCCTTGGAAGAAATACATTTGGGACAAATAACTCCAAGTCTTTTGTACCCCCAGGAGCAGTCAACTTGCTGGATAGTATTATAAGAAGACAGTCTGAAAGACAGAACTAAACTTGGTATCTGCCTCTGTTGCATGCTAACAGGAAGACTTTGATGAATACAGCCAAGTTCTCCAAAAGGGGAGTTTTTTTTTTTTAATGTATAAAACAGAGAAAGGGTGGTTTCTTTACCTTGTAGGGCTTTTCTGGGGATTCCTTGAGATAGTCTTTAATTGCTAAGCATACATAATAGATGAATTCAAATGCTCAGGACTTGGGTCTGTATGGGGAACCTGCTATGAATAATGAAAACCTATGGAAAACACTAGACTGTCAATTATCAACTGAAAGCCACTTTGGCTGTGGCCAGTAAGTGACTGTTCCTTCTGGAGAATCCCAGGGAGTCTGCTTGTCCAAGGTGAAACCTTTCTAATGAAGAGCAAGCATCGTGAAGATTTGCCTAGAGAAGCCCAATACTTCCCCAGGGCCAATTCTGCCTTTAAGGAATCATCTCTGTTTACAGTTAACAATGACTCAGTTCAATGAGAATAGCTGTTACAAATACCAAGCTTCATTAAATATCCTTTTCAGGGATAAACTGACAGTGAGAATGTTTAATTATGCCCTTTCCTATTATCCCGTCCCCTCCTCCTTTACCCTTTTGAATGCTAAAAATTAATTGCTTTCTTCATGCCTGAAGTTGAGAATCTTTAAAAATCAAAGCTGAAATGAGAATGCAAAGGCAAAAAATAAAAACAAAAACTATGAATGACACAACACCTAGGGGACAGATATGCAGACAAATAGAAGTTAGGTTTAGCATACACAAGAAAAGAAAAGACTGAGACTGTAGCTCAGTGGTAACATGCTTGCCTAGCATATACAAAGCCTTGGGTTTGGCCCAAGTACTGCCAATACATATACATTTACACAAAGAAAGAACTAGAGAGACAATGACAAAAAGACAGATTATAGAAATGACAGAACAGTCATTGGCATACACTATATGGCCAGATGAGTTAGGACATATCTAGACTTGCAGCTCAGCCAGGGATGGCACATACTAAACAAAAACCCAGAAAACAAACCAAACAAATAAACAACAACAAAAGCAAATTCTACGTTTGATAGTTTGTTGAGTAAAAGTGAGTAAATACCGGACTATCAAGGATTAAATTTGATTGGTGGTCTCTGCTGGAATTTACCCATGTTGACAAACTTAGAACTGGGACACAATCCTGGCCACCAGTAGACTAGACATGCAGTATGGCACTCAAAGATCACTCTGCCAAAGCCAAGACTGTCAGCTGCTAACGAAAGCATCCAGATTCACCAAAGCCCCCAGAAATAAAGCTGAGCTCCCTTACATCTGTTGCGTAAGAGGTTTCAAAGCTTAAAAATATAGGGTATGTACCTACGATGAAAGTATTGGGACATGCTGTCTGCTACCCTTTCTCTTTGCAAATTATATCGAAAATATGGCATCTTTCATCAGTAATGGTAGAATAAGTAGCAGCAATTCTATTGAAATGGCAGGTGGGAGGGTGAGCACATTAAAAAAAAAAAAAAAGACACACATACAAAAGAAACAAACCCCACAGGCAAGTTGAACTTGTTGCTAACATGGGAGATCAAGGCGGTATCTGAAATCTAAGGAGCTACACTTTTGTTCTGAAATCTGGATGGGTTTATGAGTGTGATTATGAACTGCACGACCTTCCTAATGAGGAACCAAAAGGATAATGATGTTCGTGGTGATTAAAAGAGGAGCAGGGAAATCTAATTAGAGGATGTGTGCACTGCACTTGTTGGTGAAACAGAAACCTATTTTCAGCAGTGCTGGCTGATGAAGGCACATTCCTCTTCAAAGAACTTTCTCTCCATTGTCTTTAATTACAGTGGCACCGTGTTGTTTTACAAGTGAGATTAACCAGGTTTTGCAGTAAACTATGACAGGCAGATAAAGAGGCAAACCCAGCAGCCATCTTTGTTTTGTTCTCTCTCCATACCCTATTCTGTGTTCACCACAAAAGACAACAGTGTAGCAAGTTAACGTCAGAAGTTAATTCAAAGCTGTAAGCACATTGCAAACCTGAGAGAGGGAAGAGTTCCATATAAACCCTGTGCCTACGCTGACATCAGCACACCCAGGGAGCTCAGTGTTAAATTCTAAATGCTCAGGCTAATAGCCAGATGTCAATGATTCACAGAAAGGAGGTAGGGTGCAAGCCAGTGACAAAGAACCTCATCAGGAATGAAATGTGAAATGTCTGCATTTCCCCCCTAATATGTTGACATTTTGCAGGTTGGGAAAAATATAAATGATTATGTTGCTGTCATCAGCCAAAAGCAATGGTATCTCTCTCTGACTCATTCTCTCCCACCTGGATTTAAACTGTGGATTTGTAAAAAAAAAAAAAAAAATCATATACATTATCAGCAGGAAATGGGCAGATATGTGCAGTTTTTGATGTGTTTGCAAGGATGCCTTCCTAAAGAGTGAATTGGAATGTTTGATGCAGTCTTCTGAAGAAGAAACATAATGTGGGAGGGGGCTAGAATCTGGCCATATGGATTGCAAGAACACAAGGGAAACTCAGAGAAATAGTGGTGTGGCTTCCCTGCAGGGAGAGAACTAAGTGTCCTTTCGAATATCTAGCTGCCCTTTGGATGGCAAAGGATTTTAAATGAATAGAGGCTATAACTGATACCCCCATTGATTGGAAGATTTATTTACTAATTCAACAAACGTTTGCTGGGCAATGACCATTTTGAGACATGGTGCTCCATCCTCTAAGTGCAGAAACAAATACAAACAGAACACGAGCCTAAGGGCATGCCACTACAGGAAACTAAGGATGAGGGATTGGCTCTTCAGTGTAGCTCCGAAATGCTCTCTAAGTGGGCTGCCATGGAGCACACTCTCAGAGGATAAGTGTGGTTTTATCAGGCAGAAAAGAGGGTGAAAACTTGTGTATGTGACCCTCGAACATTCGGGAAGAGACAGAAGATATATGGACTAGAATGAAACATGGGATTAAGTCTGGTGTTGTTACTTGCATGGTAGAATGCCTACCTGGGGGACTTCTGTTATACCACTTACATTGTCCCAGCTCTAGGCTCTTCTTCTATGAAATGGAAATAAGAACTTTGTAGCAATGGATTTTTAGGTTCTTAAGGCTGTGTGTGCCTGACATTGAGAACTTTTTTACTATAATGGCCTCTATCTGTTTATACAATTTCTGAGGCTCTGTCCCTCCTCATTCCTCATTATTGGTATAATTATCAGCACAAAATATGTACTAATAAAACATTCATTGACGAGATGAATGAATAGACAGAGACATTGAGAGAAGAATTCTGATCAAAGACTTAGTTGACAGAACTGGAGAATATAAGACCCAGCCTGGTAAGTAGCTGAGGGGAATCAGCAAGGCTGTAAGACAAGCTGATCTCCAAATATGCACAACCTCAGTGGCAAGCTTTTCCAGTAGGAAGGAATTTTCAATCACCAAAATGACAAGGTCCCTTTGGAGTCTGTAACAAGCCAGTTGGGTGGACTACTAAAGAGAAAGGAACCAGTGAGAAGATGATCACCCTGGTCACATGCATGCTATAGTTTAAGAAGATGGCAAGCAGGTGGGGGTGGGGCATTGAAGTTCATAGTCCAAGGCTCCTTGGTTAACAGGAAAAGAAGTCAAAAAGAGGGTAAGGGTTCTAGCAAGAGGGTACAGTTGAAAAGTGATGCACATGCTAAATTGGAGGGGACACAAGGGAAGAAGCAATAGTAGCTGTTTCTGTTAGGTATGCAGGAAAGAAGTGGGTTCTAGCTCAGTTTTCAAGAGCCTTAAAGTTACAGAATCATAGGTAAGACTTGCTTAGTGCCAACTGCTCTTCTGTGGGCATAAGATTCACTAAATAATTTGCTTACAAGTCACATTTCCAGGGCCATTCATCAAGACTTTGATTAAGTAGTTCCAGATTAAGGCACACAAATTTGCATTTTTAAGACTCTCCAAGTAAGTCTAATGCAGGTTTAGAAATGCAGTTCCTGTGCCCACTGAAGACACAGGTGACCTTTCCAGCCCTCACTGTTATCTTCCCTTGAGACTGACCTATGGGGCTTGTGTGGAGGAGCCAGGAGGAGACAAGGAAGGTAAGTAAGAAGGAAGTCATCTAATGGTGATCATAGACACAGAAGCAAGCTTTGGAAGGCTAGAGGTGGAGACAGAAAGGGTGTGGTGGGAGAATCTGGAAGGAGAAGAATCGGTGTTATGAAGGAGAGAGATCTTGAGAAACTGAGGTAAATGGGGCTTGAGGAAGTTAAGGGTGAAAATCCTGACATGACATGATCCTTGGAGCATGTAGAAGAGAGAACCCTTGGATCCTTTGTGCTCACTCTTCATCATGTCCCTGGAGCTACTTGACTAGAGAGTTCAGGAAACTTCGATAACAAAAAGGAAAGAGAAGACAGAGCAGTGTTGTATGGGGGCTCAGTGAGAAGGCAGTGTCATTTTAATCGGGGTTGTGGGGGACACGGTGTAAAGGCAGGGATATTGTGTGGGGCACTGAGGGCTCTTTGCCCACAAGTACTGCTGGGTGGCTTGGACAAGAGCTAGCTAATGTTAGAGTCAGTTGAAGAATCTTGAGTTTAAAAATCCAGCCTGCTATGCAGGTTTAACCAAGCTATTAAAGAGCCATTAAAGAGAAACTAGAGGTTATGTTATTGGATCTCTAGGAGCTTCTAGTGGGCTATAGGCATAACTGCTGTGAGGGTACTGACCAGCCTTAACTGGCATGTTTGTGATGACAATATATATTCCAGTGAATTGTCCCTAGGCTTAATATTTAATTCTTAAAGCAACTAATTTGTGTTCCTATCATTACTCAGTTGATGTATGAAAAGTCTGGCTTTCTCTCTGGGCCATCCTCCTCTTTCGACTTTGTGTGCATTTGGTGTTCCTCTTCCCTGCAGTTCCAGTAATGCTTGTTTTTATGTCACCTTAAACACATCACTTTGCAGTGCTGGATGCTATCAGGCCCCAAATCTTCCTTCTTCACACGTTAAGGACAGAGGGATAGGGCCTCTTGCTCATGGCCTAAAGTAGGTTGGCACACTGCTGGAAAGTAAGAGACTTAAACAAGGGACAATAGTGTGGCCAACAGGCTGAGCCTGGCTGCTCCCTGCAACACACAGGGTTGGCAAGATTTCAAGGGGCCCAGGCCGCAGGTGAACTTTCAAATGTCTGTATCTACTCAATATAGCTGGTGAATGCATGGAGTATGCTGCTTTTCTATCACTTAGGAGGTTGCCCACCAACTCTAAGGTTCTGGATCATACTCGTAGAGACCATCTGTGATGGTTTGAATGAAAATGGCTCCTATAGGCTCACAGGGAGTGGCATAATTAGGAGGTGTGGCCTTGTTAGAGTAGATGTGGCCTTGTTGGAGGAAGTGTGTCACATGAGGTAGGCTGTGAAGTTTCAAGCCAGGATCAGTATCACTCTCTCTTCCTGCTACCTCCCAATCTAGACTTAGAACTCTCAGCTACCTCTCCAGCACCACGTCTGCCTGTGTGCCACCATGCTTCCCAACAAGATGACAATGAGCTAAGCCACTGAATATAAGCCAATTAAGGGTTGCCATGGTCATGATGTCTCTTCAATAGAAAGCCTACCTAAGACACTACCCTTTGAAAAGTGTCTCATATTCCCATTACTTCTCACATTCAAAACAGAGATATAGAACTGAAAACTTAGCCAGTCCACAGATCTCCTTCTGCTCTTGTACTTTGCTGAGCTCTGGGGAGCCAACCGCACCACATCATGTCTGTCATGCTGAACACAGTTCTCCCTGCTGCTGTGACTAGTTTCTTTTCTGCATCCTATTCCTTTTCCAGATTTGAGGGTGCCTGGGCCCAAGCAAGGAGGGTTATGTAGTGTGCTATCTGAGTTGGCCTGTGTCTGAAACTTTGTCTTTCTGGCACCGTGACAGGAAGGTGACTGCTATAATGAGAAAGAAGCATTGCACGCTGTCACCGCCACAGACTAGGATGATCATCCACTGTCTATTTTTCTTTTAGTTCCCCCACCACTGTTTCCATAATCTTGCATTTTTTTGTATTTTAATTTTTTAACTTGCTTCTATCTCATTCTTTTTTTGTTGTTGTTTATTGTTTTTTTTCATGCAGAAATATAACATTATGTGAACATAAGTATGAAGTGTTGGGACCACGGAGGTAGAGTCCAGAGAGACTGTCAAACGCCAGATATAGATCACACATAGCTTGTGAGAGGTGACACACATATATGAATACTTAGGCTTTGCACATGTGTCGGGAAAGTATGAATACACAGGTTGTAGGTGTAGAAGTGCTTCAAAAGAGTTTGTTTTAGGGTAGATGGTTAGAGAAGGGAGAATCTGGTATAGAAGATGGTCCAAGAAGACAACTTGTCTATATGTGATCCCACTCCAATTGGCCGCAAGCATACTCCATGAACTGAGCTAAACTAGTACACAAGCACTGACGCCCTGGAATTAAAATGTCTGGCTCAAGTCACAGTTTAGTTGGATATAAGCCAGTGTGATTGGAGTTATCTGCCTTGGTTCTCAATTTCCACACATATGAAATCTGATTAGTAGACATTTGTCACATACTTTACAGGCTCAGTGTGTGAGAGGATCATGAAAAGACCCAGTATAGTGGCCCTGTACATCCTAGTAGTTTACGGCTATATTTAGGTGTACTTATGGGCCATTGAGCACAGGAAACACACTGTGGTTGGCAGAAAAGTGAGCCCACTACACCCTTTCACTTTCCCCTATGGCTGAATCTATGTCCATCAGTACTAGCATAAGAGTGAGCCTTTGTGGAGACCACAGAGGACATCTTACCCAAAGGACCATCATGGGTAAAAATCCCAAGCTCACTGACAGAACTTTCATAAGCAATCATCCAAAGAACAGCACAGGCTAACCTCTAAGATCCCCTGAGACACACCCCTAACTCAGTTAATTACATCTCAGTTCCTGACAGATGAACTTTTGGCATCATGACTACTGTCATATATTCATTTTTTTTCCATAAAATTTTCTTGACGGGCTACTATGTGTGGATCTCCAAGTGAGATCATAGATATAAACTAGATGTAGATCCTATGCCCATGGATCTTGTAGGATTAAGGGTAAAAAAAGACTTTTTATGAAACAACTTGAAAGAAAAAATTGCAACTTGAAGGTAAGGCTATAGAGTCAGGAAATCTACCTGTGTCAGGACTATGTGCTTAACTCTCAGAACCTCAAGTACCTGTGGTTAAGGCAGGTACTGAACGCATACTTGTTGAATGAACACTAGCCTTTTCCTCACTGTGTAAATACAATGGGAAAATCAAGATATGACAGGTGTGCAATGGGATGAGGTTTGTTGATCTTTATAAAGTCTAGGGAAGCCTTCCTTCAGGAATGGATGCTGGAGGTGGACTTCAGTTAGGTGAGGTAAAGCCAGGTGACTTATAGAGGGTGCTGTAGTTAAAGGGCACAGGAGACTTTGGAAGAAATGAAAGCAGATGTCCTTCTGGTCAATAATAATGGCAGGTACATGAATAGAAAGAGTGACCATATGGGCCAATTAACAGTAAGTGTTGGAAGACAGGAAGGAAATCATAGCATTCCACATGTATCAAAAAAGGTTCAATACTTGTAGTTAATAGATGAACTTTGCCCTACCGATAATTCACAATCATTTCAATTTCAGCTCAGTAATATGAGGCCTTCAGTCTTCCTGTGTTCTTAAAGTCACATATCTACACTGATTTACAGAAACCCTTATTTAATCTTCTCATCAGCCTTTTGAGACAGACACAAAAATCCCAAAAGCCTAGTTGAGGAAAAGAAGGATCAAGGAGTTTGAGTGACATGTGGCTGAATTTAGATGTGAATCTATGTCTGTACTACTAATTATGTCCTCCAAGATGATATTGTCTAACCATCCATCAGCATGACTGCATTTGGATATGGAATCTATAAGAAGGTACTTAGATTAAATGAGGTCTTAAAGGTGGAGCCCCTAACTAACATCATAAATGTTCTTCTAAGAGAAGATACATGAGTCAGCTAGTTGGGTTTTATTCTCATCTCTCTTCTTTATGTTTCTTTTTTTTTTTTTTTTTTTTGGTTTTTCGAGACAGGGTTTCTCTGAATATCTCTGGCTGTCCTGGACTCGCTTTGCAGACCAGGCTGGCCTCGAACTCACAAAGATCCGCCTGCCTCTGCCTCCCAAGTGCTGGGATTAAAGGTGTGCGCCACCACCGCCCGGCTTCTTCTTTATGTTTCTGTTTCTCCATTTTTTTTTTTAAATTCCAGTTGGAGTTCAAAAGAAAGACTATGTGAAAAAGCACAAATGGTATTTCAAAATGACACGACATATTCCCTGTTGTGTCAGAAAAGGACAAGAACTTAAGTTCTCAAGTCACCTGGTCATCATGTCCACACCCATCTTGTGGTATGAGTTTTGTCTTAAAAAAAAAAAACCAGTTATGAGAATGTTTTTGTTTAATCCCAGGTGTGAGGCTGCTTAACTGCAGGTGTAAAGTATTAACTGTCTCATGAGCTAGCAGGGGCGTGGCTTAGCCAGCTGCAGCCTATAAACTCTATGGACTTGGGAGAGAGGAATAAAAACATCAGCACCCCCCCCCTCCCCAGGAGAAGAGGGCCATAAAGAAGAGAAAGGGCTACAAGGAAGAAAGAGGTTGATGCTCGCCCTGCTGCTGGTTCTTCCTGCTGCTGTTTCCTGGTTTGCTGGACTACAGAGACTGATAATGCCCCCAGAGAACCTAGGACCCTAAAGAGTCAGAAGTAGCTCAAAGAGACCTATGTCCGTCCCTTCTCCCTCTAACCTTCTTTCTCTCCTGCATAGTGTTGGGGGATTGGGAGGAACAAGGGGTGGAAGGGAAGTAGCAGAATTAATTACAGTAAAATAAATTAGAGTGTATAATTAAGTTAAGTACAAAAATAATAAAAGCCACTTGCTACTTCTGCAACTTTCCTAGTCAAAGGAGTGAATGAAGGTCATAATCTGTATAGCATTTTAATCTCACCCTTTCTCATTTAGTGGTATCATGACTAAGGGACAAGCATTTATGACCTATGAGGCTTGGCAGGGTGTGTCTTTGTTAGTCATGAATCTGCAGCTGTATAAATTGACGGTGGAAAATACAAATGTTACTATTTTTCATAAGACTGAGATAGACATGTTTTAGACAAGTAGAGCTGCCAGGCTTTCTTCTCTGGATGCTGTGCTGAGCACACTGGCATCCAAATGTTTGGGTATGTGGGTGAAGGTATCTCTGTCTCTTTTGATTATGCACTTGGTAAACACTCTGGTACACAATAAAGTGTGTGTGTCTGGGCCTCATCCAACACATATCCTTCCCCTGTGTATTTTGGCATTACCCACACTCCTTGGTCCTATTATTAATCTGTAAAATGGAGGTAATAACCTGTCCTGATCAGCTCTGACATGACTCCAAGCAATATTTAGTAAATCACAGATATTGCTATCACTAAAAACAACCTAAGAAATTCTATTTTAAAATAAAAATTTTAGTACCAAGTCAGCATCTTTCTTTGTCTTGGTAAAAGAAAAAACAAACAAACAAAACAAGAGTATTCATGGGAAGGAAATTTTTCCCTAGAAACAGTCATGTAATAATCCATTTGGTCTCTGGCCTGGGTTCCTGTCAACCCAGCTCTGTGTACATATATAGCAGAGGACTTATCCTTGTTAGTGATGACCCATTAGATGTTTATTATGGGGTGGCAGGGTAAATTCACTTCCTCTGAGCTCCCTAAACAAATTCCCCAAGTGTCTGTGAAAGCCTTCATGTTCTACATGCTTGTTTTCTAAAGCTTCAAGCCACACCCTTTTGAAATCTACTATAGAGAACATACTAGGGAAGGGAGCAGGCAAGCCTATCTTTGAAGTAGGCCTAAAGCACAAGACCATAGCATTCCAGCAGGCAGAGGAAGGAAGGAGCATGCTGTACCCACCTGCCACTGCTGATGAGGGGCTTATTTCTAAGACACACACAGCACAATGCACACACAATGCAGAGAGAAAACAAGAGACACAGATCACACATTTCAGATGGTTGGTGGACAAAGTTCAGTACGTGTCAAGCTTGCTACATGTGAGGTGAACATGGAAAATGGGGTCTCTCTTCCCCCGTTCATCAGCTGCTTCCCTCTCACCAAACTTCAGCAAATAAAGACACACACACACACACACACACACACACACACACACACACACCCACACACACGAAGCATCACCCTACGCTGACTCTGGCCTATGGAGTGAAACGTTGAATGGAAATATGGACACAGCTGTACGGCAAGATGGAAGATGAAGGACTAGGGCTTCCGGTAGTAGTCGTTCATGCCCCCCCTCCCCCTGATTTCCCCAACCATGGGGAAAAACAGACTTCAGAAAATGTCTGAGCTTTTTACAGGGAATAGAAGGGTCTCCAGATGAGGACTCAGCCTTCTGTTCCCTATTTATCTCCTTGTATGAGAACATGGCCTGGTGATCTGCATGAGAATCAGGATGACAAGAGTTGATGTCGCTTAAATCTATGACTGTGATCCCAGGAGCATCTACTCTTATTATGGAAGTTACCACATCTACAATTGCTTCTAATTTATCCCACGTACTTCTGTCTTCTACTTGTCTTCAGATGACACTGCTATTGAAACATCTCATGGTTCTGTGTTTCATATGGAATTTATAGTCACGGTGGATTCAGAATTTGGTTTGTTTCATTTGAAAAGGGGCAAACTTGGCCAGAATAAATTACTGTGGAAACATGACTGCAGGATGTGCCAGGGAAACTGCAGGGAGTGACATATTTTTAGCTAAGGGTGGTAGGTGGAACAATATGGATGGAAACAGGCCAAGCAGATTGTGTCTACCACCCTCCCAAGCTCCTGGAGCTCCCTCATATGGCCACTCCCTCCAGATCCAGGCTTCCTGCACTCACCATACAGTGTGATGCTGGCATTGGTGTTCCCAAGCTTATTTGTGGCCACACAGGTATAGTTCCCATAGTCCTTCTCTGAGACATTGAAGAAAGTCAAAGTGGATATGCGGCCTTTGTTCTCAATCCTCACTCCATCCAAGCCAGTGGCTAACCTGTAGTAGGAGAAAGGACTGTTGGTCTGGACCCACCAGCTAAGTGGAAGAGCAGGTATTCAAAGAATGCAAAGGTGAGTCCTAGAATTACTGTGATGAGGCCCCATTCAAACACTCTTTCTTCTGACTAGACCAGCCCATCAACTCAAGCCTTACATGCCATATCCTCTTATCATGAGGGAAAAAAGAATTGTACTCAAAAGCCAACTCATTGGAGGCTACCATGTCTAATACTAATCCAAGATTCTGAAACAAGGTCAATTCATTTTGTTGAGTTCCCAGCTTCCTTTCCTTTTTTTTTTTTCTTCTCACTTCTGATTCTAAAAGGAGACACTGTCAAAAGGAGGTTATAACATGTTTTCATCCTGCTTTATTTTTCCCTCTGGAGTTTATTACCCTCCTTCTCCTGGATGCATGATCAATCAGCTCTGTTTCAGAGCAGCCCTAGTTCCTTCAAGGTACCTGGTGTCTTCCTTGAACCACTGGAATTCAGCCATCGGGACAGCAGAGGCTTCACAGCTCAAGATGCCCTTTTGACCAACTGAAACACCAGTGTTCTTGGCTTTTGAGATATAGGGAGGGTCTGTGGAAACAAAAGCAAGCAAGCAAGCCACACACACACACACACACACAAATGTGATTCCAGGGAAGAGGACACATCTGTTCCTTTGTGACACCCCTCCTCTTAGTAAAACAATCATTTATTTTAGGAAGCTGTTACACTTAAATGTGAAGATTCTCAGGCCTTCAAATCAATTCTAAGTTGGTCATGGTCCCCACCTGCTGAAAGCTCTGAGAGTCCCAGGAAGACCCCAGTTATAAATGACAGCACAGGCGACGGTGAGCCAGCCAAACAATCCCGATAAAAGACTGCCCTTCCTGCTGGCAGGCCCTTGAGTGTGGGGCTTTGAAAAGGGCACCCACTTCTAGCTGGCTGGTTTAATCCTTGCTCCGCCCCTGCCCGGAATTCCCCGGACAGCAGATCAACTCACAGTTTACAGTGATTTTTACTTTCCTCACATCAGGTGCAGCAACATCGTTCAAGGCGCTGCACTCGTATTCCCCGGACTGGTCACGTTTGATGTCAGAGATCTCCAGGTATTCATCCTCACTCACAAAGCCCTGGCCTCCTGGGAAGAGAAAGGGCAGAGAACAACGTAGAACTGTTCATCTAGGAGCAGAACCATCATCAGAGCTGAGAGTGTAAAGCGAAGCGGCAAAACCATGGAGTGGGATTGTACACCCAACCGAGAGATAGGGTGCTACAAAGTAAGACATTCCCTGATGGAGCCTGGGATATTTGCAGGCAAATCGCTTACACTTTTTTAGGGAATTTGATAATAATGGATGATCAATTTTTTAATAATTATAAAAGTTAATTAAGAAAATGCTTTATAAATAGCCCAATACATTAATAAAGTTTACCAGTCTAAACAAACCTGTCATGATCAGTAATATAACAAAACGCTGCAAGTAACTTTAGGTTTTTATAAACAATATTTTATATATAGAAATGCCTCTGTATATAAAATATAAGCTAACCAACTCGTAATAAAAATAAATGAAATGTATTTCACATTTTAATACAAATAAATTCAAAGTTTCTGGTTTGCTTTCAACCTGAGACAGATAATAAATAACAGCTCAGTTTAGCCATTCCACAATGTATATATATATATATGTGTGTGTGTGTGTGTGTGTGTGTGTGTGTGTGTGTGTGTGTATTATGTTGTACATGATAAATAAATATAATTTTAATTGTCACTTTAAAATTTAAAAATTTAAAATATAGTGGAGTAGACTAGGGGATTGATGACTGAATTATTTTGTGTTGATGTAGGAAATACTTGAAATTTTGTCAAAATAAATATAACTATAGGTCCATATAGCAATGCAGACCAGTAGTTACTACAACAGCCCAGGGATTCCATAGCTGGCTTGGTGGGTCGTTCTGAAGGACCCAGTCTTATAATCTTACAGAGTTAGCAGTTTGATATTCAAAATATTGGAAGGTTGAAAAAAGTTGCTGTACTTTGATTTGTTATTGCATGTTCTTGCTGCAGACTGGAACCTTGCCCTCATTTCTCATCTTGTTGTCTGGCTCACAAACACTCTTTCTCTGTGTTCTGTTGAATACTATGCTGCTCTGAAAGCTCAAAGTGAAGACCAAGAGGCAGAATCGTCTTCCTTTCCCACAGGCCTGAGGCCCCATCTTCTGTGCTCCGGAGACTTACCTTGAAAGTTTAGCAAAGATAAACTGCATGTCCTCTATTGTAACTAGGTTGACTGACCCCTGGGAGATTTTTAAACAGTAAAACAAGAATGAAATTAAACATTCCTTAAGTGAACCTTCTGTCTCCAGTCTCACTTTGGCATTTCGGGAATGGACAAGAATGGCAGGATAGGAAGTTTGGCTCTCTTTGGTAAGACTCCATTATTCTTTAAAAGAACGTACTACAGAATACTTGCTACCATGTAATTAACTCACACAGTATTCAACAAAACAGACGAGCTACCTACAATGGGCCTGGCGGGAACCTCAAACAGGTCCAGTGTTTTCTTGTGGGGAAAATAAGCCTTGGCTTTGCATAGACACTGTGAAGATGCTGAGGAAAAACTGGTCAGGCTCAAGAGTGGCAGGCAAGCCAGGAGTACTGACCTGTGAACTGAAGGATGACTTCACATGAGGCCACATACCTGTGTGTGACCAAGCAGACCTGGGGTGCTCCGTAGGGGATCCCTAAATACCCTCTGGAATATGAGGGTTTATTTTCACTCTCTGCAATGCTCTTTTCATGGCATGGATATATAACAGCACAAAAGGAAGAAAGGAAGAGTGCAATCCAGTCAATGGGAAAACAGATTTTGTTAAGTTTGAACTAAAAAGGAAGTGCTTCTCAGATTTTAATTTGCTTATAAATTACTTGGGGACTTAAAAAAAACCATAGATTCTTATTCAGTCATTTGGAGTGGGTTGCATGATTCTGAATTTCTCCCCAAGCGTCACTGTGCTGCTGGTCTGAGAGAGCCCTGCAAAAGCTGTCCTGAGATCACCCTCCAGCAATGATGGCATTAGGCAGACTCCAGTTCTGAAACGGTCCCAGATAATCACAAGTTCATGATGGATGGACAGTGCCTACACTGTAGTTTGGATCTTAAATGTTGCCTGAAAGCTCATATGTCAGAAGCCCTAGTCAAAAACCTGACACCATTGAGAGGTAGCACTTTAGGAGGTGGGATCTAATGGGACGTTTTAGATGGAGGAGGTGTGAACTTGGAGGTGACAGGGGACCATGGCTCCCGCCCCTCCTCCCCCGCCGAAATAAGTGGTACAAAATGTGGGATTTTCCCCTGGATTATGTCCTCCCCATGATGCGCTGCCACTTGGCAGGACCACATTGAAATAGCCAATCATGAACTTCAGTTCCTTCAGCCCATGAGGCACAGAAACCCTTTTCCTTATCATACACTGATCATCTCAGGCATCTGTCATAGTAATGTGACTCTAGTTCAGACATGGTCAGTGGGCCAGAAAGATGCACTGAGGTTCACCCCATGCTAAGGTCTGTCGTATCTGCATCTCCAATACTTCATGAACTTCAGGAGCTCGGAGGACCTACCAAGGCTGAGGTCAAATCCCTTGAAACTGTGGTTCCCATTGGCTCTCTGTGACTTGGTGTAGAACATGCATCTCCACAAACAGGCTTCTTGGCTGAACAAGGAGGCTCAGTGAAGATGAGCTCCTGACTACTTTGAGTGACAGATGAGATTTTCAAAGCACAACCAATTAAGACTGGTGAATGCCTGGAGCCCTGGGAGACCACAGGACAGAAGCTTTCCCTGTCCTTTCTAATATTGACTATAAACTTCTGACTCTGCTTCAGAGAAGAGGCAGGATTCAGAGTCTGAGGGAAGCACAAGACTGGACAGTGGGAAGATGGGAAAATGTGCCAAAATGAGGACAGCTGGAGCATGCAAGATGCCAGGGACCTACAGGACAGTGTAGACATTTTCGAAGGGATTTCTTTTAATAAAGGCTACACGACTATAATATTTTCTCTGACAAAAAGACATTTAAAGAGGTATCTAGGATAGTCCCCCAAATTATCTTTATGCCTGATCTCAAGCCAAGGACCTAGAGGCATTATGGATTTGACATACAACTTGAGGCAGCTCCATTAAAAGTTTCTAAAAATAGGGATTGTTTCTTTGGAAGAATGGGGCTAGTTCAAAGACAATAGTTCAATTCATTGTCCTCAGTAGACTAAGATATACATAGCTACAAACGGGGCTTTTCACATAGGGTTCAAGAGGATATCTGTTGTGACCCAGGACAAGCACTTGGGGTTGAGCAGGCAAGTTTCATGGGTCCATGGACACATTTACAAGTTCCCACATAATAAGGCCACAGAACAAAGAGAGGTCTTCTTGATCACCCAGGTTCACCTCTGTCTTCCGAATGATGATGTAGACAGAAGCTAAAGTGAGAACAAGGATGCTTGGCCAGCTCACTGTCCCTGCAATCACCAACAGTTATTTAACTGGAGTCTATTATGATCCAGGAATTGTGTTGGGCACTTTGTATTTGTGTGTGGTAGGGGTGGGAGTGGGACACAGACAATATGGGGAACAAGAATAATTTCAGGAGCCCAAATTTTCAAGCAGATTATACTTCACACTATCTTTAGTGTGATATTTCAGCTCCTTGCTATTTCCAGATCTCTCACAGAAGGTATAGGAGAGAAGGAAGGTACCTCACAGTTGGAAGTACTGTAAGTATTAGGGGATGCCTAGATTAGACAGGAAGTCCACAGATACACCTGAGGCCCCCTGACCTACTTCTGCTCCCTTCTCTCCTGAGCCCCAGCAGGCTACGTGTCGGCCATATGTCTTCCACCCGATCTTCCTTTCTGCTTCTCTAGTCCCTTCAGACTCCTTAGGGCACAGTTGGAAGGAAGAGAGGTCAAAGACTTCAGCCTTCCATGTTTGGGAGATTATTGTTCTGAACAGAATGCTATCTCTCCTCTCAGAAAACCCTTGGGGACAGTTTTAGAAGATGTCCTTTCCACTCTCTGTTGACTAGACTATTCAGATAATCAAAGCCACCCCATCTTTTTCTTGAGGCAAGTCCAGTCCAGCTCATCTATGGAAATGATTAAGTCACCTCAGGTGACCCTCATCCCTGCCATTCTTCTATATATGCTATTTACAGCTGCAGGTCTAGCTACAAAAAACGGATCTGTGAAGTTGAACACCAGTACCTGTCACAGCTTGCCACGAGACTGTCAGGAGGTGACACCGAGGAGCATGCCCAGAGGGTGAGAGCCTCAGAGAAGCAAGTGGCAGGAGATAATCACCGAGGGGATCTAGAGGCACAGTGGGAAGTAAAAAGCATGGATAGGGAGCTCCAAGAAGGAAAAGACAGGAGGAAATAAGAGGCAAGACAGAAATCAGTAGTGGGGGACAGTGGACTCCACAGAAATGCTTTTACTCACATGGGGAATGGACATGTGGCCCAGTGATTGCAGCCCTTAATGATGATCCCCGGCTGTACTGAGTTCAGGAGGTTGGGATCATACCCAAGTTGATTGTGTGCACACTTTTGTCCTGTACTAGTCTTTCTGATCTACCTAGGGAAATAGCCTTTGTCTTTTCACTGAAGCTAGGTGGCAAGTCAAGCTATCAGAGAGCAAGTGCTTTGCTCCTTTACATGTAGAACACAGCAGGTTTACAAGGAAGCATGCACCAGCTGACATGCCTCTTGGTTGGAAATCCTGCAGTGGATTTCCGGAACAAGATAAGATCTCAGGAAGAACGCATCCCACAGCTTCCTGCTGTGAGGTTGAATGCAGTGTGGTGGAGACCAGCAGAAGGTCCTGTATGACAGTATGCCCAAATCGTGTCATTCTACCATTGTAGGATTTGTGCCACTAAAACATCTGTCTCTCCTCTCTCTCTCTCTCTCTCTCTCTCTCTCTCTCTCTCTCTCTCTCTCTC
>CAJQZJ010003694.1:15850160-15900617 GCA_907164525.1 Lophiomys imhausi
CTCTCTCTCTCTCTCTCTCTCTCTCTCTCTCTCTCTCTCTCTCTCTCACACACACACACACACACACACACACGAGACAACAATTGATTAGAATATAGCTTTCCATCTTTCAGGTAAGACTAGAGCTGGACTGGAATCCAAGGCTGACCCAGGTTCTTTACACTCCCTCTGTGGCCTGAAGATAGGCAGGACAGCACAATGGGGACACATGACATGTCACATAAGCACTAGCATAATGCCGAGCCCAATCACTAGAGTGACCAAGTCCAGACTCACAAGGACCCATTACCTACAAGGGTGTGTCAGGAACGGACTGAGCATACAAGGTCCTCCTTGTTTCTGCAGCACAGATGCCTATCTCCTTACTAAATCAATGATGTCTCCCCAACTAACAAGTGCCTTAATCACCGATATCTCATGGGTGAGACAAAGCGTGAATGGAAGAGAGAAATGCTTGCCTTCTATGAATTTGATGGTCCAAATAGCATCTGTTTCTCTCTTCTTCATAAAAAATATTTGTTAAAGATTTATTTATTTTTATTTTATATGTATGAGTGATTTGCCTGTACAGATATCTGCAGCACATGCATGCAGCAGCACCCTCTGTGGCCGGAAGATGGTGTCAGATACTCTGAAGCTGGAGTTACAGGTGGGGTGCTGAGAATAGGAATGACCTTCTGAACGAACAGCCATTGCTCTTAACCTCTGAGCAATCTCTCTAGCCCCAAGAGCTTTCTTCTTCTGAAGTTCAGAAACATTGGCTATAGGAGTGCATTTGGACTGAGTTCAGGTCATAGAATTGGAAATGTGCATCACCTCAGGTAGCCTGAGGTTTGAACTGTTTGTTCTTCCTTCAATACAGTAGGTGTCTATTGTCTGAGTCACTGACACTCAAACAGGAATGGCATGATCTGCTTCTTTGGCCAGGTTATGCATCTGCTGTGGGCTAAACATGCAGAACGTGTTCAGGCTGCCCCTGACAGCTAGATGTCTGGGGATGGAGTCTTATTTGCCTTATTTCTCTTATTTGCCTCCCCCCAGTCCAGTCCACAGCACTGGCCTCTCTCCACCACTCCTCTTCCCTTGGAAGGCTACTGGCAATAAGCTAGCCTCGGCTTCTCCTTAATTAGATAGAGGACCGTGGACTGCAGTGCTCCCTTGCTTGCTCCAGGCTCCCAGGTACACTGTTCCCTTCACTGCACTAGAGTTAATGAAAAGTGTGATAAACCCGCTATTTCCTTCTCTCTTAATTAATACAAGCAATTGAATTGTGCTAAAGTAATTTTGGTTGGGAGACTGAGCCCGTGGGTCAACGACTCACTTGTTGTCACTGACAAAAAAAAAAAATAAATAAATAAATAAAAAATGCTTTGTCTTGGGCTCAGAGAACTTTTCTCAGGCTCTGGCTCCCAGCACCTGCCCCATCCAGAGTGGTGTGCTGGCTGCCCTCCTTGCTGTTGACAGCAATTGGATGATGACAACGTCAGTGTGCTCCTGTGAAAGGTAGCTGAGCTCCAGCGTGGTGGGGAGCATCCCAGTAAGGGTGCTGTAGCTCGTCAGCAAGTCTCTCAAACCCTGTTCTCATATTCTGATTGGAAATATCAAGGACCATAGAAAAAGAAAACGAGTCAAGGATCTCATCCAGGATGAATGTCTTGAGAGGAAACAAAGACTGTGTATGGCATGTAAAGGTTTAAGAAGTGGGTACCCAGGGACTAAGAGCAGACCCAGGAGGAAGTGCCTAGAATATAAGGTTCTCCCTGTCTCCCATCAGCCTTGCTCAAGGAGCAATTTGAAGGTGGCCCCTTACGCCTGTGTATTCAGGTTTTATTCTGGGTGACTCCCAGACAAAAGATCATTTTCAAAGTTCCCAGGAGCCTCGAAGGAAGAAGCAAGGATGAGAATCCAGGGACACTGATATGACCCTGAGGCCTTTGCTTTCCAAGTGCTGATCTTGCTCATGAGCATTCCTTTTCTGGTTGTCAGTCAGGTCCTTGGAGCACTCAAGGCTGAGCATGTTAGTGAGTTTGGATCTGCCACTGTTGTTGTCTGTGGAAAACAGCATCATGAAGTTGGCACAAGAAACTTTATTGCAGATATGACTGGAAGAGCCCTTGCTGTGGTACAAGGTACTAACAGTCGGGGTGGGGCTGATACCATCCACTGCTCTCTGTCAGTCTCCAGTGACAAGAGTGGTCTAGATACTCCAGCAGAGAGAGTGGCCTCCCTCCAAAGCACAGTGATGGTGCCTGTCAGCTGAGCTGGGTGATAGTCTCTTTTCTAAGTGGGCTCAGTATGCATAGGAAGAATTATGGTATAACACTTTTTTAAAAATTTATTTTTTTTCACTGAGATTATAATAAAATTATGTCATTTCCCTCTTCCATTTTCTAAAACCTTTCTATGCACTCCACATTGCACTTTTGCAAATTCACTGCCTCTTTTTTTCATTAATTGTTGTTACATACATACACATAAGTACAAATGCTTAAAAATGAGATGGACAAGGCCAGAAACAGTAGACATGAAAACATGGACAGAGTAAAATGTAAGAGGCCTCAATGTTACACAAAGAGGAATCCCCGAGCACAGATCCAGGGAAGAGCACACCTATTGTTATTCAATAACAAATTGGTCAGCCATGAAAACAAACACGCAAGCAACAGTAGACAGACTAAGCCAGTTGTAATTATGTATTTAGGTCGCAGCATCTTTAGGACATAGATGATGCTATTGTCCTATTGAGTGTCATTCTGATTGATAGACAGTGTCTGTGAGGATATGGCACGTTCCTTTAAATGGATGTATGGGACATGTGCCAGGAAAAGGACACACACACGGGGGGTGGGGAGACGGGGGGGAGAGAGAGAGACTCATCTAGTGATCTGCGGAGCACAATAGTATACTAGGGTTAATAAAAATGTTGCTACTGAGTTGGTCATGGCAACACACCAGCTCTTGGGAGGAAGAGGCAGAATGGAGGAAGACAGGCACAAGTTTGAGTCTTGATCTACACAGAGTTCAAGTCCAGCCAGCATTATACAACAAGAGTCTACCTGAAAACAAAACAAAACCAACAGTATATAGCATTTGCATTTTAACAAATAGTCTAGTATAAACCACACAAATAAGAATTGAGATCCAAACAGTATACAGATGCAAGAAAAAATAATCACTTTAAAATAGCAGGGCATAAAGTACTAAGTTATTGACAAAGTGTTTAAGAATATTTGAAAGCTGTTATTTATTTTATAAACTTTTTTCTTATTATTACTATTAATTACTCTCCGAACCACTAGTTATTATGGACATATAGAAATTACAGGTAACTCTGAACAGTAAGAGTAGCAGCAAGCAGCAGGGAAGTCAAAAACAAAAACAAAAACCACAAGGCATTGAAGAGACACCGTATTTTCTCTGTGCATGAATTAAGAAGGTTAGATGTGATCCTGCTCCAGTCTAAGCAGGCTCCACGTGTCACCCCTGTCCATTTTCTTCAGAAAACCAGCATCTTAGAAGAACAGAATGCTTTGGAGCACAATGGGGTCCGTGCCTGTAGATCACTGGAACTGCTGACGATGCTCACTTTGTTGAAGTGGCTTCTTGACCCCTGGCCGAGCTCAGGGTCAGATCAGTCAAGGTCAGGTGACTTCAGAGATTTCTAATAGCAGGAAACTCTGTGGGTGCTAAGCCCCTTGGTGTCTTTCTTATTTCTATGTGTTCTAACTCTTTATCCCCACAATAACTTATTCTTACTCCACATGATGACATTTGTGCCATCAAAGACTCCCTTTTTTATGATGGTGATCCCATATGGCTATGATGGAATTAGGTCCAGTATCCTAGTGACAATACAAGGCATTTTTCATGTGTTAGATGTGAGTGAAGCTTTAGTTATATGATAATGTCAGTGGGATGAAAATATAAGGCACATAATAACCTACAGTGCATAATATTTCACCCTGGCAGATAGTGGTGTGCTGTTTACCATAATAAACTTCTACTGTTAATCTAGAGCACATACATCCTATTTCCAAAGCTTTTGCTGTAAGTAGCTGGCTGAGTCCACCACTATGCATCCTTCATTGGCACTCCATGTCTATGTGGGGTGCATAAGCTCTATGAACCTCTTACAGCAACAACATCACCTAAATCCCCAACTGTGCACCTCTATGATAGAACCTGTCTCCGTTGTCCAGCAGTGTAGAATGACCTATGGTGCCTTTGTCATTTCTGTAGACTGTTTGCCTGGGATAGACCCAGTGGACAGTGGTATTCCCAGTGTAACTGTTAAAAAGTGTGCTGATCCGAATGACAGAGGTCCGTCATCAGGCCCTGGGCTTTGTCTGCCTTTGCGGCAAGCGAACCTGGCTGAACACTCAGTTTTCAGTGCAGGCAGGGGCAGTCAGTGCCTTTGCCAAAAGTGGTCTATGGGCTCTCGGAGGCCTGGCTGTGCTGGGTCAAGGAAGATGCACTGTGCAATTGTTCCAGGGAAGCTCGGAGGCCATCAGCTGCATACTGCTCTGGTGAGAGAGATAGCAACCTGACAGCTGGCAGCTAGACCAGTCAGAGAAGCTGCGTGAGAGAAACCCAACTAGAATCCAAAGGATCCTGGAACACAAGGCAGACTAGGCAGACATCAGAGCAGCGCCTATCTGAAATGGTTTCGATGGGCCCCACCATTAAAGGAAGCTGCCCTGGGGCCTTTCCAAGCTTCAGGGTTGGGGGGGGAATGTCCTTCTGAGGAACGACGAAACGCCCCCATTTCATCTGGTGAGGCCTACTTCCTGCCTGACACGGCTCACTTCGTCTTTCATTTCTTGCTAAGAAGTTTCCAACAGCGCAACCATGTGACAACGATGTAAATTAACAACATTTGTTAATATTTTTGAAATACTTGTATTAGGCAAAGTACCCACTAGCTCAGCCCAATTAGCATGCAGGCAACAGCCAGGGACATTCTGCACACTTGGCAGAGCAGAAAGGTCGGAGCTCTGAAGCATCGCGGGGAGATAGCACTGTTCACACACTGGGCACTTCGAGCCAGCAGAGAGGAAAGGAGAGAGCTGTGCATGCATTCAATCCACAGTCTGCTCCTGAGGCAGGAGGGGCCCCACACAAACTGCCTTGTCAAGCGCTCTTCTCACCTGGGCTTCGGACTGTTTTAGGTGATAGTCTAATTCTTGCATCTAACTTCAGCTGTGATTAAGCTGACCTCTACCCTAAGGCATCTGTCCTCTGTTAGTGCAGTCACCTTAGTAGCCATTCTATCCACATGACCTTCTACGACTCCATATCAGTAGACAGAAATACTGGAGACAACATTGAAGGAGACATTAGAAGGCCCGGGATACAATCTCAGTTTTATTACTAATATGCTATGTGATTTTGAATAAGTATTTTGTCTTGCAATCCAAGCCTCAATTATTTTTTCTATCAAATATAAAAATTGTATGGGATAATCTACGAGGTCACTATTAGTTTCAAGGTTTCATAACCCCTCCTAACTTAGCAGTATGGTTCATGGCCAGAATCTTAAAAAAAAACTCAGTAAGTTTTTTTTTTTTTTTTTAATCTGGAACTCTGATGATATAGCATTGATGGACAGAGTTCCAGAACAGGAGCCCTGGCCCTGCCACCCAGCAAGGGGCACACCGTGCCTGAAGTCTGGCAGGTGCACAGCAGAACTGACCCATGTTGCTTCATTGTGTATGGTATCTTGACAATGCAGGCCCAAGAGTAGAGACACCACCACCAGGGCAAGGTGGTTTTCTCTGTCACTGCTCTAGGTGCCTGGTGATTGGGAGGAGAGAGAGATTTTTGACAATTATGGAGGACTGTGTGTGTCTGAAGGTAATGTCCTGTGTTAATGGGGGAAAATTAATTCTTTCCTTTCTAAGACTCCTCTTCACAAAGATTTTGACAAGTAGCTGTTCTCTCTCTCTCCTCCATGGGTAGATACGAATAATGACTTATAGGTACAACTAATCATCCACTTATGTGATTTGAGGCCCATTTACATGAGTCTGAGGGTACATTCCTGATGTTGGAAAATGAGCTTTCTCTGCTTTTTGCCCTCCTCTATCATCACTAAAAATATCCCTTCACAATTCCATGGTTCTCTTTGCTAACCCTTCCCAGAATACAGCTGGTGTTGAGAGGAGATAAGGGGCACTTAAGACAAGAAAGATAATGCTGGGTACCAGCTCCCTAAAGCTTGCTGGTTCCAGCTCTTATTAGCATTGAACAATGGCAGCACCGGGTCAGAACAAGGTGCTAAAGGGGGCCAAAGCAAGACAAGGAGGTCGGATTCTAGCCTTCCCACTGCTTCTCCCCATCCTGGGCTCCAGCTGCCCCTTCACTCTCCCAGGTTTTTCAGTTTTTGCCAAATGATGTGTTCAAACAGCTCATGTCATGGGTCCCTTGGCCATTGTTCTTTTCCTGCTTCCCTCAGGATGGTCCCTTAGGTCTAATCAGCAGGGCTTCATGGAACATGTTGCCTGACACCGAGCTGCACCCAGGATTTGTGGGGACTGAGTTTGTGTGCAGTGAGCTATGGGTATGCAAATCTTGCCTCTCCCTTAGAATCTTGAATTGATTTTATTTCTGTAAAAGAGAGCCACTGAGGTTGTTCTGATGTGATGGAAATCTCAGGCAAGCCTATCTCAGAGCCTTGACCTCAGGCTCTGCTGATGATCATCCACGTGCCTGTGCTGGTTTCTTGCATTTTTGTGGCCACTCCCCTCAGGGTCTCCATCAGAAATGTCGTGCTTTACTTAGAAGGGATGTGGAATTTTACAGTCTCTAGATACTTTCCCATCACTCAGATGTTCAGTTTGATGCTTGGTGCCTTCTCTCTGAGATGCCTTTTTTTTTTCTCGAAGACAATAACATTCCAAGAGATAAAGAGTAAGCGAAGGAGGGGGTTCTAAATAACAAGCCGAGAATTCAAGATCTTGACCCACAATGATGGAGTAGTGGAAGGGACTATTTCTTCCAAACCATACTGAGCAAGTACTAGTGCATGGTACCTGGACATACAGGTCTAGAGCTTGATACATAGACAAGTGATATTTAGAGTTTTGGGGCTCCTCATAGACCAAGCTTCTGAAGAGTTTGGGTCATGAGAGGCCAGCTTAGCTACCTTTGTAGCGTGGTCTTTGACTTACTTTCTTTGCTCAACTCCCAACCTTTCTGTTCAATTGCAGAATATTTTGCCCTAATGGCCAGGGATGAAATTAATGTAAATGGCAGTATGTTTTCTATTGCTTTCTTCATACCTTGCCCATATGTACAAGCAGATGCACATGTGCTATGAAAACATCACAATGGAGAAACATCCAACACAACGTAAAAAATGTAGAGCTACCCTTCTTACATATACAGTGTAATTTAGGAAATCGATCCAAGAATACCTGTCTACACAGATGAATAAAGGGGAGGATTGGGTTGGATTATTTGTGAAATGTTATTAGGTCTTATTTTTGATAGTCATTAGGTAGTTTTCAAAAATAATATGTATGCTTTCTAGCCATTGATGTATGTGTGTTTGTGTGTGTGTGTGTGTGTGTGTGTGTGTGTGTGGTGCCCTGTGTAAGAAAATCAGAAAAAGATCTTATCTAAATCTCACATGAAAAAAACCCAAAAAGATAAGAAAGCCACCAAAGGCTAGAGCTTAGCAAATCAGATGATAATTTATCTGGAGAACAAAACAAGCGATATTTACATTATTAAATCACAATTACAAAGCAAATCAGCTGCAGAAGAGAAGAGATCATTTCCATCAATTATTACTGAACTGAACATAATTTTTCAATCACCAGCAGATTGTAAATGGGGGCTGTGGCTCATCCAGGAACTCTTCTATCACAGGAGTTATTAATCAGGTATTAACTTTGTCGAATTAGCAAGGACACCGACAGGATGGGGTGGGGGGGGGAGCAGGATACATGGCAGGCAGGAGGTGGCAGCCAGGTTAATTTCTGAGATGGAAGCATAGACCGTTCTAGAGAACCAGGGTCAGTCACCTATGCAACTGGCACTGCTGCGGGGGTGAAGGAAGCACTTAGCCCTGCTGTTTTCATCCCCTAAGATCAAGGTATGACCAGACAAACATAAAGAAGTAATGCATAATTCATTGGCCTTTGTAGGATTGCTACAATGATGACAGTGTGTGCTGGGAGTCCCAGCCCCATGAATTGTCCTGCCTGGGGTGCAGCTGAAATGGCTGACTTTGTTGTGGCTTCTCTACCCAGGACCCTAACTCAGGTTGTCTTGGTCTCTGTGTAACATATGGAGTGCATCTATCAGAAGTTCGAAATGCTGGTGGAGACCTTTTTGGGGCCCTTGGGTATGCTGGGGTTCTACAATGTCTCCTTTATGAGTAAAGGATCTTTGGTCCTGTTTTCTATCTTTCGCCATCCAATCGCTTTTTCAACCCTTGGATTTCTGTGCCAAAAGAGAGAGTGTTCCAACTCCTTAGCCCTACTTGCTCCCTGTGGGGACTGAGGATTTCTTCCTTTAGAACAGGACAGGTGATTCTACTGAGGAACTCATTTATATTTTGTTCTCAGAGCTGTGAAAGACAGGGATTCTGGCTCCTCTTTGTCTCCTGCAGGTGCCAGGCAGGCTTTTGAATTCTCACTGCTGAGCTTCCTGCTCAGGGCTTGGTAATGACTGCTGTCCTGGGGTCCACGGCAGTTGCTAGGCACCCAGAAGATTACCACCATTCTGGCTGTTGTTTCAAAGAAACAAGCCAAAGAAAGAAGCTAGCTGTTGAAGGTGGGCATGAAACAAGCCAGGGGACAGGAAAGGTCTGGTGTGGGGTGGAAGAGGTGACATTTAAGTGGCTATCTGTGCATTTCCAATGCATACACCAGTGAGTGTGGGTACTTCAGTCTGTGGAACATCGAGGTCAGATCCAGAAGCACCAACCACTTTCAACGCCTCTCCATCTTCCTCTTCTCTCCCTCCCTCCTCCCTCCCTGCTTTGCTTCTCCCTCTAACAAACATCTTTCAGTGTTACCCATTGTATCCACCACTGAAAATTGGTGACCTAGTCTTGAGCATTCTGAATATTTTCAAAGGGAAAAGCAGTCTCCAGAACGAATAATCCATGTGAGTAGGGTCTCATCAAATTAACCACAAGCATATAGATCATCCCTACCCTTGAGTTTTATTGAAGTGAAATCCCACATTATGCATGTGCCCACTTTTCCTCTGCCCAGGGTTACTCTGACTCCTTCTTCTGATGTGCACTGGGGTGGTCCTTTGCTATAAGATATTTTGTTTATGGGTCTCCAGGTACTTTCTCACATTGCTTCATCCTGCTTCCTCACACATTCTTCCCAGCTTCTTATTTCTATGGATTGGATCAGCTGGTTCCATGGCGGGATTGGAGATTGAGGTGGTTCCAGGGAGGTCCAGCTATTGATCAGATGCTGGAAACAGAGCTCAGATATGTATTTCCTGGCATTCTGAAGACATTTCATCAAAGCTTCATCTCCTGTCAAATCCTCTTAAGTCCACCTTTCAATCCAACATTCCCCTTATTCATCCAGTATCCGCCTCACTTGTACCTCTTATCCCAGATCATAGGACAGCCCTGTTTGGATTAGCTCACCACACTTCATAAACTGTGTGGTTTCTGTACACCCTGCTCACCCCTTCTGAGCAATCACTTTAGCAAGCCTGCCCAGGGTTATTTAAAGTTGAACATACCATCTCTTTCCTTATGGAATGGAACAACACAACTTCCTGTACCGTGACATCTTTGATGCTTCTCCCCCGAGTTTCCATACCACACACACCTGTCACTATATATATGCACCACACACACACACACACACACACACACACACACACACACACACACCACCTGTCACTATATGTGCCACCTTAGGGCAGTGACTCTCAACTTGGTACTATTACCCCAGGGACATTTGACAATGTGCAGAGACATTTGGTCACCAAGTATGACTGCGGTGAGGGAATAGTGTTTCTGTAATCCAAGGGATAGAGGTCAGAGATACTGCTGATCATCCTTTGCATCTTCTCTGGTCAACTGCAATCAGGAACCATCTGGCCCCAAATGTCACCAGCACTGGGATTGAGAACACTGTTTGAGTGGTAAGGGCCTGTTTCATCCTGTTTAGCTCATAAATAAATAAATAGATAGATAGATAGATAGATAGATAGATAGATAGATAGATAAATAAGAAGAAGCAGCAGCAATGTGAACTGGGAGACCATCTACCCCATTCACTGGCTTCTCCAGTGTCTAATGCAGCTCCTGTAGTATGGTCCAATCTTACAGAAGAGCTACTGAAAACCATGGAAATTAAACAAATCCACCCATGAACCATAGTTCGGCTCATTTGCCATTAAGTCACCCAGTGCTAAGTACAAGTCAGATTACACAGAACTGAATAAATACAAGTCAAGCAAGAGATGGTCTATTAAGCTAGATCCTGAATCTGCCACCAGGGTTTCAAGGCAAAAGAAGATCCTGTTTAGCTGGATAGGGTGGTACAAAGAATGTCTGTCTAGGTATAGAGATGTTGCCTGAAACAGACTTAGAATGTTCTCGCTCATCAGCAGAGCTGGGGTGCATACAGCAGTGATATCTTGTGAACAAGACAAAGTGAGGCAAATTCTGGAAGTCACACCAAAGGTCATGTCCTCATTGTCACTATGTATCTGAGGGACATCACTGACAACAATTGATGAGAAGACTCTGGTTCCAGAAAACCCTGCTTTTAAATGACTTCAAGAAAATTACAGTCATGTACCAACAGCACATTTCATGTTTTTCCTTCTTGACAGTTTGTTACTGTCACAAGACTAGGAATCAAAGAGGCCTACTCTGTGCAAAGCACATGATAGGAACTGTTGATTTTAAAGTATTTAAATGGGAGGTAGACATCTCTGAATGAATGCCTATTGAATTAAATCCTCCCAAGGACATTGTGTCATAACTGGTCTTATTTGTCTAGTCTATTATTTTAGACTCTTAGTAATGAAAGGGTCACTGTAATATCTATTTCAGACTCCAGCTTGTACCTGATTTAAAAAAAAAAATATGTCTGAGTAAGCCAGAATTTGCATCCAAGTCCCAGGCCATCCATAGGAGATCCAACCTTCTAGCTGATGACAAAAGGAAGCCTCAAGTGAGGGACATGTACTCTATGAATCCAAAGCCACCTTTCCAAGGCCAAGCTTCAGAGGTTGTGGTGGTTTGAATGAGAATGACCCCCATAGGCTCCTATGTTTGGATACTTGACCTTTAGTTGGAGAAGCTGTTTGGGAAAGATTACAAGGTGTGGCCTTACTGGAGGAAATAGGTCACTAGGGGTGGGCTTTGGGGTTTCAAAACTACATGCTATTCTCAGTTTGCCCTCTCTGTTTTTCTGTTGTGGTTCAAGATGTAAGCTCTTTGCTTCCAAATACAGTCACTATGCTTGTCTGATGACATGCCTCCCTACTGTGATGGTGAATGACTCTCATGTTTCTGGAATGTAAGCCTGAATAAGCAATTCCTTCTGTAAGTTGCCTTGGTCATGTTGTTTTATCATAGCAATAAAAAAGTAACTAATACATATTGTCAGGAACCAGAGTTCCCTACTCCTCTGCCCTCTGCAGTGAAGATAACCCTTTGTGTCCTTTACACACTGCTCACAGTACTGGCCCCTGTGATGGTACAGAATGAAGAAAGAGGGCTGAGGACAGGATGGAGCCAGGACTCAGGCCTTGAGGCAGCATGGTGGCAGCTCCAATGCTGAGAACAGATAGTGTCTGTGGCTTTCTATAACCAGATTAAGTATGAGTAGTACAGAAAGGAGAGAAGAGTTGCTTTCAGATCCAATCAAGTTCACCCTATGGGAAACAAGATAAGCTGGCTTTTAGGAGATCCATGCCAGCACATAAACTGCTTTATGATTATAGGGATGTAGAATATCTAGTCAGTATGCACATCACATAGAAAAGATGTGATTTTCAGTCTAAAATGCCAATTTATTTTTTGTCCAGTAAAGTTTAATAATAATGGGATGACCCTGGGTTGAATAAACATGTCCAGAGCCCTGACCAAGTAACATCTGACTCACCCTTTTCTTATGAGACATCTGTAATTTTATGAACAGAGCATAACACCATTATAGTAGAACGTATCACATGAACTTGGATATATTATAGGTCAAAGCCTATCTCTTAAAATATAACAACTACATTCTTGAATGGCCTGATATAAATCCTAAGCTCCAAATACCAGCTACATCCAGGATTTCCCTAGGGTTTGTCAATTCACCTCTGTTTAACTCCCTATTCCTTAAATTCAGCACAAGATTATAATATTACTTTATCTGTCACATAATCACATAGTGCACCATACAACTATCAGATTCATTCTTCAGGGTAGTTTATGTCCTTTGAGATGAGATAAGTCACCTCCTATAGGTGGGGTATCTGAACCCCAAGAGTCACTTCAAGTTCAAAGTAATGTCCCGCTATTAATGACACTTCCCTGCTTTGTCCCTCATGCTTTTTGGTATAACCTTAGAATAACTGACATCTCTCCAACGAAATAAAATTCTGTAATCTGCTTGGGAGAGCCATGGTTACATCAGATATGGTTTCATCAGCTACTCTATTTGCCCATGGAAATTCTGACTAATTTCTGTAACCCCTGGTGTCAAAAGGCTTGGCCACCAGCACATCTGATAGAATATTTCAGCCAGTCCACAAAGAAGCATTTACCAATTCTGGTGGTGGCTCCAATTTTCTGTCACCTAGACACAAGACATAAATTGAGTAGAATAATCTGGAATAAGTGCAAAACTGGAAGATTCCATGTGAGGAACAAACATATGTAATGGTATACATAAAGCTTTAGGGGACACCAGACTTAAGTACTGGGCTCTTCTGCCAGTGAAATCATATGTTAAAAATTCATGAAGTTCAGGGGGTGGGAAGATGGCTCAGCAGTTAAGAAAATTTGCTGTTCTTGCAGAGGACGTGAGTTCAGTTCCCAGCACCCACATAGGGCAACTCATAGCCACCAGTAACTCCAGCTGCAGGTGATCTGGCACCCTCTCCTGGCCTCTTCACACACTTACATACATGTACACACATACACACACACACACACACACACACACACAGGTTGTCATCAAATTTGGGAGCTTGTGCCTTGTGGTATGTCTCAGTGCTAGAGTACTTGCCAAGCATGCACAAAGGTCAGGATTCTACCCTCTGAAGTTAAAAACAAACAAACATAACTCATGAACTTGTGAACACTGAGCTGTATTTTTGAAATTGGGCTGGGGACATGTGGAGGAAGTAGAGATTTTAACAACGTCTCATACCCACTCATACTTCTTTTGTACCTCCCTTGGGTCCACCCTTCCACTTTTCTCTAACTCCTAGGGAACTGTCTAGAGAGTTGAGACTAACACCCGCTGAGAACCTGGGAATTCTGTGCATGTTGGTGAAGAATAAATCTGTGTCTGTTGTTAAGGAGGGCAGAGTGGAATGGGGAAAACAATATATATACACATGAAATATTAAATTAAAAATTAAAAAATTAAAGAGAAGTCAGAAGGAAACAAAAGATGTCCAAGGCCTTGTGAATTAAATAGCTAATAATTCTTATAATTGCCAGAGGAATTTTAAGGCAGAAGAGGTCACACTGGGCAGGAATTTCTAAAACCTACTTCTAGTTAATTATTTTATGGTTTAGAGATTTTAATTGGAAGAAAATTCCATATACTTCATCTAACACCCTCATGATGTGTTTTATTCATTTCCAAGTGCTTCATTGTCAGAAGCAACAGAAAGTAGCTGAAAGGCCTTTATGTCTTCTTCCTTAGCCCATGGACATAGTGTTCATCCATTCATTCAGCAAATGATAAATGATTCACCTTGTTTTCATGGACCAGATGGTGAGAGTGGAGTGGAGGGCTGAGTTATTACCATGGAGAAACAAGGCACAAAGTGAGGGAGTTAGAACACTCGTGAACATGTAGTGTGTTGGATATGTCAGAGCTCAGCTATCAAATAGGTTTGCAGTATGACTGTATTGTTCAACATAGTCTAGTTGAAATTATATATAGATTTAAACAATGCTTTTTCTGATACTCAATTTCTGCAATTCTTTCACTAAAGAAAAGCTTATTAACCACAATCATTAATCTGACAATGCCCATGTTAGGTGCTACGACTGCAGATACACAACACACAACACAATCTCTCCTTTCAGGGCACTGGCAGTCTCAGGGTTTCAAGACGATGACAAGAGTGTGATAGGAACGTGTGAGTGGCAAGCAGTGGAGTAACGGAGCACCCAGGAAGCAACAAAGATACAGACTAGAAAGGCGATATACAGCAAGCCAGTGGCCAACGTCAAATTAAATGGAGAGAAACTTGAAGCATTTCCTCTAAACTCAGGGACAAGACAAGGATGCCCACTTTCACCATATCTCTTCAATATAGTACTTGAATTTCTTGCTAGAGCAATAAGACAGCTAAAAGAGATCAAGGGGATACAAACTGGAAATGAAGAAGTCAAATTATCCCTATTTGCAGACCCTATGACAGTATACATAAGCGACCCCAAAAATTCTACCAGAGAACTCTTACAGCTGATAAACACCTTCAGCAAGGTGGCTGGATACAAACTTAATTAAAAAAACCAGAAGCCTTTCTGGGCTCAGAAAGAAATTAGGGAAACAACACCCTTCACAATAGCCACAAACAATATAAAATACGTGGGGGGGGGGGTAACTTTAACCAAGCAAGTGAAAGACCTGTATGACAAAAACATCAAGTCCTTGAAGAAAGAAATTGAAGAGGTCATCAGAAGATGGAAAGATCTCCCATGCTCATGGATAGGTAGGAGCAACATAATAAAATGGTCATCCTGTCAAAAGAAATATACAGATTCAATGCAATTCCTATCAAAATACCACCACAATTCTTTATAGACCTGGAAGAGGCAATTGTCAACTTCATATGGAATAACAAAAAACCCAGAATAGCTAAATCAATCCTATACAATAAAAAAACATCTGGAGGTATCACCATCCCAGATTTCAAGCTGTACTACAGAGCAATAGCAATAAAAACAGTATGGTACTGGTATAGAAACAGACCAGTGGATCAATGGAATCGAATTGAAGACCCAGAAATGAACCCACACATCTATGGTCACTTAATTTTTGACAAAGAAGCCAAAACCCTACAATGGGAAAAGGACAGCATCTTCAACAAATGGTCCTGTTCCAACTGGATGTGCACATGTAGAAGAATGAACTTAGACCCATACTTATCACCTTGTACAAAATGTAAGTCCAAGTGGATCAAAGACCTTAACATAAGGACAGACACACTAAATCTGTTAGAGGAGAAAGTGGGGAAAACCCTCAAACTCATTGGCGTAGGTGATAACTTCCTGAACAGAACACCAACAGCTCAGACTCTAAGACCAACAATCAATAAATGGGACCTCATGAAACTGAAAAGCTTCTGCAAGGCAAAAGACACTGTCATTCAAACAAAATGGCAGCCTACAGATTGGGAAAAAAATCTTCACCAACCCCTCATCTGACAGAGGGCTAATATCCAAAATTTACAAAGAACTCAAGAAATTAAGTACCAAGAAATCAAATATTCCAATCAAAAAATGAGGAATGGAGCTAAATAGAGAATTCACAAAGAAGGAATCCCTAATGGTTGAGAGACACTTGAAAAACTGCTCAGCATCCTTAATCATCAGAGAAATGCAGCTCAAAAGGACTCTGAGATTTCATCTCACACCTGTCAGAATGGATAAGATCAAAAGTCCAATTGACAGCAAATTCTGGCAAGGTTGTGGAGAAAGGGGGAACACTCCTCCATTGCTGGTGGGAGTGCAAGCTTGTACAAGCACTATGGAAATCAGTCTGGTGATATCTTAGAAATCTTGGAATAGCTCTGCCTCAAGACTCAGCCATACCACCTCTGGGTATACATCCAAATGATTCCTCACCAAATCATAAGGAAGTTTTTTCATCTATGTTCATAGCTAGAAACTGGAAACAACCCAGATGTCCCTGAACTGAGGAATAGATTAAAAAACTGTGGTGCATCTACACAATGGAATACTACTCAGCCATCAGAAACAACAAAATCATGCAATTTGCAGCCAAAGGATGGAACTAGAGAAGCTCATCCTGAGTGAGCTAACCCAGACACAGAAGGATGCACATGGCATCTATTCACTTATAATCAGATTTTAGCCATATAGTACAGGATAACTATCCTACAACCAATGCACCAAAGGCAATAAGAACACAGACTTTGTTTTCTATCAATGAGACACTTTGCCATTGTGGTGCTGGCTTGTGGGCCCTCAGTGTATGAGGAGGTTCTTGGCCCTCATATGACTGCTGAATTGGGGTGGGGGACTGATATGTAAGGACATTCCACTCCAGAGGAGTGGGATGGAAGAGATAGGGGGTAGAGGGTGGGAGGTCGGGACCTGGAGGGGTGGAAAGAGGGCACTGTGATGGAAATGTAACCTGAAGTAATAAATAAATATTTAAAAAATGATGCAGACTAGAATAAAGGTTTCCAGGAAGAACCCCAAGTGGAAAACTGGAAGATAAAGAACCTAGTTGAGACAGAACAGGCTGGAGGTAAGAGAGCTGCTATGTTCCTAACTACAGAGACAAGTGCCACTCCATATGGTCTAAAAACACCAAAGTAAAAATGACCTTGGGAAACAGTCAGACTGTCATGAATGATCTTCAACACTGGCCTAAGGAAGGGCCACTTTCAGCAAGACCTTAGGACAACAACAATTGTTGTGAATCACCCCGGTACCATAAGACAATAGAGCTTATGCTGTGGTTTTTCACTAGTGTCTTCCAAAGGTTCATATGTTGAAGGCCTTGTCCCCAGCCTATTGTACAGTTTGAAAGTGTTAGAACCATTAAGCAATGAGGCTGATTTAGAGGAAGTATCCTTGAAGGAGATACTGGGAGTTTGACTTCTTTCTTCTTTTGCTTCCTGCTATTCACGAATTGAACATTTTTCTCTTTCATTTTGAGCCAAGCAACAATGGACTGAAAATGTTGAGAGCCAAATTAATCTTGTGAGTCCAAATAAACTTCTCCTTCTTGAAAGTTCAGAATTTTATCACAGCAGTAAAAAGCTAGTACTGCTTACAGTATAGTTCTAGAAACACACACACACACACACACACACACACACACACACACACACATTAGAGACAATAATTAAACTATTCATCCTTTTAAAATATCTATTGAGTGCCAGCTACGCCCCAGGGATTGATTAATTACTGGTAATTTTCTAGTAAGTGATGCAAAACCCAGAATTTTCTATCGTCATGGCAGATAGCAGATCAATAAATAACACATACAACAAACACCAGGTAGCGATCAGCACTTAGATGCAATAGTGAAACAATAACTAAACTGTACTGAGTGATTACTATGTGTCAAGCGTGTGTCATGAATGTCTTTATTCCCTCTCTGGTGAAGGTTATGATGTGTGGCCTACATTCTCACTTTAGAACTAAACCACTGAAGTTTAGTACTGAAAGTGTCTTAGGGACTGGGGACTTGGGGACTGGCGCAGTTGTCTGCAACATATCATCCGATCCATTGATGGCCTTGTTGAGTGAATTTGTTCAGTCAACAAGTCATTCCCACACAGTTTCTTCTAAGCACAGCTCTGTAGGCTCAGGGGTGAAGCACTGAGGAAGGAGGCAAACCGTCTTCCTTGGAAGAATTTAAGAGTCCAAGAAGGGGAGTCAGTTAAGAAATCTGAGCTGGAGAGTTGGCTCAAGGATTAAGAGGACTTACTACTCTTGCTGAGAATCCAGGTTCAGTTCCCAGCATCAACATGGTGGCTCACAATTGCCTGTCACTCTAGTTCCAGGTGATCCGATGATCTTTTCTGGCCTCTATGGGCACACTTGTGCACATGCAGGCAGACATTCACACACATAATAACTGTCTAAAAGAGAATCACTATATAATCTGTCACTGGTGAATGCCCCAGGGAAAACGAAACAGTGTTTTGTTTCCAAGCAAGTGGAAAGCTGGAAGAAGGGCTATTGCATCAGGGAATGCTTCCTTGGCAAGGTGACATTTCAGCAGAGACCTAAAGGAGGTGAGAAAATAAGATATGATGATATGGGGTGTGGAGGAAAGAAAAGTGTTTTGAAAGAAAAGAGTAGATGATACATGGTGTAGCATTAACAAACTACCATGAATCTTGAAAGGCTATCTTGGGATACTAATGAGCTCTAACTTGTACATGCATAAAAAAGTTAAATGTATCTTGCTATGTCCTATACTCTTTACCTGGTTAACTGCAGTGATAAACAATCATACTAAGACCTAGGAAATAAGGAATCTAATCTAGATTTACAATTATTGATCTATGTCCAACAGCAAGAGAATGCTCATGCTATTTCTTTTCTTCTCCTTTGTTTTTTTGATACAGGGTCTCACTAGGCAGCTTTTGCTGGCGGTCATTTGGTTTCAATCTGCCTTGATTAGTTGCTGTGTGGAATAAGTGGCGTTAAAATAGTTGTTAAATGTTTTGTTCTTAGGACCAATGGCACATGAAAACATCTTTCCAGATCCCCTAAAACTTAAGAATGTACCTATCAATATCTGCCATAGTAGAAATCTCACAAGATTATGATACAGAAAGGCCAAGCTGGTGATGAACCGGAAACTTCTTTCTTGCTGGCTAGCATTCATAGTGCTGGAAGTTGCTATCTAGGCTACTAAGGGCAGGGTAAAGGAAAGGTATCAACAAACTTACCCAGATGTAGACCATCATGGAAGAGGGAACAGAAAGAATGTGGAAAGATAAGAGAAAGGGCTGCAAAGTGAAATTTTCTAGGAATGACATAATTATTACCTTCAGGGATAGGACTGGGCCTGTCAACAATCAGTGATGGAAGAACTCATGTCATGGCTCAGTACCCTCCCTGATGAGCTACTACCTACTGTAGATTCTGAGAGCGGGATTCATTGTGTTCAGTTGCCTCTCCACTAATGAGCCAAACCCATGGTCACACATATAACTTTGGTTAAACTGGTGGATCACAAAAGAAAACAAATAGGCATGAAAGACAGAAATAGATTTGTAGTTAGGACTGGAGATTGAATGGAATGGAAGGGAGGGAGAAAAGAGAGGGTAGTGAGTGAGATTAAACAGCAGGCATTATACATATGTATGGAACTGTCAGGGAACAAATTTAATCAGTAATAAAAAACTTAGTTGAAAAACATATTTTACCCAATTATGAATATAAATACTACAAATCTATTGCTCTTTAACACAGGAATATACTTCCATGAAAAGCAAATTATCCAAAACAAGTTCAGTGGGAAAAGTTTGGCAGATACCTTCAGTATGTAATAGACTAACAAAGAATGGGAGGTCATGCCTGCAACCCTGGAAATTGTGAGGCAAGACAAGGATCCTAAGTCATAGATCTGCCTGGGCTACACAAACAAAAAGTTAACAGAACACAAACAGGCTCCCATATTCTATACTGAATACTTGGTTACTAAATAATTATATTTAGCCTTTATATTTAAATCCATAAAGAAAATATAGCCTTCAACAGAGATGTAGTTAGAATAGAAAGACTAAAATGCCATTTCAGAATAATTACAGCCATTTTTGTTGTATGCTGAATGCTAATAGAAGTAGCTTCTTAAAGATCAATTTCAGTGTGGAACTCAAAGCCATATGAATTAAGTGTAGTCTGCTACTTGAAATTGCATGGATGGGTCTGAACTTGCCAGTGGTGGTGGGCACAACCCATCAATTCTAGTAGAGAGATGGAAGGTATGGTAGAAGTTAAGTCTTTTTAGTGAAATTAGCAGGCAGTTCAGATTAGCATCTGGCAGTGCATAAGGAGGAGCTTGGCATCCCTTTGGTTTACTGATATGGACAAAAAGCCAGCTGTGGCCGACGATCTGCCTTGTTGAAGGGTCATGGCTAAGAAATTGTGCAGGCCATACAGATGAAGTCAGTTATCATGAGAAGCAATGGGACTTTTGGATATCATGAGAAATCTTGTGGACCCTTGAGACTGCCAAGTATCTCAAGATATATAAGATGATATATAAGATGAGAATTCCATGCAGTCTCTCTTTTTCTCCTGCCCTCACCAACTGAAACGTCGCACTGAAGAAGCACACAAGGTACACCATTAACAGAATTTAGACTATCATAGCCTAAAGCAAAGGCATGGCATAAAACTTACTGAGAGTTCTTTTTTCTTTTTTTTTAATGTTTATTTATTACTTCAAGTTACATCTCCATCACAGTCTCCTCTCTCCACCCTCCCAGTCTTGCCCTCCCACCCTCTACCTCCTCTCCCTTCTGTCCTACTCCTCCTCCGGAGTGGAGTGTCCCTACATATCAGTCCCTGCCCCAGTTCAGCAGTCATATGAAGGCTAAGAGCCTCCTCATATACTGGGAGCCTACATGGCAGCACCACTGGGGCAAAGTGTCTCATTGACAGGTAACAAAGTCTATGTTCCTGTTCCTTTTCGTGGATTGGTGGTAGGATAGTTATCCTGTACTATATGGCTAAAACCCGATTACAAGTAAATAGATGCCCTATGCATTTTCTGAGTCTGGGTTAGCTCGCTCAAGATGAGAGTTCTTTAAAGGCATCGGTCTTAGGGCCCAGAGCACAGTAAAAGTGTGTGAGGCAAGCAGAGTTTGGAAGCCGCTTGGAGAGGCCTTTGGCTGTGAGGTTTGGCCGGGCCAAGGAGACCGTTTGAAGTGAGTTTCAGCTGATGAACAAAGCCGGCCTCATTTTGGTGGCTGGAATAGACTGACTTTATAAACTTACCACAATTTGGTGGTGGAAATAAACTGACATTGCGAACTTGCAAAGTAAGGCCCAACCAACACTAAGCTTTGAAAAGGACTACCTTCTGGGACTGCCATAAACCAAGCTATCCTAAATGCACCTACGCTAAGAATATTAATATCCTTTTAAGAAAGTTAAAATAGTGTTAGTTAAGTGTTTTTAGATAGGTATTAGAGTGTTCTTAGGTATTAGGGTATTTTAGATTATAGATTTTAGGATTTAGGATTTAGGTATTTTATAGAGATTTGTTAAGCATTAATAAATAAAGTGTGGGTAAATAAAAATATTCTGTTATAGGAAGGTTGCCTTTCTTACTGAATGCTGCAGGTGGAAGGCTCATCTGACACCACCCTGACAAATCTCAGACTCAACCCATTGACTCTCCTGGTCCTCAGTCTTCAGACTTGAACTAGAATTTCCAGGATCATTTCTCCTGCTTCTCAACCACTCAAATTCTGACAGGAACTATTCATTGGTTCTTTTGGGTCTCCAGTTGGCTGATGGCAGATTTGGGGATCTCTCTGCCTCCACAATTACATGATGTATTCTTATACATATATTTAAATGTTTGGGGTGTGTGTGTGTGTGTGTGTGTGTGTGTGTGTGTGTGTGTGTGTATGTGTGTGTGTGTGTTTCACTGTGTATGCACGAGTGCATGTGAGCTCATATATGGAGATCAGAAGACAACTTTAGGGAGGTGGCGCTCTCCTTCCACCATGTGGGTTAAAGGGATTGAATTCAAGTTATTAGACTTTGCATCAGAATCCTCTGAGTGAGCCATCCTGCGCAAGTTAATCCTCTCTCTCTCTCTCTCTCTCTCTCTGAAGATATACACATATATACAGCTGTACTTCATATAACAATGAGAATGCAAGGGATTCTTCACAGTGCAAACAAATACGATAGTGTATTTTTATACAGACCTAGATGGCCTTGTATTGGAAAATCATCCAATCAGGAGAGGCAGTAACTATAAAATGTGTGGGACTGCTCTGATGCAGCACATATTTTCTTAAAAGTAGTGAATTGTTGTTTAAGTAAGAGCCTTAAAGTAACAGTGATAAGAATACTGTGCTAAGGGCTGGAGAGATGGCTCAGCCACTAAAGGCTAGGCTAACAACCAAAAATATAAGAATACTGTGCTGAGAACATAATCCAATGGCACATTTATTTAGATCATTATTAAGTATTGTATATTGCGCATTATTGCATGTGCCATCCTTCCATAGTACTGGCAGCACAGTAAGATGTTTATAGCAGCAGTGCTATCCAGTACATTTTTACTAAGCACTGTGCAATGTAAAACTTTACGTGTATATCTTTCATTACATATGTATATCACATTATCTATGTCATCTGCGTATATATATATATATCTTATGTAGAACCTCAATTAATAAATAAGTCAGTTTTTATCCCACATAACATTTTAGAACATTGATATTGATGATGGAGATCATCTTTGATGAGGGAGATATGTAGACCTGCCAAATAGTGACATTATAGAATTTTTGTTGTTTGAGTCAGGATCTTATGTAGCACAGACTGACCTTGAACTCATTTAATGGGTGAGGGTGACCCCCTGCTTCTACCTCGGGTGCTAGAATTACAGGGGTGTACAGTTCAAAAATGGCATATATTAACAGTCACATTTATTTGTATCATCACCACTCTTATCAGAAAGCCTATAGGGGCTAGGGAGCTGAATTTTCAGGCAAAGCATTTTCCCATTACAAAAAAAAAAATCTGTAAAAACAAAGCACATAAAAAAGCTAGACAAGCATGGCAATCATCTGTGACCCAGGCTTTCAGGAGTCTGATACTGAAGCAAGCTGGCTAGATCGACTAGCTAGAAATAGCTAGTTCCATGTTCAGTGAGAGTCCCTGACACAGAAAAATAAAGTGGTGAGTGTTTAACTTCAACATCTGACTTCAGTGTTGGCCTTACACTCACGTGGGCAAACATGTTCACATGCACATTTGCTCACACATGTGCCAACACCTATATGAACATGCAGACACATACACGTTTGTATCATACACACATATACATGCCAAAAAGAAAAAGGCTTTAGGTCTCGGGTACCTGGCAATTTTCATGTAATCAAGTATAAGATTTCCGTATTTGAGCATTCAGCTCAAATTCCAGTTTTGGTAAAATGCTGTCAGTTGTCAGCCTTATCTTTCACTTTTAGGATTTTTTTTCTTTGTTTTTTGCCAAACTGAGCCCAAATAAGCACACCTAATGTACTGGCTGGTTTTTGAAATACACATACTATTTTTAGAACAAAACTGGTTACTTCTGCTGGCAACTCATACAACCTAGTGGGTTTTTTTCCCCCATAAGTAAACAATGTACTTGGTGCTGTGGGCTTACTTCTAACTCAAGTCTGAATGTTGAAGATCATGTACCCAAGAGTTAATATGTAACAGTGACTTCCGCTGCTTCAAAAACAGCAACAAAAATGTCAAGTTAAACTGACATTTCCCAACTTCTGAGCAGTGACTGTTAGCAGAGCTTGGACTCCAATCTCACTTTCTGAGTTTCTCATGTAAGTGCCAATGCTGTTCTCCCACCATTCGGACAAATTGGGAATGGTAAGCCCTCCCTTAATATATTGAAAATAGTTTTGGCCTTATCATAGAAATAGTTCATTTGGCCTCACAGAGCCATCTGAGGAAATCTTAGGGGATTCTCAGAGGCAGATGAATCTTACTTTGAGAGTCATGGACAAAACTAGATCTTAGGGACACTGGGCAGCTTAGGGACACTAAGCAGACAGCAACAATATGGATGCTGACAAAGGATAAGAGAAATTTCAACAGTGACAATTTATGACTGCTATGCTGACAACAAGAAAGAATGAGGAAAAAAGAGTATTAAAAAGTGGACACACGAATTCAAAAGCATATCAGCTCAAGACTATCTTTTGTAGGAGCAAATAACCATGCACTTCAATCACTTTGGAGAGTATCCCAAAGTTCAGTTTGAGGCTATAAGCATTGTTCACAAAGATGGCGACCTTGAGGCATTGAAATAAGGTTACAAGATGTCAGAAATGTGATGTTTAAGAAGCCCAGGAAGGCAAAGGTGCCTCTTGGGAAGAATTCCTTAGGCTGAGTTCCATAGCAATGATTGAAGTGCTACAGATGGGTTTGGGATTTTATTGAGATATTTACTTGTGGAGACTGGCTGCTTTCTGATGATGGATAAACAAAAATCTTAGTAATTACATGAAAGCCCACGAATTCAGGCCAGATTGCCTGTACCACTTTATAGATGGGAAGTAGGGCTGAGTGAGAAGAAGAAACTGAGGATACCAGAAGAATCGCGGGAGGCATGACTCAGGTTGAGACACGGCGGGAGGAATGTTCAGTCTTAACGCACAGCTCTTAAAGCCCTTTGAATATACAGAGTGATGAGCAGCCTAATGAGACAGCTGTGGTCTGAGCCTCTGGTAGATTCAGGACTGGAGAGGTCACCATGAAGACCAAAGCAGGATTGGAGAGTTGAGACTCCTCATTTCTTAACACTTACCACATCCCAGAAGGGGAGAGAACCTCAGCATTACGTTGACCAATGGTGTAATCAATTTTTCCAGTTAAATGAAGATGCCTATAAAACCTCAAACAGACTGGGTTTGTGAATTTCTAGATAGCTGAACATGTGCAGAGGCTCTTCTAAGCTAGAACACTAGAGAGCAGGAATGCCCTAAGCTTTACCTCATAATATACCCTTATGAGCCTTTTTCATCTGTGTCCTTCATAATACGTGCCATGATAAATGCATAAATGCATGATGTTTCTCTCAATTTCTGAGAAAATTAATTAAACTCAAGGGATAGGTAGGTAGAGTCCTAGTTTGCAGAGAGTCAAAGGTAGAGATAACAGCCTCTATGTGTAATGTTTGAAGTGGGTGGGGGATCAGTCTTGTCTGACCCCTTAACCTGAAGGACCTAAACCTAAATTAGAGGATACTAGAGCACAGTATGGGCTGCTGAATGGTAGATGGAAAGAACACACACATCTTTTGGTGATTACAGGTGAAGGACTCAGTGTTCTGCTTTAACTGTGTAAAAGGAAGCTAGGTATTCAGGGACATTCAGCATGAACCCAACTCATCAGTCATACTGAGCTTCAAGCTCATGGCGTTGGAAATGGGAGGGTGTTTTATAAGATCTAAATAATGCCGCGAGGTCTGCTTCCTGATGAGAGGCTCCTTATTAGGGACCCTGAGAGCAGGTCCCTCTCCCATGAGCAGCATGAGAACACATCTGCAACCACACTGCATCCAAGCCTTCTAAAAGTCCATTTATAAAGACCAAGGTGTCTGGTGACCATGCTTAGAAAATTAACTTTCAGTGTAAAGAAGAGGGCAGGTTTGTATGTGGAAACTGTCCCTGAAGGTCATGTAAGGAAGCAAAAATGGTGAAATACACACACTTCAGAAAAGAAGGTTCAGGTATTCCATAAGACCGTGAGTATTCGCCATTGGTCGCCATGATACTTGCCCTAATTCACAGTAATTAAAGAACTTTCCCTAGTATCAAGGACTTATCAAGTTAAAATATATCCACTTATCCATATCAATGAAGCCAGAACTTTTGAGGGATTTGACTTGTATTATCTGCATAATTGCCTCAACATTCTCCACATAATTCCTGTGTAAATACAATTTGCAAGTTTCACTTTGAAGAGCTGATTAAAATCTACCACAACCCACATCATCTCATTTCTTCCTCCCCATTTTGTCCCCCAAACCAACAACTCTTTGGCTAACACTTATGCTCCCTCAAATCCTATTTCCCAACTCTTAAGTTCCCAACAGTGAACCATGGCCATTGTCACATACTCATATGAGAGCAATCCTATTACGAACTTTCCAGACTAGAGTTGGGTCCAAACAGCTCTAATGCACTATACAGCGAAGTCTAAGGTTTTCCTAACTGAAATACAGTCCCCAGATAAGCAGCCCTGGGTTTCTGAAGGAGCGATGCAGTCTCAGGTCTCTCCTGAGATGTGCCAAAGAGTCCCTCAAGTTTAACAAGTCAGTTGACTTTTCTCTATTATGTTTTCAAAGCCACGTCAGGTAGGTGCCCTTGTTTGAAGCCTCCCTGCCACACTGTTGATGTGCTTGGGCAGTCAGTCTTGAAGGCTCTTCTGTTTTCTATCAGCTAAGCAAGACACTGGGACTAGGTACATGTTTCCTGAATGTTGCTGACCTGTATTGTCTTAGGGTTTCTACCACTGTCATGAAACACCATGGCGACTTGGGGTGGGGGAGGTATTTTCATCTTATAGCTTATAAATCCATCTCTAAGCCAGGATAGGAATCCAGGGCAGGAACATGGATGCAGGAAGTCGAACAAAGGCCATGCTTACTGGCTTGAAGCTCCTGGCTTGCTCCTCCTGGCTTTCTTACAGCACTCAGGACCACCAGCCCAGGGGTGACACTGATCAAAGTTAGCAGAGGCCTCCCACGTCAGTCATCAATCCCGAAAATGTACCACAGCCTTGTCCATAGGCCAGTATGGTGTGACATTTCATTAATTGAAGTTTATCTCCCCCAAAATGTGTCTTAGAACTCACATCAGTGAGAAGTCTGCTATGGCATATCACAAATGCTTCCACGACCAGCTCCCAGCCTCCTCTCCTTGCTTAGGGTATCAGAAGACTCCATATTCTCTAACATCACACACACAGTTCTTATCTACTTATTTTCCTTATCCCACTCTACCTGCCCCTTTCAGTTGGCCTGGAGAATTTAAGTGTCATAAGGGAAAATACTTTGTCTTGTTTATCTTTGGGTGTCTAATGTTCAAAATAAGCCTGGCATATCATAGTTACTCTACAATTATGTGTTAAATTAGTGAATGAAAAAAATACTGTTTTACTTTAATCAAATAACTTTTTCGCATTTTTTTTATTTTAATTGCTCTTACTTTTAAAAAAGCATTTTTTTTTTTATCTTGGAAGATATATCACTGATGCTTTTTCAAGGTTGTATACAATAACACCTCAGTTTTTATGGTTGCTAATGTTTGTATTCATATATTTTATTTGATGGCAATTTTATTCATGTACTTAATGCATTCCGATTATTCTCAGTCTTATTCTTGCTTATGTCCCTCCAAGCCCCTGCCAGCCCCAGTCTTCCTCACATCTCTTTCCTATAGTCATGAGTGATTGTTTTGTTTGATGTCCTACAGAGTTTAACCTGGGCCCTTGGTGTGACTATGTGTTTGGAACTATCCATTAAACCATGGTGGGCTCACTAGTGGGTCCACAGCTGAATACTCTGCCTTGCCGACTTCTGGAATGTACCCGTTGCCAACAGTTCAGCAGTAAATATTAGGCGCCATGGGCCCTACCCCAACCCATAGCTGACTGATGGGTGAGTCCAACTTTTGTGGACACAGAGCAGATGCTGTGAGCTTACAATTGCAAGCCATGTGGTGCTTAGAAAATAGCACTTTATAGCTTTTCTTCCCCTCTTATGGGTCTTGAGGACCATCTTTTTAAACAATCCCTGAGCTTCCCCTCCTTTATTCTCAGCATCTTGTGCAGCCATGGGTCCTTGAATTCACCTCCCATCCGTGTAAAGATAGGCTTCCCTGATCAAGGCTGAGAGTAGTGCCTATCTGTGGATATAAACAAAGACATTTAGAAAGTGGTTGGAAGTGATGTCAATTAGTCAAGTGGCAGTAGGAGGGTCCTCCTGAAGGTCTAAGACTTCCTCAGCCACGGGTTTTTGACAGGATTTATAGTAGCAAGCTTGAGTTCCCTCTTGTGGATAAACACCTCAATTTGTTAACAATGAATTAGCTGTGACACTTGTATCTGAATCTTTAAAATCCCTTTCCTGTTCCATATTTAATAATGAGTATATTCACGGGAAAAGATCCAAACACTGAAACAGTGAAAAAGCCGCTACTCAAAACTCATCTCTTTCGATTCCCTTCCTCAATCTGTGGCACATACTAAATGGGTTATGTAGTCTGTGCAGTTGTGTCTCTGAAGACACACATATGTATATTGATCTCTCTCTTACACAGATGAAAATGATACTACTATTTTTATTCTTTTTATACAGAAATTTACTTTGATGGAAATCCATATCTGAGTAGGCCTTACTTTTTCTTTCTGCTCTGTCTCTGTCTCTCTGTCTCTCTGTCTCTCCCCCCCCCTCTCTCTCTGTGTGTGTGTGTATTCACATGTGTGGAGGCCAGAACTGTACATTAGGGATATTTCTCAATCGTTCTTCATCTTATTTTATAAGACGGGATCCTTCACTTAACCTGTACTCATGGACTTGGCTAGGGTAGCTGGCCAATGAGCTCCATGGATCCGTTTGTTTTTGCCTCCTCCTATGCTAGAGTTGCACATACACACCCCCACGATAGACTTTTTCATGGATGTGAGAGCACATGTGGTCCTCACGTTTGTGTGGCAGGTGATTTTCTAAGCAAGCTCTTCAGTACCTCCACCCTTCTTATCATGGGCCTCAGAAAAGACATACTGTATTTAAATATCCCATCCCATCTCTCCTCTGTAGTGGGCTTCACTCCAGAGCCTCCTCTCCTACAGAAGGCAAACACTCCGCCATTAAGCTACATCCTTTTGGGATAGGACATTGCTAAGTTTTCCAAGCTGACAGAAGTTGCTCTGCAGCCCAGGCAGGCCTTGCACTTGAGGTCCTCTTGCCACAGCTTCTTGCAGAGTTGGAATGTCAGTCTGTCTCTCAAGCCAAGAGAATGTTCTCCACTTGGGTAACAGGTACTTCCTTATTTCTCTTGATTGCCATGGGCTGGGAGTGTTCCTCTGCACATGCATTTGGCCATTGTACATAAATGTCTCCAGAAAAGATCCTTACTGATACTCAATTAAAATTTGACCAGTGAGGACAGATGGGTCAACACTAGGCTTATCATTTTCATTCTCATCTATGATACATGAGGATCTTTGCCTCCCAGGTTCACCAAACCACTTAGTGTCTGTCTCCTTTAATTCCATCAAGCTCATTGCCGTGAAATTATCTTCTGGTTGTAGTTTGTCATCTGTTGATTTCCAGCAAAATCTGTGTTATCCTGTTGCCCACTTGTATATTCCCACTATGTATTTCTGGTGTATTTAATCATTTACTGTTGGATTGTTTTGTATTCTTTTAGTAGAAATATTTGTATATTGTGTGTATGATTCATTTTCCTTTATAAATATACATATTTTCTTTCAGAAATATATATCTTTTAATTTCATTGTAAGCGTCCTTCTCTGTAATGATTTTTAACATTGCCAAATCCATCAACCTTTTCTTTGATAACTGTACTTTGAGTCTTCCTGAAGCTATTTCCAAACTCAAGGTTATAAAAATACCGTATATCATTTTGAATGCTCTTTCATTTTTGTGTTTAACTCCTTTTGGAATTCACTTTGAAATCTTCCAAATATTCATTTTTTAATAAAACCAAATTCTTTCCTTCTCATTGCTAACCTACACATGTTTCCAACCCTGAGAAAACAAAGTTTGAAGCAGCCTTGTTGCTCACACCCAGGTCACTGCTCCACAAATCTACCTTTCTTAAGCTTGTAAATCAGACATCACATCAGCTGCTGTTAGCTTCCACCAACTTGTAGTCACCTATAGAGATATGTTCTGATATTCTCAAGTACCTGGGATATCATTCCTTGCATATATACAAGGAGCATTTCATAGATAGAAGACCCCAGCACAGGGAGGCGCTGTGGAAGAAAGTCCAAGAGACTGCACCAAAACCAGATGTATTCTCAAGCCTGGTCAATACCTATTGGAGTATTGGAGTGAAGAATGGCTTATAAATAGAAAACATTGAAAGAGCCAATTAGTACTTTGTACTGAATCAGCAGCACAGGGGCAGTTGGTCTTGGAGTTCAAGCTCTTATCCTTGCTTGGTCTCTTTGAGCACATATGATGGTTGATGCAGGGTGTGCTGCCAGCAGCAGGCCTCATGATTTGCCCAGATGTAGAGGAATCCCTTCCCTGCTTAGAAGTGATGGCCTCAATAAGAACCCAGAGCTGGCACTGGTCTGTCATTAGTATGCACACTTTTCTATCTTGGACCTAATCTCGAACAAAAGAAACTGAGGCAAGTAATTTTAAATTTGTGCACACTTACATATATTTTCATGGAGTCTTATTAAGTATGCTGTGACTCCAAATTGGAAAAAAAGAAAGGAGAGCAAAGAGGCCACCTAATATCTTTTCCTTTGTGGAGTGGGAGAGGGGTGCACAGAACAACAGAAAGGAAAAGATAAGGCTATTCTGGGATGAGAAGTGTAAAACTAAAGGATAATAAAATGGAGCTGATGCAGTTTAGAAACTCCTCATTACCTGGCCCGAGATACAGCACCCATTGTTGCTAGTGGCTGGAGATTAGTTTTCAGCCTGCAGCCAGCTGATAATGGAAGGTCCACTGGGCTGAAGACTCATTGTTCTGCAAACAGGGGTGTTGCCTTAAATGGAGGTCCTCATAACCACGCAGCTAGCTTTGGCCTTTCCTCTCTTGTCAGTGGGCTTACAAAGACAATCAGAGTTTGCATCACCTGAGAGGCGCTAGGGGACTTTTCCCATTCTCCACCCTCACCCTCTCTTGACCTAATTTGGATCAAGGTAATTCAGAAAATAAAATGCTGAAGTTTTCTTTTTCTGGAGAACAATGTCACATTACTCAACTTAAAAAGACTTGCTCACTGCACAAATTGTCTGTACAACTCACTTTGCCCCTTAATTATATTCCACCTTGTTTTATTATTTAAAGGCATCATATGAGCTAAGTGTTTATAGACATTTAAAATGTTGGAGTTAGAGGTGGATTTCGAGATGGAGTTTAATGCGCCTGTGTACTAGTCTGACACACAGTTCCTAGGCAGTCTGGGAGAGGATGCTCAAGGGAGAAAACCCAGAGTGGAGAGACAAACTTTTCCTCTTCCTCATCAAGACAACACTTCAGGACAGGGGTTTCTGGGTCAGGAGGGAAGGGAGCCAAAATTCTAGAGACCATAGCCTTTCATGGGCATTTACCATGTTCTATGAAACTAAGTGAGAATCAGGGACTCTGAACTCAAATCTAGCCTCTCTTATCCATTCTTCAGCACACTCCCAAAATTAGGAGTGCTGATAACACTGAGGTCAAATGCCTGGTGTCAGAATTTACAAAACCAGACTAGATGAATGTGAGGAGCCTAGTGAGGATCCACAGCCACAGATTCATGACTGTACCTAACTAATCTCATAACATTGATTAGGAGGTCTTCTGTCTGAATAAAGCTGCTGTCCACATGTGGGCTTTTGGGTCCAGCTTCTTATTCTACCATTCTTTCTGCTTGGTCCCAGGACCTTTCCTCTCCAGACTGTTGATACTTTTCTGGCTGTGTTTCCTCAATTTTACAGATTCTTAGTACGTTTATGTCAACTAAAACAACCCCTTAAAATCCGAATCGCTCTTTAACCAAGGTACATGCCTCTTCTTCCCTGTATAATCAACTAATTATACAAAGCAAACCTTTTCAATTATACTCCCTTATCTTATGATAATAATGTGACTAAAAATGCACCTAAACCATGGCTAATATTTTGGCATAAAATGTTGGTTGTTTGTTGTGTGTTTTTTCAGAGCTATATGTACCCATGGTCTGTATTCACTACACTGCTTCTTAAAATGAGTGCTGAAACATCTTTTTTCCACGATATTGAGCATTTGAGGTAGTTAAAATCATAACTACAAAAGCAAGTGTTTAATTCAGTGTTTAAAATCTTTGAACTTAAACAAAAAAACTTAAACTTTTAGGGAGGATTGATTGTATCAGACAGTCAAACTAAGTGTCCCCCCGTAGCATTAGCTAAGGTAGTTTCAGGTCAATCTATGTGCTGAATCATTACTTCACTGTTTTAGTTGTTGGTTTTTTTTGTGTTTTTTTTTTTTGTTATTTGTTTGTCTTGACTAGGCTGACCTTGAACTCACAGAAATCTGCCTGCCTCTGTCTTCCAAGTGCTTGGATTAAAGGCGTGAGCTACTACATTGGGCTATGCTTCACTGTTCTAAGTAAGTAATTAGGAGAGCATTCTAGGTTATCCAATGTGCTGTATGAGCTCCAACAGGAAAGCCTCTCCCCTTTTTTAGGAGCTATATGGGAAGGTGTCACGTTAAGTTAGGCCGTGCTTCTCAAAACTGCATACTCCACTAGCTACTGTTAGATACCCCACAACTGGTATCCAAGATGCTGACAGTTCTTATTACACACTAACTACAATCATCTTGTTACCTGAATTTTGTGTAGAGTAACTACTTTCTAAATAAGTTAGAGTTTCAGAAATATTTGTCAGACATTGTTTTTTTCCCTGCTGGCATTTATTCATTAAGCAAGCATGCAATTGAACTTGTCTGGGTCAGAGTTTTACATAATGTTGTAGTCAATTGTAGCTGGGGCTCTGGTCATCTGAAGGCTTGACGGGGTTGAAGAAATATTTGGATGGGCTCATCCAAATAATTGTCATAACAAGAGACTGAGTCAGAAACTTGAATGAGATACATTGCTGTAACCGCTAGCCCTGCCTTCTATAGTGTGGGAAGGAATCCCATAAGTCCATGACTATCAGGAAAGGAGGCTCATCAGAGACAATCTGGGAAGCTGATTATCATGCCTTACTAAACAAATATCAGTTTTATTCAGGATCTTCAGGAACCCAGATGAAAAGCCTCATTGATCCAGGTTCTCTTGTAGCTGCAGAGAATACATAACTGGATGAAAATGTCAGCAAAATGTGAGGAAATGTTTAGCTGATACATGGCTTCTCACCATTGGCATTCACTTCCTTCTTTCATTTGTTTAGAAGATAGAACAGTGGATGAGAACAGGGAAAGAGTGAAAGCCCAAAGAGCTCACACTCTAAAACAGCCTGAGGATGTTTCTTGTAGCATGTCTTCTTGACAATAGACAGAGCCTAGCATATGTACACACACACACACACACACACACACACACACACACACACACACATTCCCATAACTCTATTTACTTTCACACATGTCCCTGTGGTATAGGAATCTACTGAAATGTTTAAAAACTTCACTTACTTGTTTGGTAATGTGGCTTCTATTCCTAGACTTCATGCTCCTTGTAGGCAAGGACAGTATCTTATGAGTCTTTGGCTTCCCAGTGCCTAGCATGAGCTTAGTATTCCACACAAACCTGATGAATGGATAACTGGTCCTGCACTGTATCTGTATAGTAGGTAGTCAAGGGTTAACACAATCCAGTTCCTAGCAGCATTGCCCACCCCTGTGGAAGCCCACCACCCATTTGTTGTAGAGGACAGTGCTCTGTAATGGAGTCGTCGTGCATATCTTTTGTAATAATCATCATAGAGGGAGAAAATGAGCATCTCTCTGTAATATTTATATTTCTTAGCAGCAAAGACATTCTCTTCAGTAATTCTGCTCACAAAAGCAGCAAGGGAGCCCAGAATGTGCAAGTTCTCCATGGTAACTAGGTCACAGCAGCAGGCTGCTTGGCCGGGTCTTCAGAACAGTGGAACAAACACAAGGAAGCAAGCTGCCTGTAGCGGAAGCTGTGTGGGGCAGTAGAGCCTACCCTATCCATCTCTTCCCACTGGAACCAGAGCTACAGCACTTCCGCCCCTTACATCATCACTGTAGGGCCAGCCCGAGCAGGGCTGATGATATTCAAATCAACATCCGGACTTCAGAGTACTGTGCTGACACCTCCATGTTTTCAGATCTACAGGCCACCAGGTGAATCATCAGCTTCCCTGCATGTTTGCAAAAAAACTGTCTCTTACCCCTCAGTAACCAGGGAGTTTGTTCCATGTGTTCAAGGCTGTCAGACCATGTCTCTCAGCTGCAAGCTTGCTCCCTTCTTCACTCAGTTAGGAGGAGGTGGTGCTATGTTAAGCTTGAGGGAAGAGGGAGCCGCTATTCACTACACAGCAAAGCAAGCCTTCCACTCAGAGCACTCAGCTCCCCACCAAGGACAAGAGGTGGCAAACAGCAGCAGCCAAAGAAATGACCTTTGTCACTGCCATCCCCAGGAACAGGATTTGCAGCCTGAACCACGCTTTGTGAAAATCAATTTGTGAATTTGTGTACAATTCATGCAAAGGAGAAGAATGAATTGAAAGGTGGGAAAAGAGCCCTGGATGGCGAGAAGACTGAGAAGTGGCTTCTCTGTGGGCCCATCCAGGAAAGGCCTTCTCTCTGCAGTGTGCGGCTCTGAAGCCTGATGATGCAGTAGCTAAGAGGATTCTTCCCGGCCTGGTGGTCTAATCCCTTCCTTGTGGTGGTGCTCCTGGAAGCCTCATTGAGTGCTCCTAGACTATCACAACATTATAGATGTAACAAAGAGCTTACATTCTGAGAATGGGTACCTCTCTAATACATCTCAAGTCAAGATGCACACCCCAAAACTGTGTTAAGAAGTACATTAGTAAGAAGGTTTCCTGATCCTGTCACTACTTGTGAAACTGGTAGTCATTTTTAGCATTTTGGCTCTTGGTGCCACCTCACTAGGGGAAGGAGGTGCTATCTGAATGACAGTAGCCATGCCTCCAGGTGCGTTGTAACTTGGTCCCAGCTCACATCCACTCTAAGTCCTCTCGGTCACTGCACCTGGAAATTTTGCTCTTGGTTTACTTCACCAGATACGAACCTCAGGGACATTCTTGTCCACTAAGATCTATCAACCCTTGAGACACAGAATGCCTGAGGAAAGAAGAAAGGACATGAGAGATCTGTGTACTGAATCTTGGGTCTTGGGACTCAGCCGTCTCCAGTGGTACGACACGGATGGGCATCTCCTTGTCTCTAACTGATTCGTCAAGGATATAGAAGCAAAGGTGCTACAAGAGACTGTGAAACTTGTCTTACACTCATAAGCACTGGAGAACAAGTGAGAGAAACTCACTAATTTACTACAAGTGGAAATCTGTCACCATCCACAGTCATAAGCAGAAGCACCAACACCCTGCACGTCAGACTGTGACCTTGTTGGAGACAGAGCCATCAGAGATGATTCCATTGAAATGAGGTAATATGGTGGATCCCCATCTAATCTGACATCATTTAGGAGCTTGTCTATGAAGTGGTGCTGCCAGTAATTCAGGTAACTCTTCCCACATCAATGCACTGGGTATAAAAGCTCTAACAGGCCAACTTGATTTGGACAATCCATGACTGAGCTGATTTTAGGTTATGTCAAGTTGAAAAAACTAACCATGATACTGATACTCATGTGTGATGTGGCACCTGTGAAGTTGAAAAGTACATTGTAAATAGCAGACTGATATCTGGTACTTCCTGTCCATACTCATTCAAGAGAAATTGACAGACAAGTCAGTCTGCGTTAGCTTGTATAAGCCCTTTAACCTGTCCTGACCTCAGTTTTCTTATTTGTTAAGAGAGTGAATTAACCTTAAATAGTCCTGAAGTTGTACAAAAGCCTTAAAGTGACCCGACAATACCGATAGTCATTTGCCATATGTTTTCAGCCAATGACAAGTTACCCATGTGACAGTGTCCCATAAGATGTTATAGCCCAGTGACATTACTGGCACTTACGTTCATGCAAGGACAATGTGTGTTCAATGACAAAATATCCTAAAGACACAATCTCAAAATGAGTCCCCATTGTTAAAGAACTTGGAACTGTGTGAGACACATTCATTCTTGTACTCTGCCTACTCATATACTTATAAAAATGGTTCAATTCACAGAATCATCTCAAAACTTGGAAGGATCCTAGAAGTCATTTGGCTGTTCTCAATCTTTTCAATACTATACCTTTTAAAAGGTATTATCCCCATAAATCCTGTTTTTTGAAATATTTTTTGCCTACCAATTAACTTATATTTACTTTTACAACATTTTTTATTGAACTATGGCATCTTCTTAATCTCAGTGTTCATTACGCCGAAATGTGATTTAACTAAAAATACGTAGGCTGACCATTTTTGAAGAACTTTAATTAACTTTATTGTAAAAACTTGGAAGTGAAAACATCCATTACGGACTGTGAGAAGCTTTTCAGATTCTGAAAGTAATTCATGTCCTCTCTGGCCACCAACTTATACCCTGTGAATGAAGGTTTTTCAAATAAGGATGCTGAAAGCCAGTAACCTGATTCCAGGTTACACTTAGAGCTAAATCCCTAGATGCAGGATGGGAGTCTGAGTCCCTTGCCTTCTACCCAGCATCTCCGTGCATGTTTTTTCCTAGTGAGCTGCAAGTGTTGATCAGATGGACTCAAGCCTACAGTTGCAAAATGTACTTCTCCAGGACAAAAGCAGCAGATGGCCCACACACTTCCCTTTCAGACTGAGTCAGGGACACACAGGGACAAGACTTAAACACAAGCAAGGAGCTTTAGAATGAGTAATTGCCACTTCTAACTATAAGTTAGAAAATTATGAAACAAAATAGTATAAATGGAAGTGCAGAATATAGAACACCTAAAAAACAGTATCTGCTCATGCAGTGGGATACATAATGATGGTGGAGAGAAGGAATATAAAATAGAAGTGCAGAAATACAGATTTACCCTAATGCTTCCTTAACTTACTTTGCCCATGGAGTCATTTGCATAGCAGTTCTTATCAGTTCGAGCAGAAGATCTAGGAGCTAGACTAGATGAACAGGGTCCTTAAAAATGAAAAGCAAAAATGTATAATTGTTTACCAATCCTAAACCTATTTATGGTCCATACTTATGCCAATCCTTCCATTTTTCCACCAAATGACTTAATAGGAAGTTATTGGTGCTGGTAGATGACGTACATTCTCCCTTATCTTCATTCACTGCTGTCTAAGTTTGCTGTTACACTTAAGAATCTGGAAAGAGGCTGGTGAGATAGTTCATGGGTAAAGATACTTTCACTAAGGGTAATGATCTGAGTTCGATCCCAGGATCTTACATGGTAGGACAAAACCAACTCCTACAACTTTCTTCTGACTTCCACATGTATACCAACACATATAGGAGCACACACACGTACACAGACACATGCACACACACATACAGATAAATACAGACACATGTATGTATATATAGACACACACAAATACACAGACAGACACACACATATACATATATAACACACATCTGTATGTTACAGACACACACACATACACACAGAGACATACACACATACACCCATACACACACACACACACACACACACACACACACACACACACACAATGAATTAAAAAGTTAAAAGTTTGGGTGAGGACAGCACCCCTTCACCCACCAGTGAATAAACACAAGGCTAGGCTGGGATGAGAACTACACAAGCTGGAAGAAATATGAGCCAGTAATTATCTTAATGAAAATAAAGGCCCACACATCAGCTGACCATATTACCAAAAACATTTGTATTTCACAAAGAGCTCTCAGGAGCACATTGAAACAACATATGTGGAATTGTCTCTCACTGCCATGCCTCACGAAGGTTGTCCAGGTTGATCTGAGAAGTGGCATCGCTGAGGAACAACCACTTTCATTCCAGGAAATTAAAATGAATAATATGCTCTGGTACACGACAAGTGATTTCCTGTAATTACTTCATCAACAAGCATTCATAACAGTTCATGACTGAGGTGCAAGCTAACACATCTCAGCGAGCTGCTATATGAGGTAAAGGGTTCAATTATTTCTGCTTCTTTGTTTTCGGTGTAGTTTAACTTATATATAATCAGTTGTGTGGACTTTAAGCATTTGCTCTGAAGACTTTTGACACCTGTAAACATTCATATAACTACCACTTTGGTTACTAAATGACACATTTGCTTCCTGCCACCCTCGCTAAGAAAGATTTCTAACCACCAGACTTTTTCTGTCTGTCTTAAGGCAAATAACAAATAAATTTCTATTGTCTGAGTAAGTTTTGATATCTTAGAACATTATATTAATGAAATAATATAATACTTAATCTTGTTTTCCTTAACATATTTTTTGGAGTTTCTTTTTTCCATATTGTGTACAAATGTAGGTATTTACTTTCTATTTCGGGGTACTATTCCTTTGGGCAAACTTAGCATATGTTGTCATAGTTTGTGTAGCCAGTCTGGTATGAAGACTATTTTCACAATTTTCATTCATGATTATTATTTTTAAAAATTTACACAATGTTTACTGTGAATAGATTTACTCATTTCTTCCAAATAAATTCCTAGGTGTCAAATGGATATGTCACTATATGGGTGTGTGGTTAACCTCTTGGGAACGTGCTAAGCCACTTGCTAATGAGTGTGCCCTACTTTGCACTCACTGCAATGATTCTCAGCCAGTGCAACTTTCAGTTGCCCTAGGCCCTCACCAACAATTAGTCATTTGTGCTGAGCCATTATGAATTCAAGAAATTCATGAGTTAGGAGAGTGCAGTATCCTCACCAAAACCAAACATTTTGAACTAGAAGTGTCTATTAGATTTTTAAGTAATTCCATACATCTATTTATTTTTAACCCCTTTTTAAAAGTTTAAGTTAATTTATTCATCTTTACATCTGAATCATAGTCCCTTCCCTCCCCTTCTCTGGGTCTTGTTCTCCTGCCCCCTTCTACCTATTCCTCACTCACTCCCCCTTTCCTCAGGAAATGGGAGCCCCTCCCCCATCCTACCCCAGCACATTGAATTGCCTGGGACTGAATGCATCCTCCCTCTTCCATTGAGGTCATGCACTGCAGCCCCGTTAAGGGAAAGTGGTCAAAGGGCAGGCATCAGAGTCCATGCCAGGGACAGATTCTGGTCCACTTACTAGGGGACCCACATGATGACCAAGCTGCTCATTGGTTACATATGTGCAGGGGGCCGAGGACCAGTTCAGGCATACTCTTTGATTGGTGCCTCAGTCTCAGCGAGCCCCCACGGGCCTAGGTTAGTGGTCTCTATCTTCTTGTGTAATTCTTGCCTCCTCTAGGTCTTTCTATTCTTCCCCCCATTCTTCCACAATATCCTCCATGTTCTTCCTTATGTTTGGTAGTGAGTCTCAGCTTCTGTTTAGATCCTCTGCAGCATGGAGGTTCTCAGAGGATAGTTATGCTATGCTCCTGTCTGTAAGCATGCCAGAATATTGTTAGTAGTGATAGAGGTTGGTTCTCTTCCTTGGGGTAGGTTTCAGGTTGGATCTTCCCTTAATTTCTGGTATATCTTTATCTGTGTACTTCCTGTACATAGGGTAACTTTTGGTTGAAGTTTTTGTGGGTGGGGTGGTGATTCCACCCTTCCCCTAGAAGCCCTACCTCACTCCCCTTCTGCTAGGCATCTCAGATAAAGTCATCTCCATATCCTCCCAGGGGCCTACACTGTTGCTGGTCTTCAGTTTGTCTCAGAGATGCCCCTCCCCTTGGTTTCCTTTTTTATTATTATTTTTTTTTAATGTCCTAACAACCTGTAATCTAAACACCAAAACCCAGAATAGCTGCAAAATCTAAATCAACTTTTGAACACCTTCAGATTTCATAGTATTTTGGATTTTAGATTTTTGGGTTGGGATGTTCAATCTGTTTTCACAAAAGTCTGGGGCTCAGATCATGAACTGCAGCAAAAATGACAGTCCCCATAGGCCACACAATTGCTGGGGCGGCCTCAATGCAGTGGGACCTGGGGAGGGCTCCCTGGACCAAATGCTGGTGGTATGCCCATCACCTTGCAGACAAGAGTGCTACACTCCTTACATTTACCCACACTTGCTTCTGGACAATGATAACACAATGATTCCAGTGAGCCAAGAGGATAGGAAAACATCAAAGCTATAAAATCCCTTCATTGTGGGGGGAAAAAAGACTGCATTTTAAACACAAGAACAGATTTTTAAGTCCACATTTTTATAGTCCTTCATAAAATGATTCCATACTCAAATAAGTTTAGAGTGTGCTTCCGTGTTTCTCTCTTCGGGTGCTTACAAGGCACATTAGCCCACTCAAACTGCAGCAAAATCCTGCGGCAGCAACCACATTTATGTTTATTTAAGACACTGTTTTCCAAATTTATTTATTTATTTCCCATGCATTCTTTTTGCCACATATCACCTAACAGTGTCCTTTCCACATAACGTATTTCAGGAAACGTTGGTGTAAACACTGCCGTTGGGCTCAACGTCAGCTTTATTAGGTTCAGTCATTTTAGCAAAATGTAACCGAGAGGAGCCTATGAAATAAACATATTTTTCAGAGATTAAAATTTGGGTGATAACTTGTTTTTCTCTTCTTCACAACAAGCCCACTGGACCCAAGCCAAATCTAATTCAACGCTTATTGAATTCCATTGCATATTAATGGCACTCAGTAAACATTAATTATTAGTGGTGGCTGAATACACGATCATGGCAATAATGATCACAATAATACTGTTTTTCCAACTTTGCCATAAACCAAAACATCTGAGAGAAATCTTGAGACAGGCTGTAAAACCCAAACACAGCTGGGCTCTCTTATCTTCAGTGTGGTTCTTTTTACCCTGAAATAAATAGCACGTTACTACTTGGAGAAAGGCAGACTGAGTTGGATCACCAAGACACCATGGCTCGGCCCATCACATAGGGAATGACAAATCAACTTTCTGAAATTTCCAAGTGTGATTATGAAAGCCTTTAGGGGTCCCCAGTGTGTGACTTCCTTATTGCCCCCAGTAACTCCAGGTCAGTCCCCTGACCTCGCTTATCACTTAGTATAATTGCTAATCTACACATGGGGAAAGCTCTCTTTACTCAACCATCTGTTCCTATAGCCACTCAATATGTGTTTATGAGAATTGATTGTTTATTGGGCCCTGGGTAGAAAGGACTGGGCGGCTGGGAACCAAAGATACAGTGGCTCTCTTCCTAGAGTTGATTTTGGCTGAGTGAGATGCTTTACCCTTTTCTCTGGTGGGTTCTTGGTTCCCCTCCCCTTTCCTGTAGGCTTATATAAATTCTAAAATCTCTCTCACACCCCATTTTAATTTCTACCCTGAAGTGCTTTCTAATCATTCTTACTAACCAGTTAGAGTCATAGCAAATTCTGTAAATGGGAAATGGACTCAATTCTTCCGGGTAAGTCTTGCCCCACAGTAGCCAAGAACACTGAAGATCAACATCAGTAGGGCAGTGGGTTGAGGTACCTGGCTCATATTCAGCCATGATTCTTAGCTAGTAGGTACAACTGCTGTATAACCATATAGTAGTAGCACGTGTTTTAGAATAGACTCATCTCAACTAGGCTGTTTCTATGCTGTGAACAGTTGGATCTGAATAGACATGCTTATTTTACTGGTTGTCCTCCTCATGACTTACAGGATAGAATCCAGGCATCTCCAGGAGGAGTGGGGGTTCTATTAACTGGCTCACACCTGCCTTTTAAGTATCAACACCTACTGTTTTATTTGGAGTCTCAGGCTCCCTGGATCTGCCATACCACGCAAATGCTTAAGCTGCTTTTTCTGGCAGAATAGCCTAGGGCCTCTTGACCTGGGAAATGCGTGCTCTTTCTTAGAGCCCTTGTGAAAATATTATGTCTTCTATGAACCTCTGTTTGACCACCTCTTAGCATATAGGCAAAGTGAATTAAGGGACGAATCCACAGTGCTTTCTTCTCACCTCTGTTGTCTACTTCTACTATCATGCAAAATCTTTTGCCAAGTTCAGGAGTGTTTTAAAAATTAGCAGTGCACCCCAATCATCATCCTCTCTACCCTCTGAGGAAAACAACCACTTGGTTTCCCCCTTCCCTCCCCAGAACTGATTTAGGTTGCTTTCAGAGGATGGGATTGTCCTTCCTACATTTTAAGTAGTAAAGTGCTGCATGGGGCAGTGACATTCCTGCGTGTCATGACTGCATGACATAGGTACACCAGCGACTTCCATGCTTACATCTTCAGCTCTGGTCTTTCCTCTGCAAAGTACACTGTCTCTCACATCTGAAGATTTATTTCAGGCTATTCTTATATGGTACATTTTCTGTCAGTGTGTCTAAGTAGCTGAGAGAAAGTGCTTCAGCGAGGCTGGCTTTGTTCTGATTCCTGGCTCAGGGGATGAGGTCCATTCAGCAGTCAAGAGATGGCAATGGGTGTGGCTCACATAGGAACAAGAGGTAAGTGGTAACGTTGGCAATTGGGAAGCAGAGGACCCAGGCTGTAACTGAGGCTTGAATCTAACTGTAGCAACATCCGTAGCAACATCTCCCAAGGCTGTGCCTCTGATTGCCTCTATTTTAGTAGAAATCTCCACTAAGCAACCAGAAAGTGAAGGCTGGAGCATCAGACTAATCCTGGATTCCTCAATTTCTCCCACAGCCCACCTCCGATATGTCAGCAAATCCTACCTTTGCATTCAAATCTCTCTCAGTCCCAACTATCTTTCAGCATGCCCCTGCTTCCCACCATGTCCCAGTTCATACCGTCTCTGACTTTAACCACCACAGCACTGCCACACTGATTTCCTGTCATCCATCTCGGTCCCCATTTTTAAGAAGGCTGTGGAGACTGATGATTTCAGTTTAACCTGACGATGTTTAGCAAGGCTTTTAGGTCCTCTTATTGTTCTCACCCCACTGCTAGACCCACTTCACACTTCCACATGAGCTCCTTCCTCAGCCCATTCCCCAACTCGAGCCTCACTTGCAGTCTTCTGGTCATCACGGCCTCGTCACAGGGTTTGTTCTCGAGCATGCTCTTTGCTCAGATTTCAAAATGTTCTCTTCTCCCGCATCTCTCTGACTTCAGACCTCTAGCGGGTCCCCTGTCTCATGTCATTTAGAACTCTGCTCAAACATTATTTCTTCAGAAGACATCTCCAATAATGGTATAGAGATTATAAATATACCCACTCCTCACCCTTCCTCTTGTGATTTTTAAAAATATATATATATCTTACAGTGGCCTTCATAATCCCTGCTCTACAACAAATGTCTGTCAGAGAAACAGGACCCAAAGGCTGAAGATTGATGCTGGAATGTATGGAGAGAAAATGGGAACTGTCCAGGCAGTCATTGGTATGTTCTTTCTTAGTTTTGGAAGCTGCAGGCCCTGCACTTCCTATATAAGCAAATATATTTATCCCTCTCAGGTCTCTGAGGTGGTTGAAGAATAGACAGCTAGAGTCTCATAGTTAAATTTTGAGTTGTTTAGGAATCAAGAGGGTGTTATAGATCTAAGAAGATACTCTTAAAAGTGTGTTGCAAGATAGTATGAATGTTGAGTCACATATAGACCTTTAAACTCATGGAGTTGGTTAGATAGTAGAATGTTAAAGTCAGGGGCCAAATATGTATAAACTGGACATTGGGAAGGTATTCTGGGCCATTTAACTCTCATAAATGTGGCATATTTATATCTATTGTTTTGTATAATACTTACTGTCATAAGAGAAGGTACCATCTGTTGGACTGAAAGGGGAAACTTCTGGGGGGAAGAGGGTGGAAGGGCGGGATAAGAAGGGGTAATAGGGAGGGGTTTGTTACTGAGATGTAACTTGAAGAAAAAAAATAAAGTATTTAAAAAAAAATATATATATATCATTGATCATTCTCTGAAATGATATTATATATTCAATTTATTCTCTGACTCATCCATTCATTTATTCAATGGGTATGTGCAGATGCTCTTTGAGGGAAGCACTTTTCTCAGGCCTGAGTCCATACCAACACGCACAACACTTACATGTCCTGTCCACAAAGAGCTCACTTTCTAAGAGAGGAAGGCATGTTAAAACTGACCTAGAAAATAAACAATTGTTGTGCTAGGCATGGTAGGTACTTGAAGTTAAACACCATGCATAAAGGAAAGAGGGGACGCAGGGTAGAGAATGAATGCTTTACAGGTAAAATGACTTCTCAACAGAGACATTGGTGGCTATGAGAATATGATCCAATCACACAGCCAGAGAGAGAAAGGGGCCACGACTAACTAGAGGCAGCAACTGATTGACAGGGCCATGATCTTAATGATACATCTTAAACAAGGGCATGGAGAGGGTAACAGGGGCTACAGTCAGAACACACCAGCAGCCAGGCCACACGACTTTTAAGGGTAATCACACCGACTCAGAACTTGACTCTGAGAAAGGGTCACTCTAAAGCAAGGCATGAGTCTATTGCCATGTCTAAGGTTCGATTTTGGCGTTGAAGGGGGCTGAGAGTGAAAATGGAGATGGCAACTGAAAGGCCCCACTGAGACTCCAAGAGAGGTTATGGAAGCTTGTGCTGAAGAGGTCATGGACAGGCAGTGCAAGTTTACAATTTCAGATGCACTCCCAATGCAGAATCAGCAGGATTTGCTGACAAGAGGAGTCTGAGAAAAGACAAGTGGAAGGCGGTAGATTATGTTTTGTTCTGAGCAACTGAAATAATCTGTGTTTTTCTAAGATGGGATCGTGTAAGGGAGGAAGGTGTTGAGGTGAGCCAGGAAATGAACAGCTGGATGTACGGTATGCCTGGCTTGAGATGGATGATTTGGATGTTTAGTAGAAATGTCAAACTTTTGAACATTGCACCCAGGAGTCCAGGGAAGGGGTTTGTGTATCACCAGCATATAAGTGGCATTTAATGTCATATTATGGGATTTACCCATTGTCTTTGTTTTGTAGGTGAGGCCAGCAGCTTCACATATATGCATTAGTCTCAAATTTCCACACTCAGAACATTGCCATTAATAGATAATTAGGTGCAGTAGTGAACAGCACACAGTATAGCTATAGGCATATTATACCTATTGTGGAACGCATGGATGCTTCTAAATAGAGAAGCTACCAGAACATCTGACATATAGCAGTTTCTCAATTAGTACTAGAGAGCTGATTGACAGATTAAACATGATCCACCATAGAGCTGATTGCCCATGCTTAGGATCAAAATTGAGAACAAAATGCCAGAAAACAGAAGGTTTTCATTTCCATCTTTCTCTCGCAGGTTAGTTTCATGTTGGAATCTATGCATGAAGCTGGGTAGAGAAGAAGTTGGACTTTGCTGGTGATTTTGGCTTTTGTGCAGAACCTCAGTTAGGGAGAAATGTCATACCCTTGTGTATAGTGAGCACAGAGAACAGAATAACGACAAAGAGTAAGGCCTGTGAAAAGATGCAAATACCTTCCTTCCACCTTCCTACTATCCCGATACCTTTTGGGATGCTCTTCCGTCCATCCAGACAAGGAAGAATAGATATGCTTTCTCAAAGGAAACCCAATTTCAGAGCTGATACCATGGGGTACAAGATCAGCATTCTAGATGCATACCAATGTCTTGTCCTCTGACTATTTCTTCCTCTAGTTTTAAATTCAAACTGCTTTCACCTTCTGTCTCCTTGCCCACATCCCTTCCTGGCTTCTTAGTTCACCTTCCAGTACTGTGTCTGCTTACACTCTTTCTCTTCACTGTTTTGAATTCCCATCTCTTAGTTCAAAAAGGCCCCCAAAAAGGAGACAGGAGAAAACACGCATATAGTATCCCACTGGGAAAGAACTGAAGAAAAAGAATCACCAATTTTGAAGAGCCTTTCCCGTTTTTATTGCAATGTTTTGTGCCTGCCCATATCAAATCTTTAAAAGATAGACCACCATTAATAATACATAGTTTGCTTTGTTTGATTCAATTTTACCCTGATCCCAGGGCTTGGAATGCAAGGCCTGGAGCTTGATTACCCCAGGCTGCAGAAATAGCAGGGTGATTGCTAGTACCCTCTTTGACTCTTCCCCTGCTTTGTTTCTCTGTGTTGTTTTCCTAGTGCTAAACAATTTCCAGTGGTTGTGGGAGCCCTGGGGGAAGGCTCTCTGAGAGCTGTTTCCCAGCTGTTGCCAGCTGTGCTCCCTGTAGGGGGGCTTCCCTGTGTGGTAAGGTCTTTGGCAGGTTGCTAGGCCTCCTGTCTGGTCAAGCTTCTTTATTATGCTGTGCTGGCCTCCAAACCATGGAAGCATTGTGTCTAGTGCCAGCTTGCCTTCCAAGCCCAAGAAGTTGCTCTCAATGTTATGTGTGTGGATTTAAGAAGGGCAAGAGTCACCTAGAGGTGTTGGGTTGTTGTCCCATATGGCCCTATGAATCATGCACACCCACCGCTAAGCTTATAGTATTTTTATTTACTTTATTTACTTATAGTAAAACTGCATAACAGTACCTCTTTAAGAAGAGATATTTTCTCCTGTCCTCAGCAGTGTTCATGGTGTTGGGCATTTTACAAAAATAAGAAATAAAGTTTGTTTCTGTGCAGAGTGAGTTCAAGTAAAAACTGATCTTAGTGTATTTCATTTTTTTTCTCTCTTTGACAGCAGAAGAAAAACAGGGATTTCTTCCCTCGCTTGCCTGTGTTCTTTCCCTTCCTGTCTCTTTCCAGATTGATGTCAGTGAAACCTTAATAATTTTCTAAGAAAATGGTTCCGCATGAGGGACAGAGACAAAAATCTCAACGACTGGAATAGATAGTCAGCAGAAGGGAAGAGAGGAGGGAAGCTAGGGCTTTGTCTTGGAAGGTTTCCACACTTTTTCTGACAAGTAATTTAAATCCACAACGGAAGAGAAGGTGATTCTGTAGGAGGATTCTGGCCAAATAGCAAATAATTGGTATTTTTTTGTAGGCCCTTCTCTTCATCTTCCTGTGGATGTACATCAGACCAGGAGCAGTCCTGTGGGTAGGGGCATGGGGCCCTGTACTTTTCAAGATCCTCAGTGTTTTTTCTTTTTTTTTTTTTTTTTTTTGGTTTTTCGAGACAGGGTTTCTCTGTGTAACAGCCCTGGCTGTCCTGGACTTGCTTTGTAGACCAGGCTGGCCTCGAACTCACAGAGATCCGCCTGCCTCTGCCTCCCAAGTGCTGGGATTAAAGGTGTGTGCCACCACGCCCGGCTAGTGTTTTTCTTTAGAAGGAACAACAATAAAAATCTCTGGCGAAAGAAGTAAAAGACATGTCTGCGCCTGCTTACCTCAATTTCTAGAAGTAAAAGACATGTCTGCACCTGCTTACCTCAATTTCTAGCAATCTATACTTTTGAAAATGAAGCTCACCATGTAAAGGACCCAGTTTCTACTACAGGGAATTTTTTTTTTTTACCTTTATGGATGGTTGTTCTCCCAGGGTGTTGACTTGGAATCCCACATAATTATCACTTCATTTGTAGCTTATCTGGACACCTACCTCCCTTCAGCCCACTGTTTCTGCTTCCTCGGTGCCCCCTCATTCCGTTCCCTCTGCTCAGCACCCCCTCAATGAGCATCACCTCATTGGGTCTCTGATCCTGGCCTTCAGAAGTGCCCACTGGAGTTGGAGTGCAAAGGGTAACTGAACTGACACCGATAACTAGAATAAGACAATATAATGGAATATTGCTATTTTAAACGAGGTGGCCAAAATACCCGCTGGGATTAAGAGAAGGAAACCAAAACAACTACAGATGTGCTGTCACAGAGAACCATACACGCAGTTGACCAATGAGCCAGGAACATGAGGTTGGAGTGTGTCCTTTACCTCCTTCAGGATACAGCTACATCGGCAATTGTCCTTATACATTCACTCATATTGGCAAAGGTTACATTTATGCAGTTAAGAAATTGCTTGAAGTTTATGTAAGAGGTGGCCATTGTAAGTGGTTTGAAATATGTATTCTGCATTATGATCGCCTGAGGCAAGCTGCACTGCCCAGGTATTTCCTTGCTGATTGATTTTGGGGAACTTGACTGATGGTGAATTTTGTACTTTAAGGGGTTTGAGGTAGAACTAAAATCCGAAGGGCATGACTTCACCATGGGACGTCAAGTACTTCTCTGTTGGCAGCATGGCCTGAACTCAGTGGGTGCTTGCCTGGCCAGGTCTATGGCCAGTCTTTCAGTCTCAGTTGAACAGAAGAGCCAGACCCTATGCTCCTCTGTCAAGTCTGTAGGAATGTCTTATGAGAAGAAATACCAGTGGGAAGTGCAGCACGTCTGAATGGGCACAGGTTACCATGAGCCAGTTCTGGAAGCTGCTATGTGTGCCATCCATAAAACATATTTTATTTAGAGTCGTATTTCTGAGAAGTGTCAGAATTATAAGGAAACTCATTTTACACCTCTGCAAATATTCCTTATGATATTTTCTGGTTCTTGTTCTCCAGAAAGTAATTCAACTCCTGAGAAATCTGTTCTTTCCCTCTTGAGCTATGAACAAAGCTAAGTCGAAACACAATACAACTGAGAATATTCAGGGTTTGACCAGTTAAAAACGCTCCCTTACCAACTTGGGCTGAGGAGTGCTGTAATCTTCTTCTGGCAGAACTTCAGTCATTTTTGATGGGTCCGCAGTCAAGTACAAACATCAGGAAGAGCTGAGGGTCTTATTGCACTTACGATTCATTAACACATGGGAACGAGTCCACAGAAGACCACAGCTTAGCACTCTGCTAGTGCAAATGATGATGATGTAAATACTCCTATTACACTTTGGAATGAAAGTAGAAAAGTTTCACCGTATGAAGAAGCAAAGAGAACTAGGGAGATTTGTTTAGATCTCACAGAGTTTTTTTTAGAATAGAGACAAGTTAAGTTATCCTCCACCATGGCTGTGAGTAGGCGTTTTACATGTATTGGTTTATCTATTTCAGATGAGACTGGAGATGGGTTTACTCTTAAATCAATCCCAAATTTCTTCTCACTAAGTAGGCTCCTCCCAAGCCAAATACTTAGTTTACCAGCTTCCCTTGCTACTGTGTATAGCCAAAGTGATTTAGGGACAATAATGTACGGTGAAGGGAATCGGGAACACAGGGTGAAGGTGAGAATGCTGCTGGGTTTTTTTAGAGGCTGATCTGAAGCTTCACATAGCATTAATTGAGCTTTGTAGATTTTGGAGAGTTTATTTATTCATTTATTTACTTATTTATTTAATTTATTTATTTGAAAATGCTTTTCCCATTCAATATATTTTGAATACAGTACCCCCTCCTTCATCTCTACCCAGATTCTCCCCACCCATACAATGCCATACCTTCTTCCTTTCTAAAAAGAACATTTCACGTAGAGATTAAAAACCCACATCACTGTGCCCTGGAATTCAGGGAACATTCTCCTTCCACTTACTAAAGAATCAGAGAGGAGACGCTTTTGTCTCCAGGAGCCTGAGTAGAATATTGACAAGAGAGGAGGTCATGGAGGTGAGAAGACCAGGTGGCACATGTTGTTCCAGGCCACAGAATGGCCCGTTGGTTTGACTCTGTCACTCACTGTAATAACTATCAAGGGTGCGGTAGAAAATCATGCTGCTACACCCAGTAGGAGGCAACACAGTCTGCAGTTTCCTTTAAATGTTTTCAAACACTGCATGCAGTTCAATATAATTTTTGTATCCAGTTGTCACAAACAGAGTTCTCTGCCGACTTTACTATATACTGAGTAGGATTCTACCCTTTAATAGAAAGACATCAGAAAGCAGGAAGGAGACTCCATGATTTCTGAGAACAGAATATGTGTGTGCCTAAATATTATATCTACTTCTATAGACTTTTAAAACTTTACCTTACATAAAGTGGTAAAAGAGAAACCATTTTATGTCAATAATTCTAATTTAAACAAAAAGAATACTGTTGCTTGTAATAGTTAAGCAATACCTTAAAGTGAGTTTGTACTGATTATTGGTTCAAAGAGGAATAAAGCTTAGAGATTTTGCACACAAGGCTGACAGTGTAACTGAAATCTCAGAATTCAGGAACAATGCCAGCCAATCAGCCTGTATTCTTTCTTGTGACTCTCATAGGCTCTGGTGCAAGTCCATAGGAGCCCACATTTCCCATTTCACATCAAATGGACTCTAACTGTGTCATCATTACATTGAAAGAACCACCAATTGCAGCTCAAATTTCGGCATGCGGCTTTGAGTTCACTATTTGTCTATTCAATTTGTGGCAGAAGAATTATATAACTTTTACCCAAGAAGATAAGTAATAAGAATGTCTACACACGCCAGTACCTCCCCAGCTTGTTTGGCTGCAGGCTCACTCTGTCCACTCCCCTGTTCCCTAGGAAGTTTCATTTTTAGTACTCTGGAAGGGAACGTGAAGAGGATCCTGATGTTTTATAATGATAAGTAGCAAGGCACAGTGAACTGTTTTATGGTAATGGGACACCCTGTAGATCTGAAGAGGGATAAAAATTCACATCTTTAGTAAAATTAGTTGTTCCAAGCCTTAGAAAACAAGATCCAGCACAGGTGGGTTTGCATCTCAGTATGGGTGGTGTTCTCACAGAAGTGAGATTTTAATCCTTTGGGGGCCCTTAGGCTAAAGACATGCCTTCTGAATACTGCAGGATGCTACCATAATGAGTGGTACACTTTAACATTCACCCAAAGTCAGATCCAGGATGATCAGGAAAGAGAGGACAAGAACTGAGACTAAGCACAGCAAGGCAGGCCTTCAGGTGGAGATGGGATAGGCTGAGATATAGAAATGAAGGAGGAGCGCTTCTTCCAGGAGAAGATGCTACAGGGTCAGGAGCAGCACTGAGCCAAAAAGCAGGTAAAGACCACTTGAGTTGAGTTGACACAGTGTTCCAACAATCATCAGAGATAGGCA